>JACDOX010000337.1:258741-283746 GCA_014549065.1 Cardinalis cardinalis
CTTCCAGGGATGGGGCTGCACACCTGGATCAGCACCAGGTACAGAGCACAAAAGGACAGGACACACTAATCAGCACAAAGTAACCCTTTTCCAAATTTTTCTAGCCCCCAGGAGCCCCCTGTGTGGCAGGGAACTGCCTCACCTGTTTTCCACCACACAGGAACATGGGAACCTCTCCCAGTGATGCCCCAAGCCCCCCCTGTGACAAGGTGACTGCTCCATCAGGCCAAGGAAGACCTCCCAAAACTCATGGAAGCTGCCAAACTCCTGCATTAGTGATGCCAACAAAAGCAATCTCACTCCAGAGATGTTGCCAACAGATGAAGTCTGTCACAGAGACCAAGTGACAGAGGCCACCAGGACTTGTGGCCACCAGGTACCTCAACCACATCGTCCAGCAGGGAGCACACTGGAGTAGAGCTGTGCTGGCAGGATGCCTGGGGGGCCAGGAACTCCCCAGTGCTGGAGGGAGCTGCTCAGAGCACTCGGTGGGAATCTCCTGGCAGCTGGCCCCACAGCCCAGCCTGGCTTCTTCCACTCCCCATCCCGTAACACAGCAGTGTGGAAAGCTGGCAGCCCCCAGTTCTGCTTCCTGAGCTCACTTTCCACGGCCTGTTTCTCCCAATTCCATGCGGATTTTGCAGTGTGGCTTGTAAGATCAAAAAGGTTGGCTGGGCTTTGCCCCAGCCCCCCTCTCTGCTTTGAACTTCTAATTATTTTGCTAATTCTGAGCCTAGTGCTAAGATGCTCAGAGCACACCTAAAACCTTCCCCACAAAATCAAGCTGCAAAACGTCTCCCAGGATCCAATCCCCAGTGAGAAATACTCTAACCTTTCCCAATAACCACGAGCAGAGCTGGTCTAGTCATTTGCAATTAAGSTCCTGAGCTAATGAAGCTGCTTTGAAAAAAAAAATAGAAAAAGGAAAAGAAAAAAAACCCCAACAACCTCAGGTCAGTCTAATTAAGAAATGTTGTACCTTGCAGTCCCAGTGTATCTTGTGGCTCACAGCTGTGCATGCTTTCAGCTTTGACAGCAGAAAAGGTGTGATTATTTATTTATTACATGAATGCAGGGAAGCTTCAGGAGTAGGAGATGCCTGTGCTGTGAGGCAGCTGAAGCAGAGAGAAAAGAAWTGACATTCAGCTGGAACCTGTAATTATAAGAGGGGATGTTGACCATAGAAAAATGCAACTGTGTAATGAATACTTATGCATTAGCTTTTCTTTGAGATTAAAAGTACACAATCGAATCAAGGCCAAAGTGGAGCTTGCCCTCAAGGAAAGGCAGTTTGGAAGACAAATGTAATTATGCCACTGTCATTTGCAATGCTACAGAAAGTGGCTGAGGAAACTTCATGAAAAAAAAGTCTTAGGGGAAAAAAAAACTATTTAGAAAGAATTCTGCCCCTGATTTGAATCTCCCTCTTCCTTCAACAAGAGAATGGATCTTTTCTGCACACACAGAGGATGCCCCCAGCCAGCATCTGCTCCCAGCACACGTTGCTGATCTTGGATCTGCAAACAACCATCYTCCCTCTGCTCTCCCTGTGACTGAGTAACATTTGCACAGCAAGAACCAGATCTGATCTGCGAGAGCAAAATTTTAATTAAGTGCCTCACCAGAAAAAAAAAGAAAGAAAAAACAAACCTAATTTTAGGAACTGGTCCAGCACACTATTATWTCCTCTCATTCTCCTTTCCCTCTGCACTGCATTGGCCCAGAGCTCTCCAGAGCCCTGCCTGCACTGCATGACAGGATCCCCAAAATTCCCAAGCATCCATCAAGGCAGTGCTATGTGTCACTGGTGCCTGAAACACTGATTCTCTGAGCTTGGGTGCTCTCTGTTCAACGAGAAGGAATGACAAGGTGTTAAGCAGCAGAAGCTGCAGTTAAGCCTATCTTTCTTTTTTAGCCAATTAGATAATTTCTACTATCTGCAGAAGACACCAGGGTTAGAGGGGAGCTGCCAGCACTGCTCGGGCACAGCTCATCTTGATTGGTTTTTAAAATTCTGCTTGTCAGCTGGTGAGAAGAGACACATCCAAAGTGACCCCACACTGCTGAGAAACCCAGAAACCCAGTGAATTATCCCCATGGCTGAATGGAGCCTGTGCACAGAGCCTGCCCACCCAAAGAACCCCCAAAACCCAAAAAACCAAAACACACATCCAAAATCAAAACCCTCCAATCTTTTCTGGACGGCGGCACAGATTTTCCATGGCCACAGGGAACAGAGGGCACTGATGGGGTCACAGCTGCAGCTTTCCATGGGTAAAGCCCAGATCYTCACCCGAGGCTGAGTCTGCTGAGCCCTCAGTGCCTGGCTGAGCAAGGGCTCCAGCAGTGCCCAGTTCCAGTGATCCTGCCCCAGAAAAGGAGGGAACAACACGGCCCTGGAATCCCCAGCCTGGATCAACCACCCCCAGAGCAAACTGTGCTGAGGACTGACCATCGAGGTGCACTCACTCCAACAGCGAGGAAAAACCTCTTCTGACAATCACAGCCTTCATCCCTGAGCCATCCTGCAGCCCMAGAGCTCAGCAAAACCCCAAAAATCAGTGGGGGTGCACAAAGGGACTCGAGGGGGAGGGAGAGAGGGGAGAAATGACAGGGAGAAGACAGACTCCTCAAACCAGCTCACAGGGATTGAGGGATGGAAGGGAAAGTGGAATTTAGACAGAAGAGATGCAGCCAAGTGTGGGAAAAAGGAGGGAAGAGTGGGGGAAATAAAAGATCTCAAGAGCATCCACTTAAGCTTTGAATTGCCTGGCTTTGTCTCTGCCTCACACAATGGAAACGTACAGTAGCAACAGACAGATTCTGAGAGCTGGTTTGCTTCTCATCTGCAATTCCAAACACCCTGTCAGGAACAAATATTTGAAAAGACATCTATCCAACCATTAATGTATCTAGTAGGGCAATTTTTTTTTTTTTTTCTGAAAGAAAAATAATTCTGCATTCATCACAAAGATGATCACGCAGAGAGATGCCAACAGAAGCACTGGAGGGATAAGCAAAGTTTCAGGTCTTTCTTTAGGGCTGAAGACAGCTCACTATTGAGCTGAGAAGGTGCAGCTGGTTAAGTATTTGCAGTACAGGGAAAGGGAAAAAAAATAATCAGACAGCTGTATTTTTAACTGATCATGTGCTTGCTTCTGTTTCATAAGATTTATTCCCTCATTAATCACTGCTCTCCCTTCATTCATGTTAAATATAAAAATGATTAGGAAAGATCCTCATCATGGTTAAAAAAATAATTAGCTGCTACATCATGTTGCACACATTCAGACAGAAAGGAGTGATTAAATTAGGAATATTAAAACCCCATTAATCTGTGTTCAACTTAAGCTCTGCTTGTTCATCTCACTGTGGCACTTATTATTTCTGACACTGAAAGATATTTGAATTACTAGCTGAAACAAGGTCACTATCAGAAAGATGTCAGGTCAGCAATTAGTCAAAGGTGGGAGAAGCTACCAGAACTGAGCTGTGCTTGACACGCCACAGACACGTGGAGAGCCTCCCCTTGCCAGGGTCCCCTGGATGAGCAGGTCAGCACCAGGACCCCGAGGGCTCCCGGGTGTGGATCAGCCCTGACAAATCCTCCCTGAGCCCCTGAGGCTGCCCCAAATCACCATCCCAGACTTTGCGAGGAGTTGGGCAAAGGGCACAGCCTGGAACCCCTTCCCAGAGCTGGGCAGCTGCCCAGGGCTGGCCAGGTGTCCTGGGTTGTGAGATAAGTGTGTGTTCTATTTGTTATCTGTCAGAGCTGGGGCAGTTCTCTGCTGCTCTTGGGGCAGTTTTTTCTTTCTCTCTCCCACAACCAACCCTCCCTCCAGGAGATCTCTGCTGTCCATGGCCACTGAGTGTCCCTGCAGGGCTGATCCAATTCCAGCATCCCATGGGGAGATGCTGCGCCCAGGGGAGGAGCCAAGCATTCCTGCCTGGATCCAATCTGAGCCTGGCCCAGCCCAGCAGCCTTTGCCCCCTGCATTGCCAGAGGAGCAGCTTTCTGCTGCCCTGCAGTGCCAGAGGGAGCCCAGGCCCATCTGCAGCAGCCCTGGAGCTGCAGAGGAAAACTCCCCCCTTGTGCAGGATCCTTGCTGCAGCAGAGCCACAGCTGGCACTGCAGGAGGGCTGAGCCCCCATGGGATGGGGCTGGGACACCCCCTGACACACAGGGGGCAGGGACTGCTCTGACTCTGGCACTGCTTTAGTTTTCTAATTTTTTTGTACTATTACATTTGTATTTTTAATTTTCCTAGTACAGAACTGTTATTCCCATTCCCATATCTTYGCCTGAGAGCCCCTTAATTTCAAAATTATAATAACTCAGAAAGAAAGAGTTTACATTTTCTGTTTCAAGGAAGGATCCTCCCCTCCTTAGCAGTCATCTCTCTTTTCAAACCAAGACACCAGGGCTCCCCACGGGCAAATGCCAACCTCAGCACAGGGCTCAGGGACAGAGTCAGGGCAAGAGGCAATGCCAGGAGARCAGAGCTTTGACTCCAACCCAGAGCTCTGATTGCAGCACCACAAGCAGCCTCATTCCCACCTGTGGGCAGCAGCRTCTCTTGGTCACCCAAGAGTAGCTCAAGAGTAGTCACAAGTTTATTCATTACAAGGCAATATAGAACTTTCTAAACCAACAGACAGCTGCCACAGGGTTTATTTTACTTTTTTAATCCATCACCTTTACTTACTTCTACTGCACTGTGGATACTTTTATCCAATGGGCTTCCAACCCACAGGCACACATATGTTTCTGTTATAACTTCCAAACTCTTGGCTTATTCCATCCAACCACACTCTTACATTTTAAACCCTTCACCATCAAATCAATACCGTTTCTTACTTACTCAAGGCATATTCTTACTTACAACTACAGAAATATAAGTTTATTGTTTTTCTACTTAATGACTGTGTATTGTATTTTTACATCAATCTAAGCTTCTAAGGCTGCAGATCAAATCCTTCAGTGTCTGTGGAAGTTTCTGGTTTTCCAATTCCCACAACAGAAAAATCCAGAAAAAACTCTTTTCTCTGGGGGAACATGTGCAAGCACAGGAGCATTTGATGGCAATGAGAGAAGATAGGCAAGGATCCATGTGCTTCATGGGCTTGGAGAGTGGTCTGGAGGGAAGGGAGCAGCTCAGAGCTGCACTCCCCACGTTGTGATCACCATTTGCCTGTGGCTGTGCAGCTGGGAGCATTGCCTGAGCAAAATCCCCCATGGGCAGCTGGCACTGGCCCCAGGGTGAGGGGCTCCAGTGCTTCCAGTTTCCCATTCCAAGAGCCAAGAACCATGTTCTGCCCAGGACAGGGCAGCCCACATCTACCACATTATTGTGGCAGCAATAATTCCCAATTTATCTTCAAACTCAAGAATATATATATWTTTKTTTTTWAATAGAACTGCCAGCTAAACTTTCTGGAGAGCCCCAGAATTGTTGTATAGGAACCTTCAGGCTACAACAGGAGGTCTTTGTTGTTGCTGCAGGCCCTGTTCACCATTTCCAGCATGCTGGGCAGAACCCTTTGAGATTAGTGCCTGGGAGCCAGGCATTAGCTGCCAGCACGCAGATCAGGGAGGATGCAAGCGTGGGAGCACAAAAAGAAAGCTGACAAGGCAGTCACATCTTACAGATGAGTTCCTGGGCTGTTTTTTTCCAGCCACAGGTGGACTCAGCGCTTGGTGGTTGATACCTTTGATATGTTTGCTCTGCTTGCCCTCATTAAGGGGAAAATAAAAAAAAAGCAGCAGCAGCACATGAGACGTTTTCATCCCCAGATCTCCCAAAGCCTTGCCTAAGCACAGGCTTGCAGTATACAAACTATTTACTCTGTACTGCATTCAGCACTGACAAAACCACCTCTGAGCCTCTTTAGAAAGGAAACAGATAATAAATCAGCTAACAAGCCTGCACTCTAATTGACAACACAGGAAGGAGGGAAAGATGCAGCATCTCCTCGTAACCGCAGCAGGAACTTGAGGGAAGCAGGAGATAATTAATCGAGTTGGGATTTCACCAAGATCCCCTGGTCTTATGAAAAATGCCATAAGCCATTTAATGACCACAGGTGAGGAGAATCTTTGGTTTACATCTCATTTGGAGCTGAGCACACAGAATATAAAGAGAGTCAATGCCACCCCCAAGCCCCACATGAATTATGCTCTCCACTTTTCCATTTGCCTTTGGACGTCCCACAGAGCTCCCTCCACGGGCTGTGGGACCTCTTTTGAATGAGGTGAACAGGACTGCTCCTTGTGACCACTCCAGGAACTGCTCAGGGGGAAAATTAGCTGAATATGGATCTCTCTGCCATTTTGCTGCTACTTCGTTTCAGAAGGATGCAGCGGGGATGGGGGGAAAAAAGGAATGAAAGCAGCAAAAATGCCTTTGCTAAATATTATTTAATTATTTCTTTTGCTAAAATATTATTATTTACTACCAATAGTTCAGGAGGTGTTTTGTTTAGGCAACAGCCAGGACACAGCAGCAAGACACCCTGACTTGACCCACGAGGGGTGGGATTTTCAGCTGGACAAACAGCAGAGCATTGTCAGCCCTGAGGGCGAGCAGAGGTTTGCCACTGACTTCTCCAAGGAAAGAACTGAGCCAGCAAAACACTTCCAAACCCCTCCTACAAATAATAACACTGCACCATGGGGCTGCCAAGGGTTCAACAGGCAAGATCTGTTTGTTTTAACTTCATTTGAAATTACTTTGAGGCTCAGGTACATGAGAAAAAACCAATCATATGTGGCTGTTACACACCCACAGCAATTCTTAATCACCARCATCAGGGAGTTTTATTTAAGAAGTGAGGAAAACCATGAGGAAAGTCTGGGAATTCCCATGAAATCAGTGCCTGGTGGGCTGGGTGGCCAGCAGAAGTGACGGTGACTGAATTTATTGTGCCAGCCTGTCCCTTCCCTTTGACCAATGAAATCTTGCTGACAGAGCCACAGCTATGCTTAAAARCTGAAATTATACTGGTATTTTATCCTCAGTGCTGTTTGGAGGTGAGGGAATGGGTCAGAGTGACTTTGCAGGGGTCTTCATTCTTGTGGGGCCTCTGTATTTGGTCATTTGGGTGCAGTGTTGTGTGCACAATGTTGCCTCTTTTGCATGATTAATTAAAAAAAAATATCCTGAAGACCAATAACWGGAAAAACTAAGATCACATCCAAAACCAGAAGTCATTTTGGCCACCAAGAAGCAGGCAAGCACTCCCCTGCCTCAAGTACTGTGGAATTAAGACGCTCATAAATCCTTGCCCAGCAAGCCCTGGAGAAATAAAARAGGCTTTAAATATAATCTACCCTAGCACTTCATAGAGCAAGGGGAACAGCAGAACAGAGGGTGAGCTGAGAGGAAAGGACAAACATAATTGCTGGAGTCAAACAGAGGAAATTGCAGGTAAATACCAGCTGGATGAAACTCCAGAAACTGCCCCAAAACCTGAGGTGGCTCCACGTGGGGTGAAGGAGGCCCAGGGGTCAAGCAGGGCTGTAAAAGGCTCTGCTAAATGCATGATAGCTGGTTAATCAGGGCTGTGCCATGGAGACTGCAGTGCTGGGTGGGTTTTCCTACAGCTTTGACACTTAAAAATGRTGTGAGGAAATGCACCAGGAGTGGCATCAGCAGGACCTCCCCATAAGGTGCCACATGTTTGGCACTTGTGTCCCATTGCAGGGACCTGGGGGAGAGTGGGCTCAAAGTGACAGGTCAGGCAGGGAGGAACTGGACTCATAAAAGGAAAAATAACTGTTCTATTGAGCAAAGTGATACGTAGATTCTAAGGTTTTCAGCAGGCAAATGCTGAGTTTATTAGAAAATGACAGGTCAGGCAGGGAGGAACTGGACTCATAAAAGGAAAAATAACTTTTCTATTGAATAAAGTGATACATAGACTCTAAGGTTTTCAGAAGATAAATGCTGAGTTTATTAGACATGACACATTCTTTTTTATACACAGGTATGATAGAAGGGAGCTTGATTGTTCTCCAGCTAACACTCCTCACACTATTGGTTAATTAGGAATAGCACCTTTCTTGTAAACATCGTACAAGTAACAAGTTTAAAACACTGCTGCAGGATTGTTTTCATTCTTTTTCTGAGCTTTCTCAAAACTTCCCAGAGGAAACGTCTGGGAATGTTTATCTGACTTTTTTCTCTGATCAGTTCCCAGTATCTACAACTGAGGATACTGAGAACTGGTCAGAGAAAATGGTCTAGAAAATACTGTATAAAAATCTAAAATTTGGTCTAAAAAATCTAAAAAAAWWTTTAAAAATCCACAAACAGCTCATCCTTTTGCCTCCCAGCCCAGGTCTGTACCAACAGTGGTGTTTCTTGTGGCCTCTGGGCAGCATCACCCTCTCAGCAGCCCAGRGAGGGCATTTCAGGGCAGGGAAGGGCAATCCAAGAGCAGCCCAAGAACTTTGTGTTGCCAGGGAAACAGCTGGCTTGGTAATGGGAGCATCATTCTGGGGTTATTTTCTGCTCCTCACTGGCTTTGTGTCCCCACAGCCTCAGGTAGCTGAATCAAGCCCCAGGTCACAAACCATGGGATAGAAATCAAAATGCAGCAGAGCCAACWCAGAGCAAGCAGGAGGGTGAGGGTGCCCAGCAGTGCCAAGGCACCAGGCAGGGAAGGGAAAGGTTTTGTYTTTAATGCCTGGAGAACTGCCCAGTCTTGCTGGTGAATGAACCCTCATTAAGTAATAAATAAAACCAGGCAGTGAATGACCAAGCCACCAAGTCAGTCTCATGCTTTTCTTCTCTTGCTTTGAATTGAACAAAATAAAATATTGTAATTGAAACAAAATAAAATATCCCAATAATATTAACTATAGAAATAGCAATAATAGTAATGAAAAGGAGGGGGAGAGGAATAAGACCCRAGAGAAGGAAGTGATGCACAACACAGTTGCTCAGCACCTCCAGAATGATGCCCAGCCTGTCCCTGAGCAGCAGCTGGGGGCTCCCAGCCAACTCCCCCAGTTWATGCACTGGGCTCCATGGRCTTTCCATGGCCTGGAATATCCCTCTGGCCACTTTGGGTCAGCTGTCCTGGCCMTGTCCCTYCCAGCTTTTTGTGCARCTCCTGATAAGTTCTTGAATTGGGGTAAGCACTACTGGGCAAGAACTAAAATATCCATTTCATCAATACTATTCTCATGCTAAACTCAAAACACAGCACTGCACCAGCTAAGAAGAAAATCAACTTTATCCCAGTTGAAATTAGGACACGCATGATCAAGAAGTAACCCACAGATAATGCAAAATAAAAATCAAACCAAATTATGTGAGAAGGCAAGAAAACAGGTAAAATTCACCAATGCTTCCTGATGCATTCCCTGGTGGAGAGCATCTCCCAGCTACCATGACACACACCCAGAGGGAAGTTAATCCTCCAGGGGATCCCTTCCAAAGGTTCCTCCATGCTGTGTGCTGCTGGCCTCATTCCCAGCACAGGGACTGAGTGGGGAGAGCACTGCAGTCAGAAACTTTCAATTTTCGTGATTCTGAAATTGCCAGCCTGGGTGTTGTTTAACCTGCGGTGGCTTTTCATGTCAGTCAAGGTCTGGGGGATTTCCAGAGYGTTTCAGTTGAGGCCTCTCTAAGCAAAGAAGAGATGGAAAGTTTCACAAATTCATCTTGTCACTCCTACACGTGTGGGTGAAGGAGCCCAGAGGGATATTTGGCCCATTTTAGACCCAAACCACCCCAACCAGCCCCTGCAGGGCTGCAGCTCCCTCAAGGCTGGCAGGGCTGGGCCATCCACTGTCCCCAGCTGTTTCCAGGTCACCAAATAGCTCCAGTTTCCTTGGAAGGGAGAAGGAGAACACAGGCAGGGATACAGGAGGAAATTTGGGCGTTTGTTATTACATTTGAGTTATGTAAAATATTCCAGAGCCATTGGTGAAGTGGCTCTGACCACGAGGAGCTGCACCAGAGGGGTTATCACAGCCATCCTTTCCATTCTGGGGGCATCTCAGGATTACCAAAGCAGCAAAGCTTTGGTGTTTCCATGCCCCAGGCCCAGCACAGAGAGCTCAGCTCGCTGGAGGAGGGTGACCACATCCTGGTGTGCAGAGCCTGGGTGCCACCAGARATGTGACAACAGGAAAGGAACCTGGGCACGAGGCCAGGTCACCCCAGCACCATGGGGTGGGATGGGASAGGGAGAGTTAGAACCACAGAATGGGGCTGGAAGGGACCTTTAGAGCTCCTCCAGTCCCACCCCCTGCCATGGGCAGGGACACCTTCTGTCRGAACCCAGGACATTGCTCTGACTGCCATGGAGGGCTCCAGACCCTGGCAGGGGGCTCAGAGACCTTGGCAYGGRGTCAAAAACACCTGTGCCTTTGATTTTAGCCCATGGAAACAATTCCCAACTTTGGGTGAAGAGTTACAAGCCACAAGGGTTTGAGTAGAATGATAGTGAATTTGTCACAGGGTGGAAAAGTAGAATTTTGGGGTTTTAGAATGGGGGCTCAAGAGGCAAGATGGAGGAATCTGGATGTGTCCTGTCCTTCTTGTTCTTGTTCTTGTTCTTGTTCTTCTTCTTCTTCTTCTTCTTCTTCTTCTTGTGCTCCATCTTCTGCTGTGATGGTGGCACTTCTGGATTGGTTTAGAGTAGAGACAGACTGTCTAACATAGGTGATAGGTATTGGAAAATTATAGTAAATAAAGTACACACATGTTCTTAGTATAAAAAGCCAACACCACCCCAAGGGCAGGGACTGTGCCACAACCCGACCTGCTGGACAGATCTCAGCAGGTCAGAGAGAGAATGGAACAGATAAGAGCAAATAAACAACCTTGAAAAGCAGAACTGAGGAATCTTGACTTCTTCTTCGGTTGTGGGGATTGGAAATAAGACTTTTTAATGCCTCAGGAGCCATTTCAAGCACACAAAACCCAAGAGCCTTCCACCTTCAAGAGCCCTGTCCAACGTGGCCTTGAATGTTTCCAGGGATGGGGCATCCACAGCTCCTCTGGGCGCCCTCATGTTTTGAAGGGACATTTCTGGCTCCTTTCAGCCCCAGCAGGGACGGGCTCAGGGCACTGCTCACCAGCCCTGGCTCCTTGTGCCACCACACAGGAAATTTGTGCTGCAGATGTGGCTCAGGTCCCTCCCTGGGCTCCCACTGGGGTCCCAGCAAAGCCCAAACTGTGCAAATCTGCCCTGCCACAACAGCAAAGTCATTCCTCCTCCCTGATGCTTTTTATTACCCAACAGGTGGAAACCCATAATTTTGGAAATTGAATTACAGTTTCTTGAATATTAAGTGAAGAAGTTATTCCCTTGGCTGAGCTGCATTAATAACGTCCCTGGCAGGGAGGGAACAGACTGAATTTTGTCGTGGTGGCTTTCAGCCCTGGAGTTGTGACCCAGAGGGCTGATCTGCTCCTCCAGCTGTTCCAGGAGCACCCACAGAGGAGGCACCTGCCACTGGGAAAGGGTCTGGTTTTTGGAGGCAGGAGAGAAACTGGAGGACAATTTTGAACCAGTGGCATCATCTCAGTGACTCCAAAGACTGACTGCAAAAGCAACTTTTAAAGAAACAAGCAAACAAAAGGAAAACCTCGCTTTATGGTCTCAATATAATTTTGATTTCTGCCAAGGGAAACCGGTCTGCCTTTACTTGTTTGCAGAAACTTTTATCACGCAAATGGGTGGTGTAAAAGGATATTCCTTGCAACAAGGACCAAAAAATCCCCAAACATACAGATATTTGTCCTAACCCAAATCACCTCCCAGCATTTCAACTTGATTTCCAGGATCTGTCATCTAACAGAGAGGGACACTCACCATGTCTTGGCAATTTGGGCATTTGGACACAGGTATTTATCCTTCTTCTTTTTTTTAGCTTTTTTTTTTTTTCCCAAGGCCCAAATTTTTTAAATCATGGCTTTTATTAAACCCCAGCATGGTGCAGATCACAGCCATAATTCTTTTTCCCCCACCTTCCCACCACAAATCCATTCAAAGTGAGTGACATTTGCAAAGTGTATTTTCACGGCCCTCCATAATCCCTTCAGAATATTAAGACTGCATTACTTTGTCTTTGGTTACATTAACTTCAATTTTCCTTATGAGTAAGTATTTGGCTAAAAATTAATATAGTGAAGTTGAAAAGAATCTTATGATAGGAAAAAGACTAATTTCATCTCTGGCTGCTCAGATACCAGAGTACACTGGGGTTAATGTAATTAACTTACAATTTTAGCCTAGGTTGTGTACATACACTGAATCTCCCTGCTGGAAACAAGATTAGATTTTATTACACTATATATCCTGGTTATCTTCACCATGCCTCCAATATTACTTCCCTCAATGACTTCAAGGCTCTCTGCTGCAATGAAAATGCAGAACCATCTGGTATTGAGCCCATGCAGTTTATTTAAGGATTTAATTAAATGCTCTAAATGGAGAGCTTCTTTGAATTAACATTTTAAATGTGACTTATTGCAGGTTTAATATTGTCTTAATGCCAACCTGGGAAACTCCATAGCCAAGTTGTTGACGTTTAAATTGAATTCATTTGGGTGGCTCCAGGGGGACTCATTAATTAATCTAAACAACTAATGGGGATTGGTTCTGACTTTTGATGAAGATTATTTACAGAGACAATTTGCAGTGAATAAAGAGTCACAGTAGGCAAATGTTTAATTGAATTTAAAAAAAAAAAAAAGGACATCTCATTGTGTTCAATATCAAGGATGCATCTTGTGAGTAAGCTTTGAAATACCAAGAAAGGGACGATTGCTTGAAGCTTCCAACTGCACACTAATAACAAAGAGAATGGGTAATTACATTTGCCTGTGTAATTTGCAGCTTGTAAGAGGACAACAGGTCTGTCTGGCTTACAGTACACAGAGAAAGACCCTAACAGGAAATATTCTGTTTTATGAAGACCAAGTTGCCCCACTCACTTTTACTCACATAGCAGAAAATGGCATTTTCCAACCAATCACTGCTGGAAAAACAGAGTCAACTCCTCTCACTTACATTTGCAATAACCCAGAACAACTGCAATGAGCTCAGCGGAGCTGCTTTAATTTACAACAGCTTAACCTATAACACCCAATCTTCTTTTATTCTCTGATTATATCAACTTTGGAATCAGTTATTTGCGCCTCTGAGCACCAACAGCTCCTCATGTGGTTCTTCAGTCAGCCACAGGACCAAAGCAGTACCTGCTTCCCTGGGTAGCTGCACTCATTAAAGCAAATTTCCCTTAGCGTTTTTCCACTGTTGTCATCGTTATCCCATCTCATCTGGAAGTTTCCAGTGCTGCCAGAGGTTTCCAGAAAGCAAAAAACCCACAGTGGACTGAATGTTGTCCTGGGGAAACACAGCTCCTGCCCCACCACCCCAGCTCCTGGGGGCACCAACACCTCTAAAACCTGTGATATAGATATATATTATAATATTGGCTTTTTTGCAAATATTAAAATGGATTTTATATGTGTGGTGTTGAAGTAACTTTGTTATAAGTATACAGTTTTTATTTCTGTTGTTAATTAAGCTTGGACATAGTAGAGAAGTWGCTGATATAAGTGTGCTTGTGTTAAAATGCCTGCTTGGRTGGGATAAGATCCAATGAACACAGGATGAGGACACCTGTACAGATCTGCCAACTATCAGCACTCRCTGTCTGAAGACACTGTGGGCTGGGGCCAAAAACTGAAGGTGRTGGTAAAAAAGGACTAAAACCACAGCCAAGGAATACACATGGTCTAAAAAGGCAGACCCAAGGAGGAACCATGCTAAGCAGGTCTTGGAACATGCAAACTAGTTTGGGGAAAAGTTTACTATTTTATTGATATTTATAATTTAAAAAAATGTTTACTATTATATTTATATTGTTTATGAATATGTCACAGGCTGATGCAATAGAAATGGTCTATAAAGGGTGTTTCCAAAATAGCTCTTGGCTGAGTGTCAAGACACACTGGCTGTAACATCTTTGCTCTCTGGTCTTTGTCTCCCATTGTCCTTTATTAAACTTTTAAATTTTTACAGGMAAGTGAACTGTGTTTTTCACACCTGTGATTGCAGGCATTTGGAATTYTGCAGCTGTGTTTAGCACAAAGCTGGTGTGTTACTGGTGAGCATCACAGGTGAGCACAGCAGAAAAAGGAGTGAGACCAGGGCAGATCACAGGGGAAGGTGTCAGCAGCAAGTTGGGGCTCTCCTGCCCAGYACAGCCTCTCCTGTGTGATTTCTGCTCTTGCATCTCATGGATTGTCCTTAACCTAAAGCCAGATTGATTTAAGACTTAAAAGCACAGCACTGAAAGGCAGGAGAGGTGAAGGACAGGAGAAAAAGGGATTGAGAAGAAAACACAGCATCAAACGCCACAAGTGCTGCTACCATTTTATATGTGGTCCTTAACCACAGAGAGAAGTTTAATGGAGAAATTACYCAGCCCCTGATGGAACCCTGGTCACTGAGAATTTCAGAMTTTCTGTGCTGMCAGGCACTGRCCCCCAAGAGAACACTGCATTGACCTGAGGCCATGGAGAAGCTTCCAAAATGGAATGACAGAACTGGGATTGTGGGTGTGGAGTTKGAATAGAAGTGWGTGATATCACAGGGTGGAAAACTYAGAGTTTAAGGGTTTAGACTATAGTAATATATATAAAACAAGATGGAAGTTTTAGGGTGGAGGCTGGTCCTTCTTCTTCACCTTCTTCTCCRTGGGTTTGGRTGGTTTTGTGTAATTGGATAAAAAAGTCCTCATTGCRGCCCATGGGTGGTTGGTTATTGGGTTAAAAGTGAAAATAATTGAGGTGTCATTTCTTAATTGGACTTTTTATCCTTCAAAGGCCTTGTAGACAGAGAGATGRGGCTCCAKTTTTAGTTTGTTAGAGAGAAGTGCTGTAGAACTCATGGTTTGTGAGACTAACATAGAGAAGAACTAATAAACATCTGAGTTCGAACAAGAAATTCCATCTTGAGCATTTAATCCTGACCTTGGCTGAAAAGAAGCAAAAGAACCAACACTGGGGACCACACGACCACCAAAGATGTGGAACAGGGCTTGGGGCAGCACTGACTCTGCCTCTCCCACAGTTGTATTGGTAACTTGGGAGACTCACATACCTTGGTYTGCTTTAATCCATGAGGGATTAAAGGACATGAAGCCATGAAGGACCTCAGCAGTGGTCAGGACTCTCAGGGAGCCCCATTCACACCCAACAGGCCGTGCCTCACAGTGGGCAACTGGAAGCTTTTAGCAGGTTGTGGGCACTGAACTCTACTGATTTTATCACCTCCAAGAGTCAATCCCATGTTTTGAGCTCCACTGTCCAACTGCAACAACCAACTGAAAAATAGAATTGTCTTAGTTGGAAAAGATCTCTGAGACCTTCAAGTCCAACTGTTGGCCCAAAGCTGTTCAGTCCATCACTGAACTGTTTCCCCAAGTGCTCTCCCTTTCTCCACCAGTTTGCCTGACAGGAGTCCTGCCCCACACTAGCACTGCCCAGTGGGTTCAACCACTCCTGAAGGCTCTTCATGGGGCTCAAACCAGCTAAAACCATCGTGGACGTGCTTCACCTCAGGAGAGGCAGAGCCCAGGCTGGGCTCACAGGGCCAAGAAGGGTTATCAAGGCAAAACCATCATTTTCCCCTCTGTGCTGCCTCAGCCCAGGGCTGCCCATTCCCTGTCAGAGATGCATTTTATTTCCAATAATACCCCAACCCTATCTTGCCTGAATCCAGGAGGTCCCAAACTTCTTTTCTTTCCGAGGCTGGACACGTTTTGCATGCTAATTTGGGAGGCAATTGAGGGGGAGGGCACATTAAGGAACKGCACGTAGCCATTAAGGCAGGGAGACTAAAGCATCCTGCCTGGCTCAGCACGGCTGGAGACTGTCTAGAGCATTGCCAGCTGCTCTCAGATACCTACAGAGGAGCTCTTTTATGCAAACACCTCCACTAACAGCTTTTGTGGATCTGACAGACAGAGTGGTTAAAAATTAGGCATTCGGTGGGTATCCAGTGGAGAGACATTGTACAGCACATCTGAAGAGGGGAGTCACACTCAGAAAGGAAATTCTGCATTGTCTGAAGGGGAAAGGCTGCTCAGGCAGGCGGGATGGATCCCCATGGCAAATCAAGCTGTGCTGTGAGTATCACCCATGTCAGCCCTCCCCATCCTCCCAGGGATCCAGCTCCATAGATGTGCACTCACAGGCAGAAGGCAGTCACATCCTCCCAAAAAAACGAACCAAAGCAGACATTCACTGCAAATAGGAGTGTGGAAGGATATGCTATTTTCCCCATCAACTCTCAAAATTTCCTGCAGAACCTCTCCTGCATATTTTTTTTTTTTTATCGCAGACTGGCTCAGGGCTGTCTCAAGGTGGTGTGGCTGTTTAATGCGTTTTATTTTCCCCAGGATTGCTTGCTCTCAGTGTGAAGAGTGTCAGTTATTTTGGGAAACCTGATATCAAGTGGGCGAGCGGTGGAATTATTCATGAGGACACCACGAGGAGGGAGGTTACCTCCTTCACCCCCACGGGAGGCCGAGAGCTCAGCCATTGTTTCGGGCTCAGAATGAAAAGGCAAAAGTTTGTGCCCCCTTGAACCCGGACAAGGCATTAGGAGCTGAAATTATAGGGAAAGGCACAGCTGGTCCATCACTGGAGGAGGGAGGGGAGCTCTGGCAATGCTTGAGGCTCCTTCCAGCCYTGTGCAGCTGAGCTTGGGTAAAAATCAGGCACACACCACAATATCCTTTGGGTTTGGGCATCCACGAGGGGTTTGCTTGGTCGGCAGGGCTGTRTCCTGCTTTAAATCCCTGCCCTTCCTTCCCAGAGCAGCCACCCTCCCCTTTTACCCCTGGGCATTGAGGTTTTTCCTTATGCTGGTGTGACTTAAAGTAATACCTTCCTTCTAAAGCTTCTCTTAGATGTGATGCTATTTCTCCACTTCTTTTTTCCTATTTTTCTACTTTGTCCAGGTCTGCACCTGCCTGTGCAAAAGACACACCCCACTTGTACTCTCACCAATAAAGCACGTTTGACACACACAGGACAGGGGCCAAAGCCTCAATGAACAAATTCTCTCTCCAAGGTTTTAGGGAAACAGTCCTTCAGCAGCACTGGCTCACCTCAACTCTTCCAAATTTAATTTGAGAGCTTTTAACCCCCCATTTCTACCCTGCAATAGAAGGACCATGAAGGCAGAACCACCTGCCCAGTGGAGACTGCAGGGGGGTCACTGCAGCAAAGGAAAYGTTCTCTGATCAAGAATGGTGGGGGTGAGAATGTGTTTTTGTGTTTTGTTGTTTRTTCTGTTTTGTTTTGAAACCAAAATCCTGGAGCTGCCCCTTATTTGAGTAATGATTTCTGATATTCACTGCATTTTCTTTTGAACCATCTTGTTGCTGCAGGGAACACCAGATGCTCTGGCTGTGCTGCTGTTGCCTAGGGACAGCCTTCAGATATCTTGTTTGATTTTTCTGCCTCATTTATCATCAAATCAAAATCTCTTATCCAAACTTCCACRGCCTCCTGTGGGCTTTGGTACCAACAATTAACAGCATTTGCTGAGGGGTAACCACACTGTTCCTGTCCAGGGTGGGAATGAAATAGATGGGATGGAGAACTGACAGATTGGGGACTGACATTTAGATTACAAAATATACATTGAAATTATATACATCTGTGCTTGGTATTTTAAATGTATAAACCCATCAAACACATAAACGCACAGAAAAACTCCTTAAAACCCCCAAAACCTCCCCAAGTGACACTCTGAGATGCCTTGGGAGTGCAGTTTATTTTAATTGGAGGCTGCTCAGACACAAATGCATGGGTGCAGACAAACTTTGACAGAAGAGGTGAAGGGCCTGCTAGGGAAAAGGGACTGATTTAAAGCAGCAAACTAAATTTGGAAGTGAGGTGATAGAAACTGGCACATGAAAATGCATTTTCTTTCTTACTCCCTTTTACACTYCTCTGTTATAAATAAGGTTATTTTCAGAAAAAGAAAAGTTCAAGTTGTCATGTTTGAAATCTTAGATGGCAAAGCCATCCCCTTTGTCCCYGTTTGGATTAAAATGTGTCTTTCCACATCCCACATGGAATAGAAACAGTAAAACCAGAACATTTAAACAAATATTTGCAAGGAGGGTTTATTTGTTTTTAAATATTTCTCCTACTCCAGACAGGACCCACAGACCACACAGAATGTCATAAAACACCATTTATTTTCTCCTTCTTCAGAAAATTGAGCAGAAATGTGTGTTACCAAAGGGGATTTGGGTGAGTCCAGGAGAACAGGAAAGATTTCCACTCCTAGAAGCAAAAACCAGACCATATATCCATTTCCATGTATTGAACCAGAGCTGTACAAAGAGCCTGTCACAAGGTATGACCTTAAACCTGATTCAAATAAAGCTGAAACCTGTTTTGGACACATGACAAAAACATCACTCTGTCTGGCTGCCTCCAGATCATCCCAATAATGGTAAAGGTTTGTTTTTGTCAACCAGGGCTCAAAGCTTTGAAAGCAGAAGGCATCAATGCGATCATTAAGAGGCACAATTTTGGAATAAACAAAGCTAAAATTCTGGCCTTCTGTCTCTCACCAAGACTTTGCCTTTGGTATTAAATCCACAGGCAGAATCTTCCATGTTGTGGAAAAAAAAATATTTAAAGAGCCTGGATTTGTGTTATTCCTAAATCYGATACCTGTTTGTGTGCCTGTGTAGTGTAAATATTGTTGGAACAAAGAGGGTTTCAGCTTTGTGCTCAGAGTTTCTGGTAACTCAAGTGAGGGTGAGAGCAGAAATGATGAAATAAAAGTTTCCACTTTCTCAACACTGATTTGGGTGTACAACAAAAGACATTCAGCCYGTTCTTGGGGGACTGAGTGGTTGGAAACTCACAGGAAAAGCCTCAAAAAATAGAATAAAATGAAAACAGTTTCCTGTCTTAATTTCCTCTTTAAAAAAGAAGACTGAAAAATATGAGATATCTGCCTCTTCCTGCAGCAAGAAGTGGGACAATTTTTCCAAAAACTTTTCAGATCTGACATTTCATCAAAACTGGAGCAGCCATTCACAGCTGAGGATGTTCTGCTCAYCCCAAAATCTTCCTCCTCACCCCTATTGGGCCAATATCTCTATTTTAGAGCTGCAGACACAAAGAGCTGTTTTCTCCAAAAAAACCCCACAACTGACAACCCTGTCTGGGTGAGTCAGTGGACTCAAGCAAAGAAAAAAACTAAATGGCCTCAAAAAATTAGTAAATGAACAATTACAAAAAGGTCACATCAAGCCCACAAATGGCCCTTGGGGTTCCCCAGTGTTTGTCATTCACGAGAAAACTTCTGATTCCTGGAGATTACTCCACGACTTGAGAAAGATCAACGGAGTGAACGAAGATCGTGAATGGGATCGTGAAGAATTCCCAAAACCTGACAGAAAGCTCCCACAGCCTTGTACATCTGTGTGCAGACACTGAGATAAGGTGTGCTGGCTTAGGAAGGCCATGGAATAGAGATGACGTTGTTGAGAAAGAGATTGAACTCAACGAGTTTCAAAATATGGCTTTGCAAAAAGACCAGATATTTCAGAGAATTAGAACTRTGAGAGATGCATTGTAGCAGGACCACKTGGGGGAAAAAATAGAGGTGGTTGGTGTTAGAAGTAACAGCAGCATTGTGKGGCAACAGCTCATAGGCTGAAAAATGTTTTTTAATGTGTTGTAACCAGGAAATAGGTTGGCTTCTGATGGAWTGGTGTTGAATTTTASATTTCTTAAGGCTCACCTTCATCGACGTTGATAATGAAATAAAATCTTTTAAAACATCTCTCAGTTGCCCCAGCTCTGTAAAAAAAGCTGGGAATAATCCAGCTTTGTAATAGTAATAATAATAATAATAATAATAATAATAATAATAATAATAATAATAATAATAATAATAATAATAATAATAATAATAATAATAATATTCTAAATTTATTATTTAATATTATTTTAAAGCTGGGAATAATCCAGCTTTGAAATAATAATAATAATTAATAAAAGTTATTAATAATATTCGTTTAAATTTATTATTTTAAAATTTGTTACTTAATATTATTTTAAAGCTGGGGATAATTCAGCTTTGAAATAATAATAAAATAATATTAATAAATAATTTAGCTGAACTCCTAAATKATGGAGGTGCTTTAGAAAGACCCCACTTGGCAGAAATAATTCCTCAAGGTATTGGTAGTCCCCCGGTCCTCGTGGACTCAGTGGTGACAGAATAAACACCCTAAAAAAGCATCAGCTGGTAAATTGTTGTGTGATTGCTGGTGCCTGAGGACAACATCGGGACTTTGGCCAGACTCTCCTCACTTAATTCTTCATTTTGCCTTGGAAAATACAAACAAGCTGATACAGAGTGAGCCCAGCTCCCTCAGAATTTRTGTGATGATTATTGTTAGTTATTACTGTTAGACAGGTTCCTCAGGCAGAGCAAGGGGAGCTGCTGAGACAGCACGAGGTAGGTTTAAAACAAATAAGTTTAAAAATGCATCACAAATATTATTTCTACAGTGTGCACTAATTTTTCTTCACTGCGGATCTGTTTGGACATCCTGCYCTAGGCACCTGTAGGTGTTGGGTTTGCACAGGGGTTTTCCCCTTGATCTTCTGGCAAATAAAGTTTAATAGGATGGAAGATCTCTGCTGGCTTTGTGCATTCAGGATACCCAACAGCGAGAGAATTCCTGCGTGCCAAGTGTGAAAAACACCAATCACTTGTTCTTAACATTTKAAAAGTTTAATAGTAATAAAATGGTTATAAAAATAGCAATGTACTTAGAGTAATAAWAATTTGAACCATTGAGATTAGRACAATACGAGACAATAAGAAYAAAGAGTTAGAGATGTTCAAGTACCTTTTTCTGGGCAAAAGAAGCCTGAAAAAGGCCACACGTTAACAGAGSATTAACCCTTAAAARCAATAACCTGTTGCATATTCATACAYYTCATACATGATGCATAAATTCCATTCAAACACAGGATTCTGTCTGGTCAGTGTCAMCTTCTCCTCATAATCCTGAYGGCATCATCCTGYCCCAGCGAGGCGGGAGGAAGTTCAGAAGTTCTGTTCTCGGGATAATGGGTTGGCTCGTTACTATGGCAGCCCCCGACCTCCAAAAAAGATGTAAAGAAGAGATCTCCACCACTGGGCGGTGAAGAAGGAGTCGATGGACAGAGRGGCTAAAGGGTTAAAAGGTGAAACTTCAATTGTGTGGATGAGCACATGGTGGGGAAGATCCTTTGCTCCTGGTGTCGTGTTTATTTTCTCTATTCAGTCTTCTGTTGTATTTTTGATAAGGTTTTAATAAACCTTTCTAAATTTTTGGAAGCGAGTAGCATCTCTCACAATGGGACAGGGACCACAAATTCTCTTTCCAAGTCTTTCAGCAGCACTGACTCACCTCAACTCTTCCAAATTTAATTCAAGGGCCATTATCCCCCRTTTCTGAAAAACTCTGAATTAGATGCTGGGAGTGCAAATGATGGGGCTGGCTCTGCTGCTCCTGGGCCCAAAGTTCAGAAAYTGAATTCACTCAAGAGCTGCTCAGACCAGGGCTGTGGGTATTTTCTTGAGTAACCCAATCATCACCCACTCCCTTTTCATCCTTCCCTGCTGAACCAGCCAGGGCGGATTAAGGGAAAAAGGAGATGCAGAGCAGAAAGTCATCAGCATTTGTTTCTGGAGAAGACAGCTGAAAGCTGGGAAGGCAGAATGAGAAAGACACAAAGCATTCCAAGACAAATGCCCATTACCCAGC
The DNA here is from genome assembly GCA_014549065.1 of Cardinalis cardinalis. Taxonomy (NCBI): domain Eukaryota; kingdom Metazoa; phylum Chordata; class Aves; order Passeriformes; family Cardinalidae; genus Cardinalis; species Cardinalis cardinalis. The sequence continues at coordinate 280,577 of JACDOX010000337.1, forward strand.
ACAATGTGCTGCTACTTTCTTAGCAACCCGCGTCACTTGAATTAATTTTCCGAAAGAAAACAGACTGTCTCAACAGCAGCCTGATGGTCTCAGCAATTCGCTTTACAATTACTCACTAAACTACCTTGATTTAATTATTCAAGAAGAATCTCACTGCCACTGATAACTACTTAATTAAAAACACAACTTTAGAGCAATAAGAGAGTCACATTATATTGCGTTTGAAATAGATTTCTTGCTGTAAACATGCGCAGTTCATTTTAACCGGCTTAATGTGCCAATATATTTGGAGTCCCAAGGATTTTAAGAATGGCTCGAACACCAGTCATCATCCAGGGGGCTGCAAACAACACTCATGAGCTTGTTCTTGCTTGGAGCAATTCCACTCAGATCAAATTAAGAAAAGCAGCGCTGCGACAGAGATGGTGTAGAGCATAAAACTTGATGCTCGGAAAAGTCAGAAGCTGAGAAACGAGGACAAATTCTTATCCTGCTCCACTGTTCCTGTTGGAAATTATACATCTTCTAATTATTTTTTTTTTTAACTAATTTTAGTCAGGGGTTTTGTTCGTCTTCGCCCAGGGGGGAGGGAGTGGAAGTTTCTTTTCAAATATTCTGTTTCCTGGAGGGGGCGAGATGAGTTTAACATCTACAGATTGGGGGTGGCAGAGAAGATCCAAGGATATAAGGGACCATTAACGAACATCAGCCCCAAGATCCCCCCTGGTGGGTCAGAGACACCTGGTCTGGGGGAAGATCGATAAGAGAACCAGGAACGAGAACCTAATTAGCATCTGAGAACCTAATTAGCATCGGAGGCGAAGGGATCAATAACCAATAGGCAACCAAACACTGAGAATTGTGTAACTTGGGACCAATGAATATTGAACCAATGAATTTCTCTGGGTTTTGTCTGTATAAGTGTCTGGGAAATCTAGTAAAGAGCCAGGCATGATGGAATTATTATCTCTGAACAACCCGGACTATGTGTGGATAAAATGATTTTTGTTGCACGTCCTGGCCAGAACAACATCCTGGCCAGAATAAAAATAATGCCTTAATTCTCTGACCCTAAAAAATGTTGCTGGAGAGTTTTTGTTTTCCCACAACGGCTCGGTGACATTCCCAAGCACTCCCACTGTGCTCTCCTGCCCTGTTAGTGCTGGGAGAGCTCCACAGGTGAAGGTGCAAAACCAAAAACCAACACAAAACCTTGGCTGGGGCCACCCTCTCCATTCCCACCAGCAGAGGAGGACCTGCCCTGGTCCTAGATGGGGCAAATGAGGGTGATTTGACCCTGTCCCCCACTCTGTGACCTGACCCTGAGAGTCCCCAGGGTCCTCTCCAACWGCTTGGGGACATCCAGCCCGTCCCATGTCAGCTGGTGGGAGCAGCTCACATTCTCCAGATGGGAGATCTCTGACTGAGGGCAACTGCCTGAGAGCAATTCCCATTTTTTATGAATTTARCATTTTAATGGGTATCAAGTGTGGCTATCGTTAGGTACTTGCAAGAGTCAAGAGCAGTCTTTGAAAATTCGGTGCTTTTTAACCTGTGACAGAAGGGGTTGTGCATTAATTGGCTCAATTTCCATTGGGATAGAGATGGAAAACACTTCCACACTCGGGGGAAGGAGCTGCCTGTGTCCAGAGGGACCAGGGGCAAGCAGGGGTGGCTGCAGACACCAGCCTGACTCATGAGGAACTTCCTGAGACCACCAGCTGGATTTAGGCTGTGCCAARTGGTGTAGGAAAGGCTCCCAAATCACCAGCATTCCATCTCCTATTCAGTTATTTAAAACCTCTCTCCTTCCCCCTAAGAGGCAGCAACTCCTTTGGTTTTAATGCATTTTCAGTGCAGCTGAAACTATAGATGTATTTATATATGAAAAAAAAAATTAAATGACTGCCTTCTTGAATATTATCTCCCCGTTTATTGTGTGCCCTCTCTCCCCTTCTCTTCCCAGAGAGACCAACCATCACATGAAAATGCTTTTCATCATCTGCAAAATTTGATGCCCAAAATAGCCCCATGGTTGCCCTAGCAACAAGCATTTATTCCCCCTCCCCCCTGCATCCCCCCCTTTGCATATTGCTGCATATTTCTATCATCTCTTTCCAGGCACAGTTCATAAACACGGCTGCATAATAAAGAATGTTATCACCAATGACTTACAGCCCAGCTGCTGCAAATAAGATATGAAGTGGCAAGGAAATACAATTTCATGCAGCTAGGACAACAGATTGATTGGGTGCCCTTCAAATTTGATGCCACTTCTTTAAGTCTGTCCAAATTAAAAAAAAAAAAAAAAGGAAAAAAAAGAGAGAGAAAAAAAAAGTTAGTTTCCCCACCTCCCCATCTTTCCATGGTAGCAACAGACAATAAAAGTGGGAGATAATTCACTAGGACACTCATTATGTCTGCAGCAACCTTGCCCTGAGAGATTGACAATTTAAAGAGACTGCTTCTTTTCCCTGCCACCTCCTCTACTTTTCCCCCAGCTGCCCTTCTTCATCAAAAGTCTCATTCCTCCAGTTTGTTTGCCTGTTTAATTCAATTATCTTCCCTTTCAAATTATTATTTCTGTTCAGATTACGAGCCAGAAGGTTGTTACTGATAGAGACAAGCAGCCCCCTTTATTTCATTACCATCATCTCCAAAATTTTGTCCTTGTTTTTATTTAGTTTTGGTAGCACAAGAGGAAACCCCTCTGTCCCACAGCAATCCCATCAGAGAGCACCCCATCAAGGACAAAAAGAGGTGGGCTTGTAAATTCTTCCTCACTGCTGTTGGTTCTGATGGGTTCACTTTCAAGGCTGTGGAATTCTGCTTTGGAGGCTGATGTGGGTGTGCAGGGAGCACTTTGTGATCTGCTGTGACACAGCAGGGAGAGGAACAGAGCTGATGGACCTGGGTGCTGCTGCTCCCAGCAGAGAGACCATCTCTGGGTGCAGACAACTCCCCATGCAGGGTTCGTGTCCCACATTCTCCTCTCCTTTCTGTCCCCTGCCTCCCCTCTCCTTCACTAACAGCGTTTCATGGAATTCTTCTTCACCCCTGGGCGTGAAGATTGTGCCTTCCTTCCTTCCTTCCTTCCTTCCTTCCTTCCTTCCTTCCTTCCTTCCTTCCTTCCTTCCTTCCTTCCTTCCTTCCTTCCTTCCTTCCTTCCT
>JACDOX010000337.1:283886-300786 GCA_014549065.1 Cardinalis cardinalis
TGTGCTGTGCAGCCTCTGGCTCCAAATTATCTCTAGGATTAGTTAACGCTAATCAATCTCCATCAATCAAATAAACCACAGAGGAGGAAAGTGCTCCTTGCAGAAGCCGCTCTCTTGGTGCTCAACAGCAGCACCAAATGCTCTCAAATCCTCCCAGAGAGCCCTGGAGTCCCTCATGTGCATTTGGGGACAGCACAGGGGCTGAAGGGAGCCCAGGCTGACCTGCAAGCAGCTCTCCCTGCCCTGAACACAGAGATATGGAGATGCTCCTTCATCTTTTCATGGATTTTTATTTTTTCTTTTCCACAGAAAGGCTGGTGGGCAGGGAAGTGATGGAGTCACCTTCCTTGGAAGTGTTCAAAACCCACATGGATGTRGCCCTTGAGGCCATGGCTTAGTGGTGAACGTGGTGGTGGTACAGGGCTGGCTGCTGGACTTGATGATTTTAATTCATTAAATTAAATGTCCAGCTTTAATGATTCTGTGACTCTCTRCCCGTATCCAATGCAGGATCCCATTGCCTCTCAGTTCCCCCACTCCCATCAGGACATGGCAATAATGAGTCTAGAACAAGGTTTCAAACACAACCAGCTCTGATTTGTGCAGTGAACTGGATCTGACTCCTGGCAGCTTGCACTCACTGGCCCTCAGGATGTTGTGATGCTTAAATGAGTAGGACATTTGCCAGCTCTTCAGATGGAAAGCATGAAAGGAGCTCAGAACAGGATTATTGCTATTATTAAAATGAGAGATGAGGTTTTAAACCCAAAACTGCAGATCAGGAAAGTTAAAACCATTTTCCATCTTGAAAAACATTCATCGACGGAAGAGTGGAGTCAGCACCAAAGCAGCGCTCATGGAGGAGTGTGCTCAGAAATGACACTGCAGGAGAGCACAGCAAAGTTGGTGGATTTTTGTATCTCTCAAAGCAGAGATGAAGAAAAGCAGAAAATGTGTAATATGGGAAGGAAAGATTTTTACAGACTAATTTCTACCACCTCCTTTGAGGCMTGAGCAGTCCTTTAATCTGAGAAGGGTCAGTTCTGTGTCACTCCTCTGCCCTAARTGGAGGCCAAGTTCAAGAGAACTGTGTCTCTTTTAATTTCCTTTGGATACAAGTACTCAGATCCAGACCCCCATTTATCTTTCCCGACTCAAGTAAATAAATTGGAAAAAACCCAACTTGGTGTGTCCTATAAATACCCCATAATACAGCAAGATCCAACCTCACTTTTTTTTTTTTTACACCTAAAACCTTAAACCCTTCTGACACCATAAAACACCGGCGTCCTCCATCCCATGATTGTTTCCCATAATCTAGGGGAACATTAAAGAGAGAAAAATCGYGATGGAAAAATGACATCTTATCTATTTCCTCCCTTCCYGCAGCCACTCMRTKCTTYTGTCGTCGCAGGTCAGACACCTGCTCCCCACATTATGGTCTGAGGAGGTGATAAATTCTCCTCGGGTGGTTCCAGGGCGGAATTCACCGGGTGTCAATCTGGAACAGGCATCTCGGCTCGGTTGCCATTCTTTGTCCTGCCAACAAGCCCTAAAAGCAGAGGAGAAAGGCAAAATAAGAAAGGGATTGACAGTTTTTCTCTCCCTGGAGGTGAGAGCCACTGCTGGGATGTTACAGGGGGTCAGAGGGAGATGCCGCAACCAGCACCACTCCTAAAACTTTTTTGAGAACGGGGGATAAGGAGAATAATTACCATAAATTTGCCAAATCACAACCCAACCTGGCAGAGCCCAGTTTAATCATCCATGCACCTGCAACAGGCAGGCAGGATTGTTGAGATTGTCGAGATTTCCCACCTCGGGACTGCATCACGTTCTCATTTGGGCATACTCCAGGAGGGTTGGGCAGGTCAAGGGAGAAGAGACTGGTTTGGTTTTTCCCTGTCCATCTGTTCCAGATCTGTTCCAGATTGCAAGGCAAGATGTAAAGGAGGCTTTAATAGATCTACTTTGAGTAGTAAAAGAGCCCAGYCAGGGTTATACTTCAGGTGAACCCAAAATGGTCCCAAAATGCACAACTGGTCATTGGGTCTCTCACTTTTATAAGTTCTGCTCCATTTGCATATTGGAGTTAATTAGCTTTAGCCCRTGCAGTCCCATCCTTCTTGTTTTTCTTGTTTGTGCTCTTGGGCCTGAGATTTGGATCATTTGTCCTTGGTGCCCAGCTGGAGCAGGAATTGTTTTGTCTCCCTGCTCTGTGCAGAGAGCTCACCATCCCCTAATATGAAGCTCAGACCCACACACTAAAGCAGCACAGAACCTGAAAAATAGAAAAGCTAAACCCTGAGGCATCAACCTGAGAAGTGGCTCTGCCCCAGATGTCACTGTCACTGTCACCAGGCGCTGCCAACACTCCGATGAGACCAAATTCCCTCTCCTGCCTGGAGGAGGTCACCTCTGGATGATTGGCAAGGCAAGGTGTGGGAGAAGCTCTCATTTACCACTTCTCTGCACCCTGATCATCCCCTGGCCAGGCACTGGTCCTCACCCCGAGGGGCAGGACAGCCCTTCCCCAGTACCACGGGCACCTGAAAACCACATTCAAAGCTTACAGGCAGAGAGAGAATGGCAAATTTTCATAACCATTTTGATTCCTGCTAACTGAAGCCAGTGTAAATCTCTGTTTTTTATGAATCTCACTTACATTTCGTGCCTGACTTGTGCATAAAACTTCCCCAGATTTATACAAGCCAACTCCATAAGTCATCCCCTTCCCAATCGGGCCCTATATCTTGATGACCTTTTAGAAACCAATGACTGCTTTCCTGTTGTTATCCATAATTGGAAAAGCACTAGAGATAAGAAAATTTATGGCAATGAGTGATCTACCTGCAAGAGACAATAAAGAACACTGGGTGGTGAAAGAAGGGGAAGGAAAAATCCCACACACGCAGGCGTGGGGAGCGCTCAGATGCACACACAGCCCTGGCTGAACTTCCCTGCTTTTACTGAAAATTTCTTTTCTTGAACCCCCAATCCCCCTGACCTTGCAGCCTCCACCCTACCTGGAACAGGTGCACCCCTGAATTTCTTGGAATTTACTTGCAAATCTTTTGGTTTAAGGTGAATGAAGCATCATATAGGAGTGGGATCACTCCCCGAGTRGAGAATCTAGTCCACACAATCATTTGTAAATTACACTTWAATKATTTTTATATTTAAATTATTTTTATATTTTAAATTATTTTTGTATTTAACTTAATAGCTAACAATGCAGACTTTTTAATCTAATTACACAACAYTAGTTAAACTCAYGGAGAAGAAGGTGAAGAAGAAGGACCAGCCTCCACCCTATAACCTCCATCTTGTTTTATATRTATTACTGTATTTTMAAACCTTAAACTCTAAGTTTTCCACCCTGTGATATTACACACTTCTATTCAAACTACACACCTATARTACCAGTTCTATAATTTWATTTTGGAAACCTTCTCCATGGCCTCAGGTCAAATGCAGGGGTCTCCTGGGGGTCAGAGTCTGTCAGCAGAGAAAGTCTAAAAATCTCAGTGACCAGGGTTCCACACCATCCCTCTAGGAAAGCAGCCCAGGAGAGCAGTGCTCACACTGCTGTGGGTGTAACACACAGGGGGGTGGGCAGGGCAGCCCTACACAGCACTTTGGGGTTGATCACAGGGACATTAATCCCCTCACCACCATCCCCAGCAATCCCTGCCTGCAGGAATCATCCCACACCAGCACCCCTGAACTGCTCCTGAGCACCACAAGCCCCATTCCCAGAGTGAATTTTGGTTTGTTTTGAAGCAAAGGCTGAAGTTCACTTGCTGCCACATCCCTTCTATGGCCCTGCACAGACAGGTCGGGGTGTAGCACTGCTGGGTGTAGGAAATGGGAGCTCTCTGTGAGGCACAGGTCCTAATTTTGGTTGCTCCCAAGAAACCCAGGACACGCCAAGACTCAAGMAAGGAAACGCTTCCAGTCACATCCCCTTTCCAGTCAGAGTGACCCAGGTGACCTTCTTGTCTCTAGGAACCAGAGGGGCTGAAATGAAAAGGAGATTTTCTAGTCCAAGGGTGAGAGAGCAGCCACCAGCARTACTGAGGGGGCTGAGTCTGGAGGGGAACTCCAAGGTTTGCAGAGCAGAGGGATGAAAATCTGCAAACAGACAAATAATTCATCCAGCCTTACTCTAAAAGTTGCCTTCAACTCTCCTGCAAGAGCAGGAGACTCCTATGAGAGGCAGCCAGGGGAACTGCAGGGAAAAAATCCCCAAATTATCCCTGGATCAGCTGTAGCACCCATCCAAGCTGCCTTCAGGAAACCATCCAGCCCTTTCTATTCTCTTCATCTTCTACTGAGAAGTGGTGATGAAGGAGCCATGTTCAGCCCCTGTCACAATGGCATTTTCAGCTGCTAAAGCAGTTTAAAATGTGGCTTTGCAAAGCTCTGCTGTCACTTGAGACACACAGACACAATGACCTGCGCCCACTCTGATTGCCATACAAGTGTTTGTGCTGCCCCAGCTCAAAATGGATTCTGGCCACAGCTCAGCTTTCTTATTTGCAGTCAGGAGGATTACACAGAACTATCTGTAATAATTAACTCCTGAGAGAGATGTTAAAGTGAAAACAGTAAGAGCAAGCAGCTCAGAACCAGGAAAAAAAAAAAAAAAAAAAAAAAAAAAAAAAAAAAAAAAAAAAAAAAAAAAAAAAAAAAAAAAAAAAAAAAAAAAAAAAAAAAAAACCAACAAAACAACAGATGACAAATTCCTGGCAGGGGCTGGGATGGGGAGAGGCAAAGAGAAAGGAGAAGTTGTCATTGAGGAAACCCTGGCAGGTCTCCCCTACCAGCCCTTGCAAATAAAGATCTCTGCAGCTCCATTGAAGGTCGACAGGTCTGTGCAGCCCAAGGCTGCTCCAGTTTGCAGCTTTTGAGCTGGCTCCCAGTGAGCTCTGCCCTTTTTTTGGGATTGTTTTTGGGGGGATGAGGTGGTGGCAGCTCAGGGCTGAACACCCCTCCCTTGCTGGGGTCTCCTGCAGCTGCTCTCATCCAGCTCTGCAGAATTCAGTCTGTGCCGAGGACATCTGTATTTTTGGATTATTCATTATGAATTGATTAGTTCATCCCACAGTCACCCTGATCATATTCTTCCTCTGTACTAACATCTCAATGAATGAGCAGTCAAGTAGAAAATGAATGCATTAGTGCCTGATTGTATTACTAAGCTCTTGTATATGCTAACGAATGCAGCAGGGCTTAATTCAGCCCAATAACAAACAGGTAGTTGCAGAGTTAAGCAGCACAAGTGTCCAAATAAGAGTAAAACATCAAAAAACCCCCAACCCTTTTAATATCTTTTGTGTTTAACATTCAAATTAGCTTTGGACRCGAGTGCTTGTTTGTGGAGAATTCTTTTGTCTGGGTATAGAGACATTTTCCTGCTAGGATTTTCACAATCATGACACTGAATCAGCCACTTTCGTCTCTGGCAGGGTGGAATTGATTACAAACCACCTAGTTAATTAAAAAAACAGCTTGCATTCAGACCTGCTTTTTAGCAGAAACTAAGCTCAGAAAATTATTTTTTGTAAGTCCACTGGAATTGCTATTTGCAGTAAAATATGCCAGATGAAGTTCTCTGCTGGGAACAGTGAAATGAAACTTTTTTTTTCCCTTCCYTTTATTTTTATTTTATATCATACTCTGTACGAGATAATTTCCTATTTCTACCCACAGCAGCTACAACTGTACATAGAGAAAAGAAAAGCTCAGAGAAAGCACAAAAGGAACCAGGTACATTTTCTGAGCAGGTTGGCCAGGCAGGAACTTTGTCCTTGTCCATTGACTTACTGCATGATGCAGAGAATAGCAGCTCTCTGGATCACAATCTGTTCATCAAAACTTTATGAGTAATAGATGAAAAAGTCTGGAAAATTTCCACACAGGCTCAGGTTTGGCTCCCTGGCTCAGAGCAAGCAGCAGAGCTGCAGGCACGCAGAGCCCTGCAGCCCAAGCACACCCAGGGCTGTGCCTTCTGTKGGGGCACAGGGCACACAGACCTCCTCGTGCTCCCCAAATTTACAAGGATATTTGCTTTCCGTAAGGATTTCTAGACAGGCTCAGATGCTGCAAACAACCAGCATCCTAACAGGTCCACATWATCCCTTCTACCAGCTGGTTACCATTAAAATGTAACAGGGATAGTAGTAAAAAAAAATTWAAAAAAAAATTTCTTCCGTCTTAGCAAGAAAAGAATCACCTAAACCACAAAAGACTCTGTAGCAGCTGTCAGAACAAGGCCTGGACAGCATTTCCCTCCACAAAAGGCTGGGCACTGACCCTTCCAGAGCCCATGGAGGTGAAATTCAGAAGAGCAGCAGCTGTGGCCAACATGACCTGAATGCAGCAGGGTGACTCAGCCGTGAGGCTGCATTTCTTAGGGAGCCTTGCTGGCTGAGGGGTGGCACAAAAAGCCCTAAAAAATCCCTCCTGGACTGTTCTGCTCTTGACTTTGTTCCTAGAAGGGACAGTGTGATGGTGTTCACAGGGGTCTGAGGATGAGGGAAGAGATGAGGATCTCACTCCATGTTTCAGAAGGCTTGATTTATTATTTTATGATATATATTATGTTAAAACTATACTAAAAGAATAGAAGAAAGGATTTCATCAGAAGGCTGGCTAAGAATAGAAAAAGAAAYTAATAACAAAATGTGTCTCGGATAGAGAGTCCGAGCCAGCTGACTGTGATTGGCCATTAATTAGAAACATCCACATGAGACCAGTCACAGATGCACCTGTTGCATTCCACAGCAGCAGATAATCATTGTTTACATTTTGTTTTTCAGGCTTCTCGGCTTCTCAGGAGAAAAAATCTTAAGGAAAGGATTTTTTCATAAAACATGTCTGTGACAGGACAGCAGTAGGCATCAGGGTTGCAGAGAGGCCCTGGGCAGGGCTGGCTGCCSCATCAGGAGGATTTTGGACCTGACACAAAGCAAAGCTCTCAGTGGTGCTGGGCAGCCTTGGGACAGCAGCACTGGCCCTGGGCATCCTCATCCCCTGCTCCTTGCCCCAGAGCCAGGCATGGCAAGAGCCACACGGGCATGGCATGTCCCTGGCACTGACCCAAACCCTTCCTGAGGGATTGCYCCCAGCAGGGGAATTTGGCTGCTCCTTTTGATGACTTGAGAAGGGTGACCTAGAGCAGAGGCTGGACAGAGTTAAAGAATAAAGCAGGGATTTATTGAAAGGATCTCCTCAATGGATCCACCTTGGGCAGCACAAGAGCCCAGCCAGGGCTGCGCCCAAGATGAACCAAAATGGTCACAAAATGAAACCAAGATGAACCGAAATGGTCACAAAATGCACGAGTGCTCACGGGGTCTCTCCCTGGGATCAGTTCTGCTCCATTTGCACCTTGCAGTTCATTGTCCCATTCCAGCTTTAGCCCATCCAGTCCCATCCTTGTTTTTCTCTCTCCAGCCCACGGTGTTTGTGCTCGTGGGCTGAGATTTGGATCATTTGTCCTTGGTGCCCAGCTGGAGCAGGAATTGTTTTGTCTCCCTGCTCTGTGCAGAGAGCTCAGCATCCCCTCATATGAAGCTCAGAATTACACACTAAAGCAGCCCAGAATGTGAAAAATACAAAAGCCAAAACCTGAGGCATCCCTTTGACTCAGCAATGGGCGGCTCCTCCCAGTGTCAGCCGAGGGAGATTTTCACTTCCCCTCTCTGATGAGCCTTGGCTGTGTGAAGGTGGCCAGACCCTGCGGCAGAGACCTGTCCTCCCACGGGCAGTGGGAGAYTGTGGAACTGAGCACTCAAATCCACTGAGCAGAGTCTAAATTAGAGCCTGCCAGAAGTGCCTGTAACAACCTGAGTGCAGAAAACTGACTCATCCCTGTGTTTTCCCCAAGCACAGACTGTGGCTGTTTGGCAATAGACCAAATAAAATGACAGTATAAACTGCCAGATCCCAGCAAATCTCTTCCTTTGCTGCCTCTATTTTTCACTTCCAAGAGGCAGAGTTGGTTTTGTTGCTATCCCATAGAGAAGCCTCATTCTCAGGTCTAAATTTGGCTCTCCCATCTTCTCAGTAGGCAAAGTGACAGAGGGATTGGTCTCGTAGMTTGAAAAGAATCTCTCCAAGAATCAGTCAATCCCAGAGATGCATTTGGGGTCTCTTCAGCCAGTAGGGAGACAAGTGGGCTTTGAATCCTGGCTGTGGTGAGCATGGCTAAGGACTGCTGAGGCTTTGGTGGGAGGTCCCACCCTGTGAAAAATGCATATTTTATGATTGGCTTTTCCAAATATTCAAATGAATATTATATATGTTATGTTAGAAAGTTATGCTGTATTAATTTTCGTAARTAGTGTGTTAAATATAGTTTTAGGTTATAACAAAATGTTAAAATAGAAACTGTGCTATGTAGGATACTTTTTTTAAAGAGAGGAYTCACAYTGAGATAGCAGCCACAGGACACCTAAATCTTTCAGAGAAAAACAATTTATTGCYCCATTATCAGAAGAAATCAACTTCTTCCTGCCTCACTCAGCCATGAAGACACCGTTAGGTTTCAGAGGAAGAAGTTGACACTGATCAGACAGAATCCTGTGTTTGAATGGAATTTATGCATCATGTATGAGATGTATGAATATGCAACAGGTTATTGTTTTTAAGAGTTACTCCTCTGTTAACGTGGGTCCTTTTTCGGGCTTATTTTGCCCAGAAAAGGTACCCGGACATCCACAACTCTTTGTTTCTATTGTCTCATATTGTCCTAATCCAAATTGGCCAAATTTTTATTACTCTAATTACATTAGTATTTTATAACCATTTTAATACTATTAAAATTTTAAAATTTTAAAAACAGGTGATTGGCATTTTTCACACCCCCATGGGCTGCACCCAGCTTGAAGGGAAGGTTTAGCCCTTGGTGCACTCCACAGGTGAGAGCCCTCACACAGGCACAAAGGAGCAAAGGCTGCCAGAAATGCTGAATTCATCAGCCTTTCTCTGTGTGGGGAAGAGATGTGCAGGCTTAAAAAACACATGGTAACAGYCTGATGTAAGTGCAGGTGGAAGCTGCTGGGCCCCAGCTCCCAGGAGAGCTCTGTGGCGGCAGCAGGAGKGGCCACGTTCAGACTTCCCCGAGGATTCCCAGAAATAAATTTGAAAGGATCAAGCCCAGAGAAGGACTCCAGAGGTGCTGCCTTCTCAGGGCCTGGGGCAGAATTGGTCCTGGAACAGGGGGTTAGCTCAGGCCAGCAGGAGAGTCAGGCACACCCCGGCTCCCTGCAGCATCTGTTAGTCCAGCAGAGATCCTGGGTTTGTAGTTCAGGCGTGTTTCCACTAAGAACCACAGTGAGACCATTCACTGCTCTCATACAGCCCACCAAAGAGCCATTTGTGATAATGACCAGCCTTGGTTTCATCTTGGAAATCTTTAATAGACTCCTGTATATTATTGAGGTTTTAATGGAGCTAGGAGGAAACCAGAAAAAATACCACAGACTAGATCAAGATGCTGCTTTTGTTTTCTGTATTCTGAATAAACCACTATTTAAATTTTTTSACAATATTTTCTATATTCCCCTCAGAGAAATTTGTATTTATTATTTCAAATTTTTCACCTCATCTTTTCTTTTATTCCTTCCCTTTCCCCCCGCCCCTTCTTTCTACRGCCACAGAAGGAAAAGAATAAAATAAATAGGAAAAAGAAGCAGTGATGGCCCCATTGCCAACCTTCCAGGAGTATCTGCTCCTCACAAATCAGACCTTTTGCTCTCTCCCAAGGGCAGCGAGCTGGAGGAGGCAGCATGCTCCTGGGCAGRGAGCAGGATGCAGCTCATGAGCTGAGCTGTGTGACAGGGAAGCTGTTGGGACCCAGGACATTGCTCTGGCTGCCCTGGGTGATTCCAAACCCTGGCAGGGGGCTCAGAGACCTTGGCACGGAGTCAAAAACACCTGTGCCTTTGATTTTAACCCTTGGAAACAATTACCAACTTTGGGCGAAGAGTTACAAGCCACAGGAGTTTGAGTAGAATGATAGTGAATTTGTCACAGGGTGAAAAAGTAGAATTTTGGTGTTTTAGAATGGGGCTTCAAGAGGCAAGATGGAGGAATCTGGGTATGTCCTGTCCTTCTTCTCTTTCTTCTTGTCCTCCATCTTCTGCTGTGATGGTGACACTTCTGGATTGGTTTAGAGTAGAGACAGACTGTCTAACATAGGTGATAGGTACTGGAAAATTATTGTAAATAAAGTACACGTAGTTCTTAGTATAAAAAGCCAACACCACCCCAAGGGCAGGGACTGTGCCACAACCCAACCTGCTGGACAGATCTCAGCAGGTCAGAGAGAGAATGTATCAGATAAGAGAAAATAAACAACCTTGAAAAGCAGAACTGACGAATCTTGACTTCTTTGGTCATGGGGCTGGGAAAAAAGAGACTTTCTAACACCTCGGAGTCATCTCAACCACAGAAACCCGAGAGGAAGTGACAACTTTTGAGGGGACACGACTGGGACAATCATCTGGTCTTTCCAAAGTTGGACACATGCTGGAGGAGGGTCCCCAAACCTGTTCATTTGCCTTCCCTGGAGAGAGGCCGTTCTCTGTTCCTGGTTGAGGGGGGATCTCCAGGCCCCTGAGAAGGAAAGAGACAAGGAAAGGAGGATGGGACCCTCCTTGACAGAACCAGACAAGGGCAGCAATGGTTTGCCCATCTCAGAAACATTTCGCTCACCCAGAGACAAACAGAATYTACCTGGTAACTCTATAGTCCCAAGATTTGTCCTGGACAAACAGKATAAACTTCTCCATAGAAATTATCTCCTTGACATTAGCTGGGTGTTCCTGAGCCAGAGGAACAAACTCCCTGGAGAACAGGGATAAAACCTCTCCAACTGCCAGGTTATCAAATGTTTATGGTAATCAAAGGGAGATGGTGATTATATTTGACCCCAGTGGGTGAGCACAAGTATCAGGCAACCTGGGCACGAGTACTCATGATTATGAGCTCCTGGACTAATAAAGGCAATTAGATATAAACAGAGGCATCAGTAGCAAATGAAAGTAGGACCTCTGTTCCCAAACACAACTCTGGCAGTGGAGTGTTTTGATCTACCCAAGCAAAGCTGCTTCAGATAAACAAATTTGATGAGCACATGCTTTACTCAACATGTGCAACTGAGGAGCTCTCCAGTTTTRCCTCATGTCTCCCAAGAGAAAGGAGGAGTTTTGAGGTTTTACTCTTGGAAGTGTAACTGACTTGGAGGAGACCCTCACAGAGATTATAAGTTTTATATTACACAGTAATATAAATATAAATAGCATTTCTAAATATAAAATAGCAGTTTATAATGTAAGGAAAGTCTTGCCTTGCTTCACCAGGAAATGAGGTACACATGCAAACTGTCCTGCAAAATCTGCAGGAATTGTCCAAGCAGTTCAGAAAAGGGACACAGGGCTGGGCAAAGTCAGACAAGCCGGCCTGCAGACAGATGCTTTGTATTAAAAGGCAAAAAAAGAAAAGAAAAGGAAAAAAAACCCTAAGACATCATGGCCTAAGAAACAAAACAATCCCCAACACTATTTTARCCTGCAAAAAGCATCTCTGCAAGTGTCCACATACACACAGCCCTGGAGGTGTTATTTGGAACAACAGACCCCACTACAGAGATCTTTATCTCATTTTCTAATATTTCCAATCCCTACATASTCAGTTATATCCAGAAGTGGACCTAAAAAATCCCCCTGCCTTACCTCAGCATTGCTCAGATTAGGAAGGCCATGCATGTTACTCCAGGGCTTACCTGAATACWGTTCAAAGACAGGAAAACAGGTCTAAACGATTTAATTTTTTGTTATCAGTCATATTTAGTCTTCAGAGCTATTTTTCATGACCTCAGTAGGAGCTCATGTCTTTGGAGGAGCTTTCACGGAGCTGCAAGGAGCACAGGGTGGGAAATGCCTGCTCTGGATTTTGTACCAGAGCTCTTGGAGCAAATCCCTTTGCTGAGGCAAGAGCTGGAAAGCAGGAGAGAGGCAAAGTGAGAGGATAATCTAATTTGCTCATTAAGATCAACTCACTTCATCCAAAAGAAAGAATTGGGACCTACTGTTATGGGCAGCATGCAGGGTTAAACCCAAAATGGCCTCAGGTGGGTGTCCAACACATGGACCTACCTCACACACCTCCCAGGGGTGTTCCTGATGGTGCCACCACCACACAGGACCATGTCCCYCCCAAAGCACACAGCCAGCTCGCTGCTGAGGGAACCAGAGGCCAAAGGAGCCCTTGCTCCAGGTCTCACATCCCCTGGAGGCAGCACGAAGGGCACACAGGGCTGGCCACGACAACGGCAGAGCGGGAGCCCAGAAAGTGATGGACACCCCACATTTGTGGCTGCTGTTACCTGTGCCCAAAGCAGGATCTGAGRCAGCTCTGGTGCCTTCAAACCCCTTTTCTCATGGTGCTCCCAACACTCACAGCCAAACCATTGGAGTGGCCAGGGAATAGGCATGGAGGAGCTTGTCCAAAATTTGACCCCATGTCCTGGGGTGACTTTGTGATGCTGAATTRTATCTCCAYTCATCTGTTTGGCYCRGAAATAAGTTTTGCACCTTTAAGATTGGTTCTGTGTGACAGTGGTCACAGGGGTTCTTGGATGAGACGAGAACGTTGGCTCCATGTTCAGAAGGCTTGATTTATTATTTTATGATATATATATTACATTATARCTACACTAAAAAGAAATAGAAGGAAAGGTTTCTTCAGAAGGCTAAACTAAGAATAGAAAAGAAAAGAATAACAAAGGCAGCTGTCTCAGACTCTGTCCGAGATAGCTTGGTCTTGATTGGCMATTAATTGTAAACATYCAASATGGSCCAATCCCAGATGCACCTGTTGCATTCCACAGCAGCAGATAACCATTGTTTACATCTTGTTTCTGAGGCCTCTCAGCTTCTCAGAAGGAAAAATCCTAAAGAAAAAGATTTTCACAAAAATACATTTGCCACAGTTCTGGGAGTGAAGGGGGGTAAGAAGAAGCGTGCAGTTTGTTCTCAGAAGCTGCTCTCACTCCTCGACATTCCTGCTCCTGTTGTCKGTGGACAGACAGACAGCAGGACAGAGCTCTCCTTTGCTTTTAGTTATATTTTAGCTGGCTGAGGCAGAGAATTTCCCTGGACTGTCGGTTTTCTTTTCCTTGGAACTGTTTAAACCTGCTCTGGACTGAACACCCAGAAAACCACAGGGAGCTCACACCTGTGGCCCACTGGGCCAGGCCTGRAGGGGCTGATAAGAGCCTGAGTGAGCCAAGCTGCAGCCCACAAAGGGACCTTCTGAGCTTGYCATCTCTTCAGATTGGCAACAGGTTTTATTGTTTAATACTGGTGAGTGCTTTGCCTGTTAAATTAACAGGGTTTTTTGCTTTTCTCCAAGGAAATATTTTCCCAAATCAGTTGGGCAAGGGGCTGCTTAAATCTGGTTTCTAAAGGAACCCCTGTGGAAGATTTCTCCCAAATTTGCCCTAAACCAGGACACCCCAGTTTACACAGCAGCCACTTCCCAGCCCTCCAGCATCTTGCTGAGCAGACTGAAATCCTTCAAAGTGCATTCTGCCTCTCCTTGGACAAAACCAATACCAACAGAGGCTGGGAGCCAGGAAGAAGAAGCCAAAGCATGGGCTGTGGAAAAGAGGACACAGGTTGTTGGTGTACTTCTGGCTTGTTTTTATATTTTTTTTCTTCTTTTTGAGGAGCTGTAGTGTCATCTTGTTTTATTTGCTGGCACTGCAGGCTGCTGGCAGGATGACTTGGTTGCCAGGGAAACCACTGGGGAAGTGCAGAGGGGCTGCTGCCCACATCTGGGCACCACAGCCGGGCTGCCAGCGAGGATCCCACTGCCCGCAGCCCTGCCAGGCCAGCCTGCAAGGAGCAGAAACAGCAGCCAGCCGAGCAGCTGCTCCCACAGCGCCCAGAGCAGGGGCTGCTCTCAGTCCCCAGAGCCAGGGAGTGAGCCCTGCATGGGGGTCAGCCTGTGCAGCCAGCCCCTGCCCACCAGCAAGGACAGGGTTAGCCCAGTGCCTCAGGCAGGCTCTATTTTTATTATTTTTTATTTTTAAATCGCTGCCATTAGGAGGATTGTTATGGTTGGCAATTTGCAATAATCAATTTGAAACCACAGTTTGATTATTTAATGCACTTTCTGCTGCTCTCTGCTCTTAATTTGATTGGGAGGAGAGAGAGGGGGGATTTTGTTTCCTGGTTTGTGCATGTGGTGACACATCCCTGCTCCCGTGGGGCTGTAGCATGTCCCAGCCAGGGGCAGGACAGGCTGGCAGTCCCCTGCCTTCTCCAGGATCCTTCTCCATCCTTCCCCACACCCCCTCAGGCTCAGCCTCTCCTTTCTGCCTCCCCAGCTCCACACAAAGGGTGGGCAAGGCAGCTCTGGAGCAAAAGGAAAGCTGAGCATCAGCTCCAGAAATATCTGTAATACATGAGAATATCCAAAATAAACTCCAGGCAGGCACTGCTCTTCACACTTGCCTGTAATGTATGATTATCCTGAAGGTTCTCACTTCAGTGCCCACACATTATTCCCACCAACAGCGGAGAGAGTAACAAAGCTGGAGAAGCATTTACAGGAAGGAAGAGAAGGAAATGCGTTTTCCTCTTCCTTTCATGATCTATCCAGACTCCAAATATCTTGCTATAATCCATATTTTTCCAGGGAACCTGCCCAGCTTGTTAAAGCAATGCAGGAATCACCAACCAGCTCTTTTAGAAGCTGACACAGGTTTGTCCATGGTAATGCACATCTCCTCTCTGGGGTATCCCATGGCTTTGCTGGTATTCCACACCAAGGCTGGCTCCACCACAAGCCCCAAACCCCAGCAGGATGATAAWAATGCTGAATATCCAGCAGCCAACACCCAGCCTCCCAGTCTGGAGGATTGGGAGAAAATCCCAATCTGGATAGGGAAAAATGGAGAAATTGGAGAAATCCCAATCTAGAGCTGAAAAGCACCCAACACCTTGACTCCRAGGCTCATCTGGGCAGCCCCAACCCTCCCAGCTTCAGGAAGAGCTGTAACAGCCATTTTGGAAAGGCCTTTCCACCTTAGAAATGACAGTGTTGTGACACTTTACCAACCCCTCCAAACCAAGTCACTTCTGAAAAAAAGAGTGATTCCTGTTTTAGAAGAAAAATGAAGTACAGACCAAACTCCTCTGGACTTGCATGTCCCAGATTGTAGAGGGGATGACCACAGAATGAGCAGGGGAAGCTCCAGTGCTGTGAGGGTGTCACAGAGGCTGMGTCTGCGTTCAGCAGTCACAAACCCCAGACCAGCCTCGGAGTGGTTAGCAGAGAACCAGGGGGAATATTTCCATCCATTGCCTTTTACTACATCCCCACCAAGGTGACCCAGGCATTGCCAGAGCCCAGAGAATCCCAAATTGCTCCTCTCTGTAACTTCCCAGGAGTCAGCTGGGGCCACCCAGCTYAGAGCTATTTTCTGCCTCTGTCACTCAGGCTGTCTCTCAGAGCTCTTCACTGCTGCTCCTTCCTTTCCCTTCCTGCTCACACTATTCCAAATCTAGGCAGCTTCCTCCACCCACCTCTCCCCGTCCCCAAATCTGTGTCTGATGATCTGTTCCCATCTCCTCAGCTATTCTCAGCACCATGTACCAAAGATAYACCAAGCAGAGAGGCTGTGATGCTCCACTCTGCTGCCCTAAGTGAGCAAGTTTATCTCTGTGCCATTAAAGGGAAAGGAAGAACCCAACAAATCCATTTTTAAAAACCCTTTATACATCCCACCTGCTCACTGTGGCATTCACATTCTCTGAAAAAATCCCTTCGCCCAGGATTTTCTCCTGGGAAGCTGAGRARCCTCAGAGAAAAAGGAAAACAATTCTTATCTCATTTGCTTCTCCTGTGTTGTGCTCATGTGGAATGTGTTTGGAGATTGTTTCATTGGATTCTGCTGTGAGTTGTTTTCACWCTTTGGCCAATCAGGGCCAAGCCRTGTCGGGACTCTGGAAAGAGTCTTTTCATTAWTATCTTTTCCTTATTATCTTTTTAGCATTGTGTAMGTATCCTTTCTGTATTCTTTAGTATAGYATAGTATTCTTTAATATAATATAGTATCATAAAAWAATAAATTAGCCTTCTGAGAACATGGAGTCAGAKTYATCATTCCTCCCTGCCACGGGGGTCCCTGCGAATACAACAGCTCACGGAGCATCCTTGGGAGAAATCTGGATTGTTGTGGCTGACATTACCTGGTGCAGTAATTAGAGGCTGTATTTACAGCCTTGCTACCATTTTAATGCTGTTTTGCATCTGTTGTGCTCTCACTTAGAGAGGAAATGTAGTGGGGAACATCTGTTTCCTTCTGCTGGCTCCGGCAGCATCCCTGGCCAGCGATTTCCCCTCTGTCATTATTTCAATTAGCACAGCGGGGACATCTCCCTGCAGCAACAGGTGCCAGTCCCTGGCCAGATCTGCCAGCAGAGTGGAGGTTTGAGGTGACCCTGTGGCCTTCCCATTCTCTGAACAGAGAGAGACATAACTTTCCCTCCCTGGATTTTTCCTGGAGAAGCACAGAGAGAAGAAGACAAAACAATTCTTATCTCTACTTTCTGCTCCTGTTGTTTTTGCACACGTGGAATGTGTTAKGRAGATTGTTTACCTGAAGTGATTTGTCAGTYGGATTCTTCTGAGAATTGTTTCGTTTCCTTGGCCAATTGGGTCAAAGCTGTGTYCTGCCTGTCCCAGACAGTCATGGGTTTTTCTTTGGTGTCCTTTCAGTATCTTTTGTATAGTATGGTATCTCTTTAATATAGTTATAATAGTATTAATGTATAGTATAATAGTATTTAGTATGGTATAATAGTATTAATATAATATA
>JACDOX010000337.1:312097-324351 GCA_014549065.1 Cardinalis cardinalis
GYYTGGACTGTCTCAGTCAGACACAAACCTTTGTTATTCATTCTTTCCTATTCTATTCTTAGCYAGCCTTCTGATGAAATCCTTTCTTCTATTCTTTTAGTATAGTTTTAATGTAATATATGTAATAAAATAATAAATCAGCCTTCTGAAACATGGAGTCAGATCCTCGTCTCTTCCCTCATCCTGGGACCCCTGTGAGCACCACCAGAGATCCCAACCACCCCTTCAAGGGCCTGTGATGCCTCTGGGCACAGAGAATCCTTCTCCACACCCAGCTCCAGCCTCAARTGGAACAACTTCAAAAATCAAGTTCTCCTCCTCAGACCAACTCCCTGCACAACCCCTAGGTTGAACTCTGCGGAAAATACTTAATTAATCTCTCTTGCTGCAGCCTAATTCTCTCTTCAACATGTGGCTGTCACTTCCCTGTCATCACAGCTGATTTACAATGGGGTTTAATTAAATCCTCCGTACATTATTCAGCATTCTCTGAAGACAACACCAAAGCAGCCAAGGGTATTTAAAATGTCACCTGCTGAGACGTATCATCTCCTCCTAAATAAATATGACAGTGATCAAACTTTGGCTAATTACAGTGACTCCGTTATTTGTTTGTATGTTTTAATATTTAATTGCTTTCGTGTTCATCCAATTACAAAGCAACAGCAAATAGAAATTAACTTTTTATCAGCGTGTTCCCAGCCCAGCTAATCAGCACTTCAAAGGCCAGACACAATAGGAGGCCATCCAACCTGAGAGTGCTTTACAATATATTCTCTGCTGAATGGACCATTCTATTAAATTAAGGGAGAATTGTGTTTGTCAGGGCACTCCCAGCTCCCACCCGGATTCCCTTTATGCGCCCGTTTACGGCCTCCTYGCAGCATCCTTGCAGCAGGACTGTAAATTGTTTGTATTGCTGCTGGGGCTGTTAGCACTGGAGGTGATAGTGGGTGGCTCCATGTCTGCAGAAAATCCTGGGAAATCGCTTCCCTTGGGAAGAACGCGCACATCCTGCTCCCTGGCACGTGGGGAGCAGAGGCAGCATCACACAAACTGTCCTGAATGAAGTCACAGAGGAGCTGAACCTCATCTTTCCCCCAAAATCTGAATTTTTCCCCCCAAAATCTGATTTTTTTCTCCCCAAAATCTGATTTTTTCTCCCCAAAAACTGAATTTTCCCCAAAAAAATCTGATTTTCCTCCAAAACCTGATTTTTATCTCCCCCAAGTCTGAATTTTCCCCCCAAAATCTGAATTTTCCCCTAGATCTAAATTTTCTCCCCAAAATCTGAATTTTTCTCCCAAAATCTGAATTTTTTCCCCCAAATTCTGAAATTTCCCTCTAAAATCTGAATTTTTCCCCCAAAACCTAAATTTCCCCCAAAATCTGAATTTTCCCCCAAATCTGATTTTTTTCCCTACATCTAAATTTTCTCCCCAAAATATGAATTTTGAACCAAAATCTGAATTTCCCCCCAAAATCTGAATTTTCCCCCCAAAATCTGAATTTTCCCCCCAAAATCTGAAATTTCCCCCCAAAATCTGAATTTCCCCCCAAATCTGAATTTCCCCCCCAAAATCTAATTTTCCCCCCAAAACCTAAATTTCCCCCCAAATCTGAATTTTCCCCCCAAATCTAATTTTTTTCCCCCCAAATCTGAATTTCCCCCCCAAAATCTGAATTTCCCATTGCAGCCGCCAC
Source organism: Cardinalis cardinalis (assembly GCA_014549065.1). NCBI lineage: Eukaryota > Metazoa > Chordata > Aves > Passeriformes > Cardinalidae > Cardinalis > Cardinalis cardinalis. Next base: position 313,802 of record JACDOX010000337.1, read on the forward strand.
AGATGCCGGAGCTCTCCCAAGCCAGGGGGCTGCAATAATTTCAATTTCACCCCCATTCACTTGTTCCTGTTGAAATTAAGCTCAGCCATGAGAAGGGCTCCATGACCTCCCACCCTCGCCGGGTCTGGGACTCCTCCACCCATTTGAGGAAGAGCCTGGGGATTCCGAGCGCATAGAAATGAAATTATTCCTGCCAGTGGCAAGCAGCAAACTATTTGTATTGTCAGAAACGCGATGAAGAAAACAGAAAGTTAAGTGCAGCTGCTGTGCCCCGACAAATCTCCCAGCAGAAGAGGGAGCTGAGCGCAGACACAGTGATTTAGGGGCACAGAACACAGATAAACAGCTCAGGTGCCAAACAGCAGAGGAGGAACAGCACCAGACGAGCCCAGGCATAAATGAGATGCATTAAAGGACTGCTCTGCATTGCCATAGTCCTGAAATATTTTTTGCTTTGCCCCATTTTTACTGCTGTAAAAAAACGGATTTTTCGTCACCACAGCGGAATTCCAGACAACAGAGCAAGAATTGGTCCATCAATTTACATKATTTTTGATATTTGAATATTTAAAATGAGGTTGTGCTTTATTATAATGATAACAAAGCACAGCCTCATTTTAAATATTCAAATATCAAATATTCAAGGAAAAAAGTTAACCCTAACCCTATGCAYCCATAAATCTGGGCCAGCAGAGGTGCCTCACTTGGAAGCACACACAGATTTTGGTGTTACAGCCCAAACATGCCTTGCTGGGTTCTGGAGTTTATCAGAAGCCTTTCTTCCTCTGTGCACACAAAGAAAATAAAAATCACTTGCACAGTTGAAAATGGGACAAACTGGGAGGTTTCTTGCCCCACATGCTGGTGTGTCTGAGAGGGTTGTACCCAGCCAAATTTAATTTTAAATTTATTTCTTTTCATCATCAATAATTTTTAAAAAATTAATTTTAATTCTTASTACTTTTTTCTTTGAATTACTATTAATAAAACTTTCTTTATACCCTTTTAAAATTCTAAACCTACTTTACCTTTCTCCTAATCCTATCTTCCTACCTCACAACAACAAAAAAAAAATTGACCAACACTAAAACCCACCACACTCATCAACACATTAATTAAAAAAAAATCTCAAAATTAAAAAATAAAAATCTTAAATTAACAAACCAAAAGCACTACACCCTCCAAGCAGTAGAAGAAAACATCCAAGAGCCCAGAGCAGCCACAGCTCCTTCACACAGATTTTGGGAGATGCCACAGCCCCTCTCACACCTTAATTCTGTTTACCCAAACCTATTGCAGCAGAACCTCACATGTAAAAGAATAATTCTATAGAAAATCTATTTTTCCCAATTCCACTGCAGCAGCAGCAGCAGCAAGRCTCATCTCTGTCCCAGGAGCACCAGGAGGTCTGGCAGCCACAGAGGCTCCAACTTTCTGCAAAGGATGCAGTGACAGCCTCACATTGTTAATAATAATAAAAAAAAGAAGTATTCCAGGGGAAAAAAAGAAAAATTTTTACTAGATGGATATATTTTTTCTTTAAAGCATACAAAAACAACCTCTGTTTTTTCCCCAGAGAAACAACTCTGTGTTTAATTTTAGGCTTCTCTCATGAAATATTAAATGGACAAAGAAATCTGTTTGAAATACTTTGATTTTCTTGAAATTAAATATTTAACTTGACTCAAAATATTGTCTCAGATTTATTTTTTTTAACCTTGGAGAGTGGTTTCATTTGAGAAATGAAGACTTGCAGAGGTTTTCTTGCAAGCAGGAGATCTGCTTTCTGCTCTCTCCAGTAAGGACTCATTCACTTAATTTCTCTCCACCACACTTACATGGCTCATTAAAARAATACAGAAATATTGCCCCCACCCCAAGGATGAAGCTGAAATAAATTTTATGGGATCCTTTGAAACAGCTGAGCAATGGTGAGGGAGAGATTTCAGGCTGGGAGGAAGAAAACGGAGAAGAAATGCAGAAATACGCATGTGAAAAAAACCAGGTATTTCCCACTTTGATGCAAAACTTGAGCATTTTGAAGTCTATGCACAAAGACTTCAGCAAAGCTGACTGGCATGAGACAGGGAAGGAAATAAAAGCCCACCAAACTCCCAGGTAGGAAGRGCAGAAAAGTAACTTTTAAAGTTACTTTTAAGTTAAGAATGGGAGGAACTTGTCTAAGGGATTAAAAAATATTTAATTCCAGAGATATAGACCTGTCTATGAGGAAATTAGAATAAATATCCTGATTTTCCTGATCCAAAGCATTGCTCTCATCCTGCAAATGGGGTAGAGGCTTCAAACTCTACTGGTACCAGTGTGGGGATTTATATTGAAAAGAATCCATCAGTTCATTCCCAGCAGAGCCCTGGTTTGAATCATTTCAATACCCTTTACCCTGAGGGGAAAAAAAAGTTGGAGAAAGTCCTGAAATCATGTTTCTATCGCTTCCAACATGCAATTTATTTTCCTCCCTCAGCTTGGAGGGAATTTGTATCCTGCAGCTCAAGCTGACTGCATCTGTCCAGCTGCAGCCAAAGCACAAAGCCCAGGCTCAGCTCCCAAACCCAGCCTGGACCAAATCAAAGGGTTCAGATGGCACAGCCTGTTCACTCTGGAACTTGCTGATGTTTGGAATCAGGATTTACCAGCCTTGTCTGATCCAACAATATTATTATTATTATTATTATTATTATTATTATTATTATTATTATTATTATTATTATTATTATTATTATTTCTTCTACATCGACATGTTTAATGTTTTCCAGGATGGCAAACGCAGCTCCTGCTCAGTTTTCCTGCTTAGTTTCTGCGTTTTTCAGCTCTGTGATAAATGGGGTGGCTGAGTGCTGGGCACATCTCCAGAGTTCTGAAGCTGCCACGTCCTCAGGACTGAAGAAATAACTCCATGCTGGGCACAGCACAAAGAATCCAGTCTCCCCACAGCTCCCCATTKCTCTGCCCCCAGGTTCTCATCACACAGCTGTTAAGTTTTAATTTGGTCATTTCATAGAAAAAATAAAATCCCCAGAGCCAGAAAACGACAGGAGAATTTGAACTTTCCTTCCCTAAAGCCAGGCTGGGCCAGGCTTGGAGTAATTTGGTTTAGTGGAAGGAGCCCTGCCCATAGCAGAAGTTTGGAACTAAATGACCTCCAAGGTTCCTCCCAGCCCAAACTTTCTCTGATCCCATGGAGAATCAGGTTTCTAACCAYGGCTGCTGAGGATTTTTTTCAAAAGGCAACGCTCCAAGCTGAAAATTGAGGAGAGAAAAAAAAGAAAAACGGAATTATGATGGTGAGGAGGAAAAAAACCCAAAAGGACACTGCACAAATTAAATGGCAGGAGTTGGTTTGGTCAGCACCACTGAAGTGCTTGGTATGGGTGTGCCTGAAGGATTATCCAGGACATTTGGGGTGGGCACTGGGGTTTGATAACTCTTGGAAATGCAGTGGGAAGGAACAACCTAAGGCAGGATCACACTGAAATTGGGGCTGTGGAGARAAGCCCCAACAGTGTCCATCTCACACATGAAATGTATAAACTCATTTTTAGTTCCTGCTGCTGTGTTTCCATCTCCCTTTTCAGCCTCTTCAGGTTAAAAAGTGTGAAAAGCAGCAAAAGCCCAGTGAAATTCCTTTCTTAGGCTGGAAATGGGGGTGTGTGTTCTATTTGTTATCTGTCAGAGCTGGGGCAGCTCTCTGCTGTTCACGGGGCAGTTTTTTCTTTCTCTCTCCCACAGCCAACCCTCCCTCCAGGAGATCTCTGCTCTCCATGGCCCCTGAGTGTCCCTGCAGGGCTGATCCAATTCCAGCATCCCATGGGGAGATGCTGCGCCCAGGGGAGGAGCCAAGCATTCCTRCCTGGATCCAATCTGAGCCTGGCCCAGCCCAGCAGCCTTTGCCCCCTGCATTGCCAGAGGAGCAGCTTTCTGCTGCCCTGCAKTGCCAGAGGGAGCCCAGGCCCATCTCCAGCAGCCCTGGAGCTGCAGAGGAAAACTCCCCCCTTGTGCAGGATCCCTGCTGCAGCAGARCCACAGCTGGCACTGCAGGAGGGCTGAGCCCCCATGGGATGGGGCTGGGACACCGCCCTGACACACAGGGGGCAGGGCATGCTCTGACTCTGGCAGTGGTTTGTTTTCTTTTCTGTACTATTGCATTTGTATTTTTAATTTTCCTAGTACAGAACTGTTATTCCCATTCCCATATCTTTGCCTGAGAGCCCCTTAATTTCAAAATTATAATAATTTAGAGGGAGTGTGTTTGCATTTTCCATTTCAAGGGAGGCTCCTGCCTTCCTTAGCAGACACCTGTCTGTTCAAACCAAGTCAATTCCTCAGGATCTTTCTGCCTTCCACATTTTGGGATCCTCCTGCTGCACACAGCTCCAGGGATCGCTGCCCCAGCCCATCCCTCACCTGCCCCCTGCTTCAGAAAAGGGAATCTCTGCTCCCTCCACCTCCTGGCAGGCTCAGAGCTGCCCCAGTGTCTCCATGGGGAGACCCATCAGGTGTTCTGGGAGGAGCCAAGCTTCTGGATACAGACAAGGATGTGGTGGATCACTGGAAGAAACTATTGAGACACAAGCTGTGGGCGAGATGTGGCACGTCCTGGGAGATGTGAATAACCATGGAGGTATTCCAGAAGCACCTGGGCACCATCCTGTGCCTGGGATGACCCTGCTGGAGCAGGGAGGTGGAGCAGATGATCCCACCTGGGGTCTCTGCCAGCCTGACCCACCCTGGGATTTGGATCTCAGCAGCAACTGCACACAAGGCAAAGCTCAAAAGGGGATCCAAGAGCCTTGGGCAGCATCCAGCCCCTCCAGCATCAGGCTCTGGYGGTGCCCTGTGACATTCCAAAGCTTCTGCAGAAGGAAATGCTCCCAGAAAACCCCAGACAGGAACAGACTGACTTCCAACACACACAAAATTATATTAAAGAAAAAGGAAAAAAAAAAATCAAAGCCAGCAGCTTGCACACAAGCCTTGCATTTGCAATTCTGATTCTCTAATAGGAAACAGCTCCCARCTGGGGGAGGGGTAGACAGGAAATATTACAGCAACGTTATTTTGTTACACTAATTACCAATAATGGCACATACTAGACTACCAACCACAGTCAATTCATTTTGAAAGCTATATAATAATGTTTAGGATAAGGAATTAATTTTTATAGCCACCGAAGCAGATTTACTTGTACTGTAATGCTGATTTATTACAAATTAAATTTCTTAACCCCAGAAGTTTCCTTGGAGAGCCTCAGCAGGACCTGGGGGGGGACACACCAGGCTGCAAGGGGGGAATTTTGGCAGCATTAAGGTTCAGGTCAGAGTGCCCAGACCATCATTAACCCTTCAGCACACAATCCCCTTTGGATGCACCCACCTCCATGGGCAGATTCAGCCCCACAGTGTGCACACAACGACCCACTGGACGATTTTTCTCAAGCCAACTGATTGTGAAAGGGTGGGGTTTGAGTAATTTATTTTTTTATTGCATCATTTACAAAGGTAAAATTTCAGTACTACAAGGGTCTGTTGTTTTCTTTTTTTTTTCCCCAGCGCAGAGAATTCCATAAAAGATTCATAAAGTGAAAACTTTGAAGTACAGTCAAGAAGATCTACTCGTTAATTTACGAAAACATCCCTGGTGTCAATTATTGACTGTGAAGAGGTTCAGATTGTCTCTTCCACTTCCAGGCAGGAGCTGCTGGCTCAGACTTTGTACAGAGCTGAGGGCAAGGCTGGGCCTGGGCACAAGCCCAAAGAGGGAGAGTCCTCAGCAGGGCTTCAGACARGGACTGAACGTGATCATTTCTGGTGGTGTTTGCAGGAGTCCCCAGGATGAGGTGAGAGATGAGTGAATCTGACTCCATGTTCTTAGAAAGCTGATTTATTATTTTATTATGTATTATATTAAAGACTGCTATACTAAAACTATACTAAAGAATAGAGAAAGGAGACATCAGGAGGCTTAACAAGAATTATTATGAAAGCTCGTGACTGACTCAGAGTCCAACACAGCTGATGGTGATTGGTCWTTAAGTCAAAACAATCCACATGAAACCAATGAAACRTGCACCTGTTKGATAAACAATCTCCAGCCACATTCCAAAGCAGAAAACAGGGAGAAGCAAATGAAATAATTATTGTTTCTTCTCTGGGGCTTCTCATCTTCCCAAGAGAAGAAATCCTGGCGAAGGGATTTTTCAGAAAATATGACAGTGACAATTTCTGACTGAAATAATTTATGAAATTATTTGGATAACTTCACTCCTGCTCATCAGCATCCATTGACAGAGCCATGACTGTCTGGAKAGGAGGTCTCCAGGGCCTTCTCCTGCAGGTACATTAGCTGGGCTGGTCTTGAAAGATTTTCCCTCCAGCTCTGGAGGTGGGTGGGTGGATGAGGGCAGGAGCCCAGGGGATGGCTGGGCTGAGCTCTGCACCCTCCAGAGCGAGGTGATGCATCCATCCTGCCTCCAGGGAAGGAACCACCACTGTTCCCTGGGTGCTTGGGATGCTCAAAGCAAACACAGGGAGGGAACAGCGGATGGTGGGAACAGAGGCTTGGGGTTTGGGATCCATCTCTTTTGGWTTTGCAGAGGATTTTGTGGTGTCAGGGAACATTTATATGGGCCAGAGAAGGAGCTACACATCTGCATGAACCACACCAGGGGACTTCTGATGGGACCCTGCCCTGGCACCTTCATCACTAAGAAAACCCAATGGAAAGCGTTCCTGCTATCCAGCCCTGAAAAATACTCAGGCAAACACCCACAGATGGGCACCCACCAGGGCACCTCTCAGGGCACTGCTCAAGGACTGAACTGTGGGCAGCTCCTCCTCATCTGCACCTTGGAAAAGAGCCCCAGCCTGCCAATCCAGCCCTAAAAGGAGCCACTTGTTCAGCCTAAGCCTTCCAAAGGCTCCASTGACAACTGGCAGCCCAGCCCGGCAGCCAGGGGGGTTTACAGAGGTTTCTAAACATCCTCTCTGCACCATCTGATGMGTGCAGGCACCAAACAAAAACCCACTCGAATTCCTTCGCAGGAGGAGCAAGGGAGCTGGAGCTGCTCCAATTCCACCCTGGAATGGAGCTGGAAGCAGCTCCCGGCGCGCAGACGCAAAATCGCTGAGGGGATTTGTCTGATGCCGTTTTCCACCTTTGGTGTTGCGGGGTTGGTTTTGGTTTGTTTTGTTTTYTAATGATGCTTCTAGAGATCCCACCGCTCTGAGTTTCATCCTGGGAGGGAGATGCAGAGGGAGGAGAGTCATCAGCTCATCCCTCATGACAAGGAGGAGGGAGGAGGGCTTTCCTACGCTGATCCKGCCCAGGCTGATCCCCCACCGATGACGATGCTTTCCTGTGCTCCAGGATAAATGAGACTTGCCTAATTCTTTCCCCGCTGCAAATAAACAGCCGGGGAGCCTGCACCACGCGGCTGGCACTGCCCCATCCATCACCCGGCCCGACTGTAGGTAGCGGTGATTACAGCTCATTATGGGCAATTACCTCCGCGGAGCTCGTAGGTGTTTTCCCCCTAGAACTTTCAGCAGCTCCAAAGCTCTTTGAAGGTTTCTCTGTGAGGAACAGGCTGTAAGGAAATCCCTCTCCCTCTGCCCAGGAGTCAGACTTCCCTTCCAACAGCCCCGGCCATCAGACGCCACAGTGCAATCACGAAAAAGAACTGGGAAAAAATCGCCAGCGCCGTGAGCCCGAGGGATGGGTGATGCGCCAGGTCTGTCCTCTGGGCACAGCAGGTCAGTGGGGACACATCTGCTCAGAAGGACTCTGCTTTCTCTCTTTCGCTCCTCAGAAAGCTTCTCCTGTGAGCAAGCCAGCCTCCCCTCACCCCTCCTCCAAACCCACGATGTAATTCCCACAAAAAAACCCCCACACAACAGAAAAGCACATGTACAGTGGGTGCCCTTCCCGCATACAAAGTACCACGGCAGCGGGCTGAGGGATGGACCCTTCGAGAAATTCATATGCCAGCCTTCCCACTATAGCAATTCCATTCTGTCTTTGTAATTGTCTGATATTACATTGTTCCCTGCCAGAAGATTAATTAGCTAGTCTTACCCTCCAACATACCATCCCTCTGCAACCCTCGAGGAAGCTGGAGCGGTGCCAAGTCGCAGGGATTTGCTATTCTGGCTGGCAGCTGCTACTGTCACTGCAGGAAAAAAAAAAGAAAAAAAGAAAAGCCTCCTTTTGTCCCCAAGCAGCAACTGCTGTGCCAAATGACCCCGTCCCTCCCAAAGCCACCACCAACGAGGCGGCCAAGGCTCAATGCCATGGGCTGGCAGTGCAATAAAATAAAAGAGTGGCAGGAAGCGGAAATTAAAGATTAAACAAAAATCAAGGAAAACATCCCTTCACAGCCAACGCCCCACAGCCCGAGGCCCTGCCTGGTGTCAACACTCACACTGGCTGAGCATGGCTGTGCTGGCCATGAGGCATGAGGGACACGCCGTGGGGAGGGCACGGGTGAGGTGACATCCCTGCATCGACACCAACATCAGCACTGACATCACCACCTCTCATCCCAGCCCAGAGCCACCTTCATGCCCCAGCCCACCCTCAGCTCATGCCCMAGAGGAGAGGGCAGCAGGGACATCACAGTGTTGGCAGCAGGGAGCCACCGSCCCAACCAGGGCTGCTGCCACAGCCGCTCTTGGCAAGGATTCCAGCCCAGCACCGCGGTAGATCTGCTGCTTTTGTTCCCTCTCCGTCTCCTGTCCTCACACACACACGCTCTGGATCTCTCCATCTCACCCCAAATGTGGTGCCCGGGCAGGTGGGAGCTGTGTGGGTTTGAGCACAGCACACATTGGTCACCATCCCAGTGAGCTGTGGGGGCACAAGGGTTTTCCCTCCTTGTGGAGGGGAGGAGAGCTCAAAGTCTGGGAGGTAAAACCTGAAAAATGTAGTCACCCATCTAACGTGATGCACACCACAAAACCAGCTGGCAAGCATGGCATCTTTCCTTCCAGGCAGTCCTCAAACAGTCCTGTTCTGCTGAAGTCACCCCAGCTGTTCATGTTTGCTGGTTGATTTGCTGGTTTGCCCCATCAGCCCCAYGGGGCTCTCCAGCCATGTCCCACAGGGCTGCAGCACAGTGCAGCAAGGTGTTTTCAGCAGAGGAGGCACCACAAGCGCCAACAAGTTGAGTTTAAGGTAAAAAATGAAGACAAGGAGAGCAGGACCCCTGCAACACCAACAGACACAACTGTGAGCAGTGAGGGATCTACTGAACCCTCTACAATCCAACGGGATTCAGTCCCCGAAACCACCGAGACAGACCAAACCCAAAAGCTTTCCCTCATCCAGATCAAAAGGAGGCCAATTTTTGATTGAATTTGTTTTACATTTGGGCAGCTGTTGCAGGAGATCACCCCTCCTCCTCAGCCCAGCTGCCTGGGGGCTGGCACGGGGACAGGGAGCTGCGTTTGCGGGGCACCGTTTGAAGTCACTCATTCCCATTCCCGTTCCCATTCCCATTCCCATTCCCGTTCCCATTCCCATTCCCATTCCCATTCCCGTTCCCATTCCCGTTCCCATTCCCGTTCCCGGGCTGTGGCAAACGATCCCATCTTGTCACAGGGGCTAATTAAGCTCCTGCTCTAAGGCAGCAGTTCCAGACTGTCTCAGCACCCGCCCTGAGCTGGCAGCCCCCCTCGCCGGGTGCTACGGAAACGGGAATTAAGCGCTGATGAATGCAGTATTAATTAATTAAGAGAAGATGCACACGAAGGGGGTGGGAGGCAGGGGGTCTTGGCGCTGTGGAAATCACCCAAGGAGGGGCCGCTGTAAATTTGGTTTTTATTGTTTTTGCTCAGGAGAAGGCACCAGCRGGGACCTGCATGCCCAGAGAGTGGGAGCGTGACCTGCTGGCACCAGACCTGCCCGTCCTCCATCGCCAAGGAAAGGAGGAAATCCCAAAAAATTGACAAGGGAGGGAAGAGGCACCCGCGGCTCCACGCCGCCATCTTCTCCCACTGCGGAGGCCGAATGCAAAATCAATTTTGCACACTCTGAAATGGCTGTTCAGGAAGGGTTTTTAGCTCTGGAGAGGYTAATGGGGAAGCTCAAGCCAGCTGATGCTGGGGGGATGGATGCTACTTTTCAGTTTGCAYATTGAGATTGTTTACACACATGGTTAGCTAATATATTAAGCTTCTTAAAGGAAAAAAAAARGGTAAAGCACAGGGTTTAGTTTTGATTTGCATTCCTCAGCCACTCTCTCCTTCACAATTCGCCACCTGGAGAACAGCAAGGACTTGGCCATCCCTGCCAACAGCTGGCTTTTGGAGAAGGGAAACAAATGGTTAAAATTCCATCAAAGACTGCAGTGTCCAGGTGATTCAGCACATCCAGCCTCACGTCACAGCACCTCAGGTAAGTGCTGGTCCCCATCCCACGAACTGGGGCAGCTCAGCCTGCTCAGAGGTGAGTTTTGGGTGGGTGCTCAGCAGCCCGGGGTGGTCAGACCCTGATCCCCTGTGGGGAACCTGCTCTGCCAAGCCCTGGCCAGTGGC
>JACDOX010000337.1:339668-362179 GCA_014549065.1 Cardinalis cardinalis
CATGGACACACTCAGATTCCAGCATCTGAGCATCCTCTGTCCCCTGTCCCTCCATGGACACACTCAGATTCCAGTGCCTGCCTGGAGAGCCCTGGAGGAGCCTCTGTCCCTCCATGGACACACTGGGATTCCAGAATCTGCCTGGGAAGTCCTGGAGGATCCTCTGTCCCTCCATGGACACACTCAGATTCCAGCATCTGAGCATCCTCTGTCCTTCCATGGACACACTCAGATTCCAGCATCTGCCTGGAGAGCCCTGGAGCATCCTCTGTCCCTCCATGGACACACTCAGATTCCAGCATCCTTGAGCATCCTCTGTCCCTCCATGGACACACTCAGCTTCCAGCATCTGAGCATCCTCTGTCCCACCTCCCTCACATGCTCACACACCAACAATGAGGAAAACAGCAAATAAACCCCCCCAAATCCCAGCACAAGGAAAACCACAATATAGGGAAAAACGGCTGTAGGTTCCTCCAGGAGCAAGGCCCATGGCCTGTGCTTGGAGTTACTGCAACGTTGATTTTCCCTGCTCCATCCCTAGGAGCTTTTGTTCTGGGTTTTGCTCYGGTTACAGCAGTGAGAACACTTTGATTTTGCTGCTTCTCACCCTGGAATCCTTTGTGAGCTGTGGGGGTGAGGATTTGGGGGAGGCAAGCACAGAACAGCTCAGGAAATGGAAGGGTATTGGTGGGGATGGGTTTGGCACTGGGGCAAAGGGGTCCCATCACTGGATGCCACGTGAGATGAGACAATTCACTGCACTAAAACCCATAAAACAGCAGAAAAGMAGAGATAAAATGTACATAAACCTGTCCTGTGCTCTAGAGCCCCTCAGGAACCTGACCTGAGTGCTGCCCTGCTGGGTTTGTGTTCATCCAGTCCCACAGCCACAGAATCCCMGAGGGGCTGAGGCTGGAAAGGACCTCTGGAAGTCACCTGCTCCAGCCTGAGGGTCACTTAGAGCTCCAGGTGGCTTCTGAGTTCAACTGCTCAGGGGGAAAAATACAATAAACACATGAGACAGAGACTAAACCAGAGGGGACAGTGTCACATCTGTGACACCAGGGACAAATGTGGTTTCCAGGATGGCCAATCCTCCAAGGGAAGCCAGCTTCCAAGGGCATGCCAAGGCCAAGCCTGCAGCCATGAAGGGTTTGAGGATCACCTGCCTGGTGTGGAAGTTGAGCTCCTGCCTGCCCCTGAATTGGGGGCAGCACACTTCTGGAAAAACACCAGGAAGCACAGTGGGAACAGCTCCACCATGGAAGCAGAGGGATGGCATCCACCTGCCTCCCTCAGGATTGGGCTGGCTCCATCCCAAAGGGGCTCAGCAGAATCAGCTCCAGCAGTTTGGASAGTACCTGTAGAGGATCTGAAGAGGGATGAGTCAAGGGGATCAGGAATTCTCTTCCACCCTAAACAGGGCAGTTCTGGGGCTGCACTCTCCCATCACCCCCAGCCCTACAGGGCCCATGCAGCAATGATTGCACCAAGGCTGGGAACAGACATTTCCAAACAAGCCTGCTTCTATTTGCATTCGAAACATTTATTTTGGGAAATACATATTAAACACTATTATTTATACAAAAATGGACTAAATTTTCATAATGCTTATAACCCCCAAAAGGCCATTTTTAATAGATCTGGATGAAGGGTTTTTTATTGTATTATTTTCTTTTTTTTTTTTTTAAAAAAAAAAAAAAAAGTCAGGTTACAAAGGAGAAAGCGGCGTGTCTTGCTTGGCCCAGCTTGAGATACCAACTAGAGGAAAAAAAAAGTTTAAGATGGTATTTGCAGAAGTGCCTCACACAAGAGGTTTTTTTCTCCCCTTTCAGTCTTTTTTTAACACTTGAAATATATATATTTTTTTCAGTTAATACATTTTTTGTTGTTGTTTTTGCTAAAATATAGCAAGTCAGCAAGTAGAGATTTGCTGTTCCCCAACAGCTCCGTGGGGCTGCTGTGGAGGGGGCATGTGAGTGGAGAAGGGATTCTCACAATTCACCCCCCTTTGGCTGCTGGGGGGATGTGTGGGGAGCCCCTGAAAAGCTGGGCATCCCCAGCAAGGGGAGAGCACCCTCCTCCCTCCTCCTGTGCTGAGCCAGGCTCTGTCCCTGYGAGCTCTGCAGGTGCCTTCCAGTGCTAGAGGATGGGACACGCTGCCACTTCAGTGTGTGCCCCCAAAAATGGGTGATTTGCAGTTTTTTTTTCCCTTAGAGAGGATTGGGAGACTGGTGGACACCAGAAAGGCAAAGGGGAGCTGGGGAGAGGGGCAGGACTGCAGAGCTTTGCTCCAGGAACCCCTGCTCCTGTGTCACAGTGCTACCTAATGCTTGCAGGGTCTGATTTACYGGAGACACACAGAAAGAGAAGGGCCTGGGGGCAGAGCAGGGGGAGCAGCACCCACAAACACCCCCCAGCTCCCCCCACAGCTGCAGGGCTTGGTCAGCACATGCACAAACCCCCTGCACAAGGACCAGCAAAACAGGAGCATGAATGAATGAAAAGGAATTTACAGCTACCCAAGAGCCTCCTCTGATGTAGGGAAAAGCCCAAGAATCACAAGGGTCAGACAGGACAACCCTCTGCCTCCCAGCACTGCTTTGCAGAGACGRAGTTCCACGCTCAGCCCCCTCAGGACAAACACACTCAGAGCCTTCAGAGGACAAAGACCCACCCAACTGAGTGACAAATAAATACACAAGTGTTCCCAGGACATCAGCCACAGCTCTGGCCCAAGGGAGAGGGAATGAGAGTCTCTGTGGAGGTTCACAGCCTTCTGCAGGCTGCAGAGACAGACAAGGCAGAGCCTCCCTCCCCTCTCCCACGCTATTGCAAGGTCACAGTCTGAAAAGGCACTTCTCCCAAAGCAGGGCGCTCTGCCTGGCCGGGGGTCGGTGACAGGAGAGGTGACACCTCAACACTCCCAGTTTATTGCATGTAGACAGGGTACAGGGGCTGGCTTGGGGGCTGGTGGCTCCCAGAGGGCTGCAGGAGACAAGGATGGCACTGGCTTGCTCTCTTCATCCCACCGTACCTCGCTTCCGAAGGCTACATCCACCTGGAGGAGCCCTCGCCTCCCATGGACGGAGAGGAGCCCCTGCATGGAGGGGCTGCAAGGGCTCCCAGGGCACCCCAACCCTGCTGGCCCCACAGCTCTGCTCCCCTGGTGTGGCTGTGGGGCCACAGCTGGGGGCCAGTGAGAGCCCAGCCTGCACAGAGGGACGGTCCCCGGGCCAGGGACGCCGCTCCGGGGGCTGMGCACAAAACTCATGGCACAAAGCAGGGGGAGAGCGGCCACCCCGCTCCAYGTCTGGTTATTTGGTCAGTTTACATGGCAGGGGGTCAGGGAGCAGGGCAAGAGGGACAGTGGCAGAGGATTTATATAAAAATAAAGGGGGAAGAGGGGAGAAACAGCGAGCGTGAGCGAGCGAGGTCCCGGCTGCGGCRAGGGACGGTTACATTTCGTTGGCCACCAGCTCCTTGTCAGCCACGCCGTTGGACAGAGAGCTCTGGCCCTCGTTCAGCCTCTTCACCCTGTAGGCTTCAAAGTGGATGTTGCTGGTAATATCCTTGATGTTCTGCATGTGTGTCCTGCAGGGAAGGGAGATGGAGCAATCACACCAGCCCAYGTCACCCCAAACACCCCCAGGCCCAATGTCCCCTCCTGCCTTGCTGGTTAATGCAGGTTAATTCCCTCCTTAGGGCACAGGAGGGRAGTAAAGGCAGTAATTGGCAGCACTGGTGGCCAGCAGGAGCTGAAGCCTTCACTTGTGCCTGGGGACACAGACCTGTGGCTGCACAACACCCACCCAGGGRGACCCCCACCCTGCTAGACCTGGGCAGAGTTTTGTAGCCCCACACAACTCTGCCAGCAGCAGATCACCTGTGCAGAGTTGGCTTTGCAGCCAAACTGGGGAGGAGCCCAATGCCCCCTCTCTAGCAAGCCCAGGGGCTCAGCCTCCCTCTCCCCCACAGCAGGGACACTTTTTCAAGAGGGACCAGCCTCACCCAGACCCCACAGTGACACCCCAGTGAAGGGTGATGCCTTTGAACTGGGGTGAGATCTGGCACTGGTGAGGGTCCACAAAGGCCAAAGGCTGCTTGCAGACGAGCTGGAGCCACACTACCAGCAATCCTGGAGCGTGTCCTGAGCCCTCCACTGCCCCTCTGCCCCTGCACTCAGCCCCCAAGGAGTGGGGCCACCCCTTGCAGCAGGCCGGGAGGGAAGGCAGGGATGGAGGGTGAGTGGGTGGAGGGATRGAGCAGCAGAGCAAAGCAGCATCTGCCTCAAGCTGTGCTGGGCTGTCCCCTTTCCCTGGATGCCACCTGGTGACCAAAGGCTCTGGGGACAGGGCACTGACCTGATGAGGAGGTCCCGCAGGTAGGCGAACTCACAGTGTGTTGTGTTCTCCACTGGCAAGAGAGACAGAAACCATCAGTGAGCCCCCACGGCACCACCTGGGGGCTTCCCCAGACTGTGGGGGGCTCRGGTGGGCTCTGACACCCCAGGGTACAAGTGCAGGGCTCAGGAGTCATCTTCGCTGCTGGAAAGCTCAGGCCTGGTGAGGTCTGACTGAGCACCCACAGCCCCTTCCCAGGGTCCCACCAACGAGGAGCTCCCAGCAGCACCCCCAGCACAACCCCAGAACCCCAAACAAGACAGGGGAAGGGCTGTGGTGAGCTCTGCAGTGAGCACCAGGTGTGTCCCCACTGAAGTTTCATCTGTAGCTCAGCCATGAGCATCCTGCAGAATCCCAGGCACCCTGGTGAGGGCTGTGCAAGGACAGGAGCTCCTGCTGCCAAAGGCCTCTGCTGGCAGAAGGAGGAGTGCTTGCAACAGGGAAAAACCAAGGGGTGCTGCTCCACCACAATCAGTCTGACAGCTGCTATTTTACCCCTAATTTTACTCAATTTAGAGGAAGAATGCCTTTTTAATTTTTTTTTATCCCAAAAATATTGTACATAAAATAGCAGAATCCTTTGTGTTGGAGAAGACCTCTAAGATCATTGAGTCCMACCACTAAACATCATGCAGGAATGGCAAAACACAAACAACTCTGCTGTGCAAAGGCTGCCTGAGGCCGTGGCTGTGTCCTGGGGGTCTCCCTGTGCTGAAGGCAGATTCCTTCACAAGGGGAAGGTGAGGGTTTAATGAATCCCATTGAACTCAGAATGTTCAGGGACACAGCACGAGAGGGCAGCAGAGCTTCAAAATACACTGATTCTCCTGGCAGCTTTGTTAAAGCATCCCTCAACACAGGATTCCTGTGAAAAAGCCTCGTAAATGAGAGGAGCCTGTGAAGTGAAGGGGAGGAAGATGAGAGGGGTGGCACTGGAGATGAGCCAGCTGGCTGCCAGAAACYAGCAACAGGGAAATGTGTGGATGTGCTGGAGCCAGGAGCTTTCATCTAGCCTTTAAACCATGATTGTAAAATGGGGGAGAAAAAAGGGAGATGCAGATGGGAGATGGAGGAGGGAAGAGATCCCACAAGGGCACCAACCAAAGGCATGGTGGAGGGTACAGATGCCAGGGGAAGGTTCTAACAGGGGCTTGAGACATGGGGATGTCACTGGTGTGCCCTGAAATCCTGACACCAGGCAATGAACTGTGCAAGAAGCACAAGGCAGGCCAGGAGACCCCCCAGGAATGTCCCCTCCAGCACTCAGCAGCCTCCCAAGGCACACAAAGGCCCAGGAACCCAGCACAGGAGCGTTGGCCAAGGTGTTTCCAGKCCTCAAACATCAGGAAAATTATCTTTTTTTAGAGGGCCAGGGAAGCACCACATCCAGYTCAACTTCTACTGCAGGTTTTGGACTTTACTGCCTCCTGCCAGGGCAGGGAGGTGGGCTCAGGTACCTTCAATGGTGCCCCACTTGGTCTTCCTCCCAAGGATCCTTCTTCCATTCACCTGGTACTCCTGGTCACTGCCCACCACTGCAAATGGGATCATTTCCTGTGGAAAGAGAAAAACAAGGCTGTGATTTCTTCTGAACTGCTCAGGAAACCAAACCAGTGAGCAAAGTCCTTCATTCTCCTGTTTCCAGGGGGCTTTCATGGGATGAGCTGGTTGGAGCCTGATGCTCCTGAGCAGTGCTGCCTGCCAGGGCCCACAGGCAGCCCAGGACTGGGTTCCAGCATCTCCTGCAMATGTGCCCAGCCTAAAACCAGCCCAAACCCAGCCTAGACCATCCCTCCTTGGCAGGCACCAGGTACAGCTGAGCAAAGGTATCCCAAAGCTTCCCTGRGAACTGCCCCCACCAACCTGTGGCCAGCTCATTTCCTGATTCAAGTTGGTGTCTTTGAACTTCAGAGTCCTTAAAAGACATTTTTCTTCCACAAATTTGTCCAATCCATTTTAATGTGCTAAAAAATTGCTGGCTGATTCCTGCAGTGTGGAATTGTCAGATCAGGCAGCCCACAGGTGAAATTCCATCCCAGTGCTGGGAAGGCTGCTGCCCTAGCCAGGGATGGGCAGGCACCTCTGCTCCCTGAGCCTGGGGCAGGGCAAGGGGCCATGGACCCTCTGTGAGGGCACCTGGTGTGACCAYGTTCACAGGGGTTGAGGGGAGAGACGAGGATCTGACTCCATGTTTCAGAAGGCTTGATTTATTATTTTATTATATTTATTATATTAAAACTATACTAAAAGAATAGAAGAAAGGATTTCATCAGAAGGCCAGCTAAGAATAGCATAGGAAGGAATGATAATAAAGGCAGCTGTCTCAGACTCTCTGTCTGAGCCAGCTGGGCTGTGATTGGCCATTCATTAGAAACATCCAACATGGGCCAATCAAAAATCCACCTGTTGCATTCCACAGCAGCAGATAACCATTGTTTACATTTTGTTCCTGAGGCCTGTCAGCTTCTCAGGAGGAAAAATCCTAAGGAAAAGATTTTTCATAAAAGATGTCTACAACACACCTGGCAGGGTGGAAATGGGGATGGAGCATGGGCAGGACACCTTCCCCACCTTCCCCACCCTCCTTCTACTCCTGCCCTGAGCTCTGGCTGGGTCCCTGCTGCTGGGCAGACCCCATGGACAGGGCACAGCAGCTTTGGGAACACAACAGAGCCTTCTGGAAGGGAAGCCCCAGGACATGCCAGCCCTGGAGCTGCAGGTCTGTCCCAGGCACAGCCCCTGCACTGACCCGGAACTTCTCGTTCACCAGCCGATCTTCAGAGTCCTCATCAAACTCCTTCTGGGGGTACACATCGATGCCATTGGCCAGGAGATCAGCCATTATCTAGGAGGGAAGAGCACAGGCACAGGTGAAGGACAGGCAGGCACAGGAGATGCACTCCCAAAAGGGTCTCTGAGTGATGCCCACCAGTCCCAGCAGYGGCATCTCCCTCTCCATCCTAAACACAGCCCCCTCTGGGGACAGAGACCTGTGCCACACACCCACCAACAGCTTCCTCTGGAACCTCTGCAAGAACCTGGCGCCAAGACACAGCTCAGGCAGAGAGGGAGATGAAGTTACAAGAGCTGGATGTTGTTTGGGGATTGGAAAACACAAACAAGACAAGCCAAGCTGCCCAAGCAAAGGGGAACAGCTGCCAGGCTTGTAACACAAAGGTGAAAAGCTGCTCTCTGCTGTTTGTTTATGCTCCTTGGAAAAGGAACTTGATCTGGAGGGACAAGGACACAGCTTGGAAGGGCAGACTCTAAGGACTTTGCCTCTGTGCAAGGCCAGGAGATGCTGGAATTTGATTCCTGGGTGGAGGCTCAGCTCACAGGGAGCTTGAAGGATCAGCTTTCTCCTACAATGCTGCAAACCCCAACCCAGGCTGGCAGCAGCTGCCACCACTTCCTATGGCAACAACTCCACCCCAGTCCTACAGTGCAACTGGCAAAGGAGTGGATCCAGCCCAGGGGATGCCCCCAGCCTGCCTCCCACCCCCCCAAACCCCCACAGCGAGTTTAGAGGAATAACCCAACAAAGCCAACTCCAGGGAGCACATTCYACTCCCACAGCACTGGCACCAACCTGCAGCCAGGCTGGGGCTTCACATCTCCTACCACCCCATCCAAACCCAAAATCTATCATYTCTCTGAACCAGCCACACCCCAGATGCAGACAGGGCTCTGCTTTTGGAAGCACACAAGCAGGCACACTGGAATGAATGAGTGGAAAAGGTTCCAGCCTGTGCCCAGCTGGCCTGATTTCCTGTCCTCTCATCTGCTGGGAGCAAACACACCACGTGGTGACATGCTCTCCCTCCATCTGAAAGGATTTGGGAGGTCTGGTTRTAATCAGGAAGCAATCAGAGATAGGGTGAGCTCGTCCTGTGCTGAGCCAGTGCAGAGCAGCAGAGCCAGGCACTGTCCCCATGGTATCAGCAGCCAAGGGTGCCCAGGTGACATCTGAGGTCCCAGACTGACTTTGTAGTGCCAGAGCCAGCCAGTCACCTGCAGACACAGGGATGGGTGCACTGGTGACCTCTGAATGGAGCCAGCAGCCTGCAGCAGCCACCACAGAGAGCAGATGTGGCACCACGGACTCACCCCTCCGTGTCCCCTCACCAGCCCCTCGCAGAGCTCTGTGCAAACAGCCTGACAAGCCAAGGGAGCCCAGCCTGGGTCACCCCTCAGCTCCATTCCCTGCCAGCCTCTAGCCAAGGAAATTGTTTGGAGAGTTTGGATTAGCCCCCCAAACCAGACTGGGTATTTCAGTGCATGATGCTGCTCATTAAGAACTGGGAAGGAGAGGCTCCCACACTGGTGTGGGAAGGAGCAGCTCACCCTCTCCTGCAAGGGGGCATGGAGCCACCCCTGGCTAAGCTGTCCAGAACCAAAGGAGTGGCCCCTAAAACCACCCTTTTGGCWAGACTCTCTTTCTCTTTACTTCTCCCAGCTCAGACTCATGGATCAAGGAGCTTGGTGGTTTTTACTTCTGCAGGGAATGCTGAGGCCCTCACGCCTGCAGCCACATCCACCACCCACACAAAGGGATTTACAGTCCCTTACCAAACCCCAAAAGGGGCCACCTCCACCTCTGAGAGCACAGCCCAWGCCTTGCTGTGGATTCAGACAGCCCCTCCTCAGCTCCCAACCACGGGAATTTCATACCTTGCTTCCCTCCTAACCTCACCCAGCTGAGCTCAGCAAACCCACACGTTTTTGACTGGTTCCTGTATCAGTGCACGACGCTGCACAGGGAGGCTTTTCCAGCCCCTACGTGCATCAACCTCCAAAATAACAGAAACCAGCCCGAAAATAACAACAACAACAACAACAAAGGAGACAGGAGAAGCAGGCCTGCAGCTCCAAACTTATCCTGCACTGRCAAAGATCCAAGAGAAACACAAGGAAGTGCTTGGAGAGCAGGCCTACCCTGCGGCCACGCGGGATCGCTCCGAGCTGCAGCCGGAGGAATGCGCTGGGCTCCGGGCCAGGCCCTGCCTGCACAGCCCTGCCAGGAGAGCCACGAGGGGGGCAAGGGGCAGCAGGGGATGGGCTGGCCCAGAGGGGAGCCCAGGGAAGGGGCAGCAGCCCCTTACCCGTTGTTTGAAGTAGTCCCTCTCCTCCAGCGTTAGCGTGTCGGCTTTGGCGATCACCGGCACGATGTTGACCACTTTGCTCAGGCGCTTCATGAACTCGATGTCCAACGGCCGGAGCCTGGAAAACAGCAGGAAAAAAGGGATTTGAAAACAGCAGGAAAAAGGGGATTTGCACTTCTGGAGAACGGCAGGAAAAAGGGGATTTGCTGCTGCAATCCTCTGGCAGGGAGAGGCATTCAAAGAGCAGACAGAGAGGGAATCGTTTCCTTTCAGATAGGACAAGTAAAGAGGGTTTGAAAGCACTTTAAACATTTCCCTTTCAAAGCTGCCGCTGTGAGCCCTCACAAAGCCCCCTGAAGTGGCAGAGGGCTTTTATCTCTGCAGGGCCACAGAGGACTGCAGGAACTTGCCCAGAGCTCCTGGTGTCCTTGGTGGAGCTGGGATGAGAGCAGGGTGATGCTGGCTGCAGGGCCAGGTACAAATCCAAACCTGCTCCAGCTCTGTCCAAGCYGTCACCAACCATCCAGGGACAGCACAACGTGGAAATGGCCACAGGTGACCATCCCTGCTCACACTTCCCCCTGTGTTGAGCACCAGTTGCTTGGGACAACTTACTGAGAGTATTTCTGCATATCTCAATTAATATCTGCTTCATCATTTGCTCCCAGAGTATTTGGAAGCACCTGTTATGCCGGTGGTACAAAAGCAATAAAACATAAATTAATTCATGCAAAATATTCACGTTGTTCAAAGTGATATAGATACTTCATCCAGAAAAATTAATGCTGAAGCTTTATCATATGTCTGCACAGGATTTTGATGTAAGGAGCCTTTAAGTTCTTCATCAATGTCACACAACAATCTGTGATTCATATTGGTCTCTAGATTTCTTTCAAAGGGTCATACAGAAAGGTTGTAGGAAAGGGTTTACTTTAAGTAAACCCTGAAGTCTGTGGTTATGCACAAGCTGGGAGTGCCTCTCACATTCATCAGCTGGGATTAAAAAAAGCTCTGGACATTCTCCAGGGGCTCACAGAGCACAGAAGAGATGCTGCTTGTTCCAGAGGGCAAGAATGTCAGAAAATCTCTACAACAAAAGTCTCAGCAGAGGAAAGCTGCAGGGATTGCATAATCCCAGTGATCAGYGCCTTGGGAAATCCCTCCCTGCTGCCAGCTCCACTTCCACACTGCTCCACATCCAAGGCTGCAGGCAGTGATGAAGGCACCTGGCCATCATCCCCCCTGCTCCTCAGTCCTCCCTGAAGGTGTTTGAACTGCTGGGGGTCCCAAACCAGGAGAAAACCCTCCTTGGGACACCTCCAGGTGCTGCAGGTCCCCCTTGGTGGCTCTGAAGGTGATGGGAACATGCAACACAGCTGAGTAGGTGGTGCTTTGAAAAGGAAACCTGGAGGCCCCAGGGTCAAGGATCACCTTTGGGCTTTGAAATGAGCCCTCACTGAAGGGCCAAGACAGCACCCACTGCCAACACACCCATGGTCTGCCTGGGCCCTACAWAGGGCTCAGAGACCCCTGCAGACCCAGGCACAGGAGTGCAGAGGGGAAGGGACTGATCCTGCCCCTCAGCAGGCACCAGGCAGTGTCCCCATCCCACGGGGACACCTCTGCCTGGCTCCAGCACTGAGGGAGGGACATTGAGCCCCAGAGAGACCCACTCAGCTCCAGMTGACTGAAAACAGCAGCTCAGGGGTGCCCCAGAGCAGCCAGCAGTGGTGACCCAGCTGAACCCTGCCCTGGTCATCCCCTCTCCCAGGGATGGAGCCAGGTGGATCCTGTCCTCACACACCAACACACACAGCCCTGAGCACATCATTAGCACAGGGACAAACGAGGTCCTAACACAAACACAGGGTCACAGATCACCCTGGGCCCCAGGAAAGAGAGATTTTGGCTATTAAAGGGAAGAAAGAATAGAAAAAAACACAAGGAACCCCCCATGGACACATCTAAGCTGACTTGCTGCTGGCAAACATTGTTTGGAGCTCTGCATAATGTATTTCCCAGACCTCCAAGGAAGTAATGCAGTAATGCTCCTTTCCCAGCAGAATTCTTTCCCCTCCCCTCTCTTTGCTATTTTCCAAACAATTTTTCTCCTCTAAAAGCTTCTTCCCCACTGAGCCTGTGTTCCTGCCTCTTTCATCAGCTTTTCCTTTAAAGACCAGGATGCATACAGAGCATGAATCCACAATCAGGCAGACATTAGAGTTTCAGCTCAATCTACATGTYAAAAGCTCAGTTCCACCCCTCAGATCCCTCACACATCTGGAGGATGCTGAGGATGCCACAGTGACCTTGTCCATCTGCACCCAGGCACCTCTGACAGMACTTTCTGCTCCCATGGGCTCCTGCAGGTGCCTCATCCACGGAGGTCACCTCCCTGCACCACCCTGAGACTCCCCAGCAGAGCAAACTGTGTGTTTGTAGGGTTTTCTGCAGGTTTCTAGATATCCTATCAACTCCTGCTAGGTAGGCAGCTCCCACAAATCTTTAATTATGTAAAAGGAATTGAAGCTTTTCACTAAGAACAACACCTGCCTGTAGCTACCCATCACATTCATGTGAGGACACCATGGATTAAGGTGGTGACAAGTGCTGTTTGCTCCAAGCACATCACAGAAGAGAAGGGAAGGCTCAAGAAAAAAAWACAAATCCATTTTCCTCCCCTTCCCCAAATGGTCCCCGATATTATCAACTTACAGCATACACATTTGGGGCTTTGCTGGGAGGGGTGGAGGGGCTCAGAGGGGAGTGGGTGGGCTGGAGCAGGAGGTGCAGCATGGGCTCAAACCACTCCAGGTGCTGCTGGCTGTTCTTCATCCCCTCCTGCTCTGGGCTTGGGGGAGGCTGTGCAGGTGGGCATGCCCTGCCAGGGCTGGGCACACACTGTGGTGCCCAGGACACACATTTTTATTTCTGCCACTGTGCACAGACAGGATCTAAGCACAGGCTCATTCCTGCTGGTTCCCCTGAAATGCTGTTACAGGAATCAAAATCCACAGTGAGCTGTGAAGTTATTTCCTTTTGGTTGTGCCCCAGACCAAACTAACAGCAGGAATTTGAGCTGTGTGTTAAGCAAACACCAGTGAGGACCCAGCAGCTGCCCAGCCCCATCACCTGCTCCAGAGAGCTGCTGGCACCTGAGAGGGGCAGCCAGAGGGCAAAGAGGGAGTGGGTGGCAGTTCCTGAGCCACCAGCCCTGGCAGAGGCAGGAGAGGGGCTGAAGAGGCCAGGCAGAGTTCCAGAGCCATTCCTGAGCTGAGCTGAGCTTTGCAGGGATATTTACTGGGTGGCAGGGCCGGGCCTGTGCAGCTGCAGCTGGAAACCCCAGCCAGCACCATCCTCAACCCTCACAGGCACGGGTTCATGGGAGTGTTACAGGCTGTGTGTGAACTGCATGGGCTGCAAAGCCTGTCCTGAACTCCCTTGTGAACTCCCTCATGCAGCAGAAACTTCTCTGCTGATTAACCCTGGAGCTGCCTGGATGGGAGGGTCAGACTGAAACTGAGCCAAGCAATCCTCTGCTCCAGCCTCCAGATCTCTGCACCAASTTATTTTTGTATCCCTCATTCCTTTTTATCTAGGAAAAAGCAAGCTCTCACCCAGCGCCCTGAGAGGCTTCACCCAGCWGCACAGGCAGTTCTGTGCCATTCCCAGCCATGCCAAGGACCTCAATGCCCCTCCCATACCCTGCTGCAAGGGACCATGCCTCAGCCAGGGCACAAACCTGCACCCAGCTGTGTGTGACAACCCCAGGACAAGGCTCCCCCACAGGATCTCTGCTACAGCACTGTCACAGCAGCTCCACCCTGCAGGAGAGGCAGTCACATCACTCTTTGCTGGGGAAAACATGTCCACGATGATGAAAAATATAATTTGGACTTCACAAGAGAGCAGAAAGGAACCCTGATTCCTGCTTGAGCTCTCACAGAAGCAAAATTTCCCATCTCAGTGGGGTTTGCCCCTCAGGTGGCAGGAGGGGATGGGTGACAGCAGGGACAGCCCCAGCCAGGCTCAGCCTGCAGGGAAAGAGGATCAGCACAAGGCCCAGCAACAACAGCCCCCAACTGCTGGGCTCACTCAGATATTGGAAACACATGTTCACTGGAGAGAAGGAAAAAAAGCAGCTGAAAATCCACACAATTGCTGCTGGCCGGCGGGTGAGAGAAAGCAGAGCGCGGCTGGAGAGGCTCCACCAGGGGACACAGAGCGGGGCTCCACATCCCTGCCTGCACTGCCAGGCACCCAGCACACCCCCCCTCTGAGCATCAGACCTGCTCCTTAAGAGTTAAACAGCCAGAGGGGTGGGGAAAAGCTGGAGCACAGCTAAAGCTGCAAGTCAGACCTGCCGAGGCAGGGGCTGCAGATCTGGGCTGAGATTAGTGGGACCAGCATGTTAGACTGGCCTAAAAATGTCATTTCCCTTTGAAAGCTTCTCTGTTTTATTGTATTCAACCATAAATGTTTCATCAGCCCCTCTGCTCCTGATCAGTTACACAAGAGGGGCATTACTGGCCCATGCAGGCATTTTATTCCAGTGAAGGATGCATTTTTGGTCTACCCACTGACAGAAGCAAAACAAAGTCTTTTCTATTGGAATAAATCTCCACATGGGGAAGTGGAAAAGGCTGACATTAATGCAGTGCTGGAGGCTTAAGTTTACTTTTGAAAACAGACCCAAAAACATCCCCAATGCAGACAGAGCCAGAAGTGGAAGGAATTGACACAAATCAAAAGGAAACTTAGGTCTCATTTTCTGTTGTGATACTTCAAGTCACATTTTTCAAGACATTTTAAGTGCCCCAGATTTTCAGGGTGGGCTGTGTGCCTAAGAGGGGGGAAAAAAAGAAAATAGAAAAGGAAAAAAAAAAATAGAGGGAGATCTGGGCCTTTTGATGTTGTCACTTGAGAAGAGCCAGAGCCAGAACTCTGGGCTGAATAAACAGCATCCCTCTTGCAGACTAGTCAAACAACCTACAAAATACCCTTATGGGGTGAGGGTGTTCACTGCCTTGGAAGCACAAGGAAAACTGGTTTCTCCCCTTACAAAGAAAAAAAAATTAATGTTCTGCTTGCAAAAGTAGCCTCTCCATCCAGTTTGAGATTTGTGTCCATCCTTGGTCAAGCAAGCCAGGTGACCACAGCAAAGGCAGCAGCTCCCAGGAGCTCAGAGAGCATTTCACGGCCCTTCAGAAGAGGAACCACCACATTTCTCTGGGGTACAGCAGCTCTGCTGTGTTATTGCAAGGTCTCCTGAGGATGGCTTCAAGCTGTCCTCGAGCTCCTCAAGCCCCAAAACCCAYAGGAGGACGACCCTGGGCAGAAGTGCCCTGAGGGCTGAGCTGCTGGGCCATGGAGAGGGGAGCTGAGGGGAGCAGGGACAGCAGGGTACGTACGAGTGGCCCGTGGCTGGGATGAAATAAATACAGCAGTGCACCCTCGTGTCAGGGATCTGCTTCTTCCTGTTGATGTTGATCTCCTCCTGCAGGTACTTCTCGTACTGGTCGTTGATGAACTTCATGATGGGCTGCCAGCTGCAGAGAGAGGGCAACACAGGGTGGTGTGAGGGACCTGGAGCACTCTGGGATGCTCAGCATCTCCTAAATCACAAACCTCGGGTGTTCACTGCTTAGCAGCTCCACACACTGCTGCAGGAGGGGATTTACTGGCTGCTTTAGACAAGCAAGTGCTTAAAAAGTRCTCCCTTCTCTCCTCCTGGACCTGGCTGTGGAGCAGCACAGCTCTGGGACCATGCCCTGGCTCCTTGCAGGGTGCCACAGCACAGGGGCAAGAGCAGAATCAAAGCCCACAAGCCCAGCCCAGCTGAGGGGGGACAATGTCCCTGCTATGGGCCAGCCCTGCCAGCCCTCCAGAGCCAGACACTGTGCCAGGGATCCTGGGCAGAGTTCAGCCTCCAGAGCCACATGAGCAGGGTCTGGGGACTGGCCCTGCTGGCACACAGCTGCTCCCAGCCACAAACAAAGGTTGTCTCATGCCTGGAACAGCAGGATGTTTGTGGCTCTCACGGGGAGCATGGCACTGCTCTGCCACCACAACAACCTCCTTCCTGCTGCCCACAGAGCAGGGGGCACAGCACCAAGCTCCAGCCCTGGGCACGGGCTCAGGGRGTGTTGGGGGTCCCCTGCCCTCCCCCTGCACCCAGGGCAGAGGGGCAGCTCACCAGTTCTCGTTGTTGATGTGGTCCCCAAAGCCCGGCGTGTCGATGACCGTCAGCTTCATGCGCACTCCCTTCTCCTCAATCTCTGCAAGACACCAAAGCTGCTGTGTGAGGGGAGTGCTGCTGGGTGCTCTGGCCAAACCCACCCTCCCAAAATCAGCTGCAGGGCTGGAGCTTGCTCCCAGGGGAGAAATGCACCTTCACAGCCCCTCAGAGGCACAAATCAACCATCCAAAGGGATCCAGCCCCATATCCACCCTGAAATGCCACTCCCACGGCCCCWTCCAACACAATTAACTCAATGCTGATGAATAAATAAAAACCAGATGTTTTCTCAGCCCTGCAAGCATCTATGGATGGTAAAACCCCATTTAGAGAGATAAGAGTGGAGGTTTGTGGAGGTTCAAATCTCTGTGAGTCCCCAGAGACACAAGGCAGAGCAGGACCTAAAGCCAAAGCAGCAGGTGGGACCTGCAGGGCCTCACCATGAGTGATGGATTTGATTTCAATGGTCTTGGGGATCCTCTCCTCAGCAGTTGGCTGTACAGATTTCCGGCTGATCTTGGATTTGAAGAGAGTGTTGATTAACGTGGATTTCCCCAAGCCACTCTGACCTGGAAGAGAGCAGGAAAACCCAGAGTCAGCACTCCCTGCTCTGTCAGGGGCCAGGGGATGGGGCTGCTGACAGACTCAGCCTGCACCACATCTGCCAGAGGGRTGGAGGGAAGGAGGGATGAGGAGCAGCTGCTCCCCTGCAGCTCCCCCAGGCCAAGCAGCTCCAGGCCAGCCCAGCCAGGAGGATGCTGCAGGTAGCAAAGCCCCTCCCTGGCTCCAAAGCAGCAAACCAAGAGCTGGTTCCCTGCATCCAGGCAAAACCCCAGCARCCCCAAGGACAGGCAGACAGTGCTGGGGATGTTTGAAGGGCTGTGGTGATGCTCAGCAGGGCATGGGGACCAGGGAACCCCAGGAAAAAGCACCCCAAGCGTGCCTTTACTCCCCTGCAGTCTGCTCTGTCCAGTTCCACAGGGAAGGCTTTGGAGCAGCTTGGCAAGCCTTTATCTGGACAGGACTAACAGCAGCAACAATCCTACAAACCTCAGGCCTGCTGCATCTGCTGCTGCTTCCCTGACAGACTTGCTGCTGCAATCAGCCCAGCTGGCTGCACAGACACASGTCCACGCCAGGAGCTTCTCTGAATCCCACAAACAACAGCCCAAGAAGCACATGAGATTCCACAACTTYAGAAAAACAGCTTTTAGAAAAGCATTTTCATGCTTTATATCCCAGAGCTGATGCTGATCTGTGTGGAAAGGACAGCAGCAGCTCCTGACTCTCCAGGAACAGCTGTCCATGAGCCTGGAGAACAATTTTTCCAGAGTACAGAAAACAGAATGAACTCCTCAAAACCCAGGAAGCAGAAAAAAAAATCAACTCCTCAAAACCCAGGGCCCCCTGCAAACACTGCAGAGATCCTGCACACACCCTGGGGACCCAATGGCCCTGTTCTGCCAAGATGCAGCTATCATGGCATTGCCACCAGCATGTCCTTTGTCCCACAGTGTCCCTAAGCAGAGTCAGCAAGGGTTTCACCCACATCCTTCAGGGTCCTGGACCATCCAGGCTGCCAAAGCACCAACCAGCACTGGGCATCACCTCCTGGCATCACCTCCTGGCATCACCTCACTCACTGTTTTGCTGATCAAACAGCAATTTTAGAGCTGAGTTTGCAACATCACCAATGGCTGCATTGCAGCACAGGAAAAGTCTCTTTGACTGTCACTGTGGGGCTGTAAGAAACACATGGACCAGGCTGGGGGGAAGTGCTCCCAGTCCCCTGCTGCCTGAAAACACAGGGCCAAGCACTAACAGGCCTGGAGCTGGGCATGCAGAGCCAAAACAGAGCTCTCACTGCACCACTGCTCACCATTAAATGGGAGAGGGGAAGGCTGTGTGACACACTGGGGACAGGTGAAATCAGGGTGACACACTGGGGACAGGTGAAATCAGAATCCAGGCAGTGAGTCTCTGCATTTGTGTCTGTCCAAGCTGCTGCAGCTGCACTGCTGGGAAGGAACCAGAGGTGAGAGCCACCAGCAGCCAGCATGTGATGTCCCATTGGCACCACAGCCACAGCTCCCTTCCAACAGCCCTGGTTTGCAGCCCACTGCCTTTCCCACAACTGAAATCCAGTGGGAAAATCCCAGCTGAGCCTGGCCAYCTCTGCTCTCCTTCCAGCTGCTTTGCACAGAAAACTGAAGGCAAAATTTGTGCTTTGGACTTGGGATTTTTAAAAGTTCAGACATTCCTCTTCATCTCTGCAACTTTGGAGGCCAAGGGACTAAGCTGASCATAGCCTGCAGCCCCCTCTCAGCTCTGGTTGGGATTGTGGAACCCTTTGGAATGGGGACCTCGCTGCAGCAGGGAAAGGAAAGGGTTTTCACAAAGCCCCATCACAGGGACACGGTGAGGAGTGACCCCACAAGGCAGTGGTGCTCAGTTCCCAGCTCCCCTGCAGGACAATCCCCTCCTCCTGAAAGACAGAGATGGGAACAACTCCAGCTCAAGGACTCCCAGCTCAGGCTGGATGGGTGTGATGGAGCTAACCCCATCCCTAGGGAGGCACAGCAGGATGAGGGCTGGCTGCTGCCCCTTCCCCGAGGTGCTGCTCCTCCTGCATCTTCTGGGAGGGCCAGAGCTCCACTTGTTTATGCTGCCCCGAATTCCCAGCCTGTAAACAGCCAGCCCAGCTCCTGCCAARGGCAGAACAATGTTTTCCAGGCACGCTGCAGCACAGGCCTCCATACCACACACAGTGCTGCCAAGGCTGAGCTGCTCCTGAACATCCCTCCCCATCTGCACAGCACGCTGCTGAGGWGCTGAGGCAGCACAGCCTGCTCCTGGAGGGATGGGAGCCTCCTCCTGCAGGGAAATGGGAGCTCAGCACAGGTGATCTCTCTTTCAGGCTCCCAGGACCAGTGCAGTGATTGCTCTGTGTGCAGCAAAGAACTGAATTTGTTAAAACACCTTCCAAGAAYGGATTCTGGTGCTCTGGAAGCTTTCTCCATGGCCTCAGGTCACTTGTAGTGCTTTTTTGAGGGTCTCTGCCTTTTAACACAGAAAGTCTAAATTTCTCAGCATGCAGGGTTCTACAGACCTGCACTGACCAGCCTTGCTGTGACCACCCAGCCCAGGGAACCTTCCCTGCAGAGGGAATGAAATTATCACAATGGGAAAGGCTGAGCATCCACAGAGCTTGCTGGAAAGCTCCAGCACACTGAAATCTTTAACAGAATTAGCAAAATCTCTGGATCAGACCTTYCCACAACCCCAGGCAGACCTCCAGGATGCCCATCAAACCTGCAGCCTTACACAGCTCCTCCCAGGAGGTTAAGGGATGCTGAGGCCCCACCACCACACCACTGGTGTTTACTCCCCTCATCCTCCTGCAGCTCCCCTGGCAGACACAGGCAGGGAGAGCTGCCACCTGACCAGCCCAGCCCCAGGAAGCACAGCCCAGCTCATACAAGGGCTCCACAGCACCAGGTCAGATATTATTAGCTGGAGAAGAGCAGAAAAACCTCATTTCTTTCCATTTTCCCCCTTGGCTGGWGTCCCACAGTGTCTGCCCAGCTCTCCAGCATTTTGCAGGTCAGTGGCTGTGCC
Source organism: Cardinalis cardinalis (assembly GCA_014549065.1). Taxonomy (NCBI): domain Eukaryota; kingdom Metazoa; phylum Chordata; class Aves; order Passeriformes; family Cardinalidae; genus Cardinalis; species Cardinalis cardinalis. The sequence continues at coordinate 359,033 of JACDOX010000337.1, forward strand.
ATGCCTGGCTTTGGGGGCTTGGGGGCTGCAGGAGCACAGATCCCCAGAGCTGAAGCTGCAGCCAGAGCAGCAGTGATGCAGCCAGTGGTCATTAGCCCAGGAGAGCCAACGAGCAGGAGCTTTTGGGCAGCAGGATTTGGGCACACAACCCTCCAGCCTTCCCTCCTTGCATGTGGACACTTCCATCCCTGCTGTACCACMCTGCAGGTCCCCAAAGGAGCCAAATGACAGAGCTATGCAAACCCTCCTGCTGCTCTTTATTTCCATCAGTAAATCACTGCTTTTGGCATTTCTTCCCTGGTACTTGTAGCAGGGCAGCCTGAAAACAAACAAAAAAAATCTAAAAAATCACAAACAGGAATTTTACCCAAACTGCTGGAGGTACCAGCAGGAATGAGGGTTCTGGAATAGCAGCAGCAGTGCAGCCCCTTGAGCCCCTAAATGAGCTGCATTCTGACTGCTCAGACCAGGGCAGGACTTCCAGGAGAGCTGTCAAGAGAGCTCTTGTGAGCCCTGAGGAGGCTCCTTCCCCCGAAAGGCCCTTGAGGTGCTTTCCTCTGGGWTGTGCTATGGACAATGCACCCCAAGATGCAGGAAGATGGAGACCCCATCACATAGACAGCTTTAAGCCCAGCTGACCCCAGGCCAGCTCCTCGGGAGCAGGGTTCACTGACTGCCAAGGCAGAGCCCCCAGCGCTGCTCCCGAGGAGGCTCCAAAGGGGACAAACATTGTGGCGGCACAACGGCAACACGGGGGGAACAACTCACCCACAACCATGATGTTGAACTCGAAGCCCTGTTTCATGGCTTTCCTCCTCAGCTGCTCCAGGATGGCGTCGATGCCCACGTAGCCGAAGTCGGCGGCCGGTTTGTCCGGCCGCGCCGGCGCCGCCTGCTTGGGGCCGGCATCGCGCGGAGCGTCCGTCATGGCGGGAGCGGGGCTGGGGACGGCCTCTGCACCTGGGGGGACACACAGCCTGCTCACACAGCTGCTCCTGCCGCCTCAGCTTCTAGCTTTTATGTGGCTTTTGTGTTTTTCAGATTCTGTGTTGATTTAGTGTGTGGGTCTGGGCTTCATAAGAGGGGATGSTGAGCTCTCTGCACAGAGCAGAGACAAAACAATTCCTGCTCCAGCTGGGSACCAAGGACAAATGATCCAAATCTCAGGCCCAAGAGCACAAACAATGYGGGCTGAAGAGAGAAAAACAAGCAGGATGGGACYTCATAATCTAAACCTGTAATTTGACAGTGAACTCCAATATGCAAATGGAGCAGAACTTATAACCCCAACCCTAAYCCTAGCCCCATGACCAGTCATCCATTTTGGGTTCATCTTGGGTGCAGCCCTGGCCAGGCTCTTGTGCTGCCCAAGGTGTACCCATTAAAACCTTCTGATAAATTTCTACTTTGTCCTTTAGCTCTGTCCAATCTGTCCTAGGCCAGCCTTCACAAGGAATCACAGGAGCTGCCTGCTGCATCCAAAGCAGGAGTAAAGCACGTGCAGAGATTCACGGTACCAGCAGGCTGGGAGGGAGGAGGAGTGTGGGATTTTCCTCCACAATAATTACATTAAATTTGGGATTTTCTTTCTCTGTTTACTGTTTTCACTTGATCCCTGCCCACTCCACCAAACCTGGCACAACAAAGGGATGCTGCTGTGGGGGTGTGAGCAGGACCCAGCACCCAGCAAATCCTCAGCCCATGTCTGGGAGTGACAAAGGCTTTTACCCCCAGCCCTGTGCCAGGCACTGCTGTTAAAGGCTGGCARACCTACACATCCCACTCCTCCACAGCACTGGAATCACAGCACTGTGCACACTGCTGGTGTGAACAAGTCAGCCACGTTCTGGGGGGAGCTGGCTGGCTCTGCAGACKCAGGCAGTCCTTGGCATCCACTGCCACGTGCCCTCCTCGAGCTGCAGCTGACGCAGATCACAGCCTGCCGGCCCTGGCTTGTGGAAAACCCAACACATTTGCATCAAGACAAGCTGTGCCAGACAACACCCACGCAGCCACGGAGCTCCTGTGGTCTCGCTCTCATTCTGTCCGTATCTGCTCAGAAACCCAAAGCCTTCAGTTTCCCTCTGAGACAGGCTGCCTGTCTCCCCTGCAAGATGCTCCAGCCTAACAAAGTCCTTCAGGAGAAGCAAATTTAAAACTGCTGCCTCAGCCAACAGCTKTTTAAGAAAAAACAGGGAATTATCTATTCCTTGGCAGGAGCATCGGCTGCTGGGAAGGACAAAGTGCCCCAAGTGCCCTGGGGTGATGTGGCCTTGTCCCCTGCCAGCCCCAGCTGCTCTGCATCACCCACAGCAAATATCCCAAAGGCAGAGTGAGCACAAGATCAGCACAAGACCACAAGATCAGCACAAGACCACAAGATCAGCCCAGTCCCCTGCAAGCTCCTGGAGGCATCAGCCACATGCAGCAGGCTCCTGTGAGGCAGGCACAGAGAGGGAGGTTTTAGGAAAACACACTTCTAAGAGCCCTCCCCACCCCAGGCTGCTGCTGCTCACYGCCTGGGTCCTGCAGCCACCAGCCTAAATGAACATTATGTTGTTGCTCAGTGTTTTGCAATGATTATTTATTATTCTTTAATCATTTATTATTATGAATAAAAACATTATTATTTGCAAAGTCTTCACCCCTCCAGACAGCAACACGGCTCTCAGCTCATCTCACCCCACTTATTCCTGGCCTTTGATGATGTGCTGCCTGCTTTTCTCTGTCTCCCTCTCTCTGTAGGACTGGGCTGGGCCAAAGGGGCTCCTCCAAACACAAGCCCATCATCCCTTTTCCTCTGGCCATCTCAGACTGGACCCTGMTGGGGCCTGTGAGGTGGAACCACACTCCTCCTGCAAGCACAGCACACTTCCACATGCTTAATATAAGCCAAGCAGAAAAAAAATAAAGAGAAAACAAACCTAGAACTAATCCCAAAGACTGTGGGGTCACTTTGAACACTTTTTTCCAACCCTCAGTCCCAGCTGTGCAGCTGAGCATTACTCACAGAGCTTCTAGAGAGCAAATATGCTGTCCCTGAGAGACCTGGGAGCATCCCAATCCTCCTAGGAATACTGCACAGCTGGAACTGCACTGCCACGGGAGCAGGAACATTGCACAGCTGGAACTGCACTGCCATGGGAG
>JACDOX010000337.1:362583-383457 GCA_014549065.1 Cardinalis cardinalis
TGCACAGCTGGAACTGCACTGCCACGCTGCCCCTCACAAAGTCACCCAGCCCAGTGTGCCCAAGGCCTCACCACAAATCCCAAATTAGCCCCGTTCCAAAATGGCAAGGCCAAAAGTAGCAAAAAAATCCCTTGAAAACATTAAAAATAGCCCCAACAAAATGACAAGTTAATCATGTGGAAAATATGCTGCCACCAGCAGCAACACTGGGTTATGCAATGGGTTTAACTCCTCCAGGCACCACGTGTGTGCACGGGACAGCCCCAAGGATGGGACAGCAAACTGGGACACTGGGCAGGTAAGGTGCAGAGAAATTAAGAAATTAAATAGAGCAGAAAGCCATCCTCCACTTGATAAAGGCCAGGAGCATCTCCAGCACCCCAAGGAGCAGCTGGCAGCATGCAGAGGGGCTGACCTGTCCCTGGGCAGAGGGATGTGCAGGAAAACTGTGCCCAGCACAGGGAGCAGACACTGCAAACTGCCCTCAGGGGGAGGAGAAGGGCTCAGGGCTCTCCAGGCTCCAGCCAGACCAAAGCCACAGGAAGAGCAGCACCCCTGTCAGGGCAGCCCATGTGCTTCAGCTGGTCTGTGGGGAGCTGTGATTTAAAGCACCTGGGTCCTGACTGGGATAAAATACAATAAAATCAGTGTATTGCAGCTAGGAGTGTCTGCAGGACAGCTGGGATGCAAAGCCACCAATGCCCCAGCAGCACCAGCAAACTCCCAAGGGAAATGCCACAACTCAAATGTGCAATTTTTTCTTTTTTTTCAGCTTCCCAGCACTGAGATGGTCTTTTCTTAGCAAAAACTCAGCCCCAAGGGGTTTGTGCCAGCAGAAGGAGGGTGCAGCCACAGCACAGGACCAGTCAATGGCACACAAGGATGCTGTGCTGGGTGTCAGGGAGCACTCCCAGGAGACACTTGTCTAAAAATTAAAGATCTCAGAAATAAATTGCAGCAGAGCAGTGGATGCCTGGGATGCATTGTGGGCACATTCTGGATTTGTGTGACCTGCTGTGCTCTGAGGGGAGGATGTCAAAGCTGTGGTGCAGTCAGAGSCAGTGTCACCAAACTGACCCTTCTGGAGCACTGCAAGGAGGGATGGGTTAATAAACACCCCATTACTGTCTGGAGTCCTTGGCAAGAGCAGGACCAGACCTCAAATGATTCCCCACTGCCACCCTAACCCAACTGTTGTCCCTCACACAAGGGGCCATCACTTCTCTGATGGGGCAGAGAGCTCAGAGCCTGCAGCTCTCTCCCACTGAAGTGTTCCTGGACAAACATCAAGCACATGGGAACAAGTGCTTGTGCCATATTTAGACCTTCCCTGCCAGGGAAACGCTGTCCACGTGGGCACAGGAGATGTGGAGATGGCCAGGGCAGCACTGCACCAAGCAGGGACAGAGCCAGAGCTCCAGCTCGGGCAYGGCTGACTCAGGACAGCTGCTCCAAAGTTGATTTTGCCAAAGGCTCGGGGCTGTTGCTCTGTAATTGATGCATGTCAGACACGAGCCAAAGCCAACATCTGTGAAGCAGCAGATGAAAGCCACCCCGTGGGGAGGGAAGCCCCTGGGAGCCCCCCAGGGACCCCCCTGCTCCTTCAGCCAGCTGGATGCTGTGTGCTGTGGGATGGGCTTGGCCAGGGGCTGCTGGAGCTGCTGTGCTGGTGCCACGAGGCTGCCACAGCCCAGGACACTGCAGGCAGGGCAGGCGAGGACAGCCATGGGCTCCCCCAAAGCCCCAGGGCCAGGGGCTGGAAATGCTCCCTGAGGGTCTGGGACTGGGCTCTGCAGGAGACTGGGCTGCACTGCAGACACACAAGGGTTAAAGCACCCTCACAAAGGCTGAACTGGGAACGGCTCACCCACCCCAGGTCCTGGCTGAACCCAGCAGCTCCGTGTGCTGTGCTGGTGACCTGGGAGAGCAGGGTTGGTCACAGACCTGGTGCTCAGTGGCTGCACAGAGGAACCAGAGGGAGACCAGGAGGCTGCACCTCTGCCATGGCCTCCCATCAACACATCCAAACCACCTCACACTCTAGGGATGCACACACAATCAATGGCAAAATGGCAATGTGTGAGGAGTAAATCCAGGAAACACCCYTTGGATGCTGGGAACACCAAGCACTGGCCACCTTTCAATGATGCTGCAACCAGATCTGCAGAGCTACAGGCACCCAGAAGAGTGGATAACTTCCCTTCCCTCCACCYAACAGATGCTGGAAATACCATGGGCTTCCAGATCTGTGGGATGGGTTCGTGCAAACACAGAGAGCAGGTTCAGAGCAGTGAACAGTGGTGTACCAGGGTGTGAAAGCACAGCCTACCAAGCTGAGTATCCACAATGTTTTCACAGGAGAAGTGTGAATCACCTTAAGCTTTCTTGGAGAATCGTGCCAATAGGGTGTCACAGAGACATCTGTAGCTCCAAAGAGAGAATCTACAGCTCCTGGTTAAGAACAGCTGGCTGTGGGGACTGCAGCAGGTGTGGCCCCCAGGGCCTCTCCCCTTGGCAYACTGAGCCAGTGACCACAGGCTGTGGAAACGGATCCAGCCTGCAGAGGAGGTGGCAGAGACACAGCTCTCCCTTCCGAGGGGATGGAGGASTCTCAGCAAAGCCAGGACTGGATATAATCCCAGCATGGCCCAGGCACTGCTGGTTTTTTCAGCTGCCACRGGATCCCCTGGTGCTGAAGGCGCCAGGTCCCTGCTGGATGTGTGGGTGCAAGGGAATGCGAGGCACAGCTCACTCCAAAGCTGAGGTGGCTCAGCCTGGCACAAAGAGCCAGTGCCACAGACCCTGCAGCACCAAACTGGACCTAATTAATAATAATTCCTATTATTCAGCTGCAATCACCTGGCTGGCATTACCAGACCAAAGCTGAGTTTGACCCTTGCATCCTTGAGCATTGGGCTACAGTTTCAGGCTGGCCACCAGCCCAGGGCCACCTACCAACCAGTTATGTTTCTTTCTCAGCTTGCATTTCCACCTGGGTGCCAACAAACATCACTCAGAARCAGCATAGTGTGCTTAACTCCTCTTCATCAGACCAAACCTACCCAAGAGCTGTCAGAGAGGTGGCCAGKTGGTCCTGAGAACGCAGGATGCTCCAGGCTTGAAGCTTTTTACTCATGTGGGTAGTAAACCTGTTTCAGAGTTTAGAAAAGTTTAAAAAAAGGGGCAGTGGTTCCTGCTGTGGTGTGAGGGCTTCCACAGGCGACCAGCCCYGAGCCACAAGTCAGGGGCACACATCACATGCGGGTCGAGCTGTGCCCGCCAGCCACGTGCGCTTCCGTCCTCGCTCACTGTGTGCTTCCCCTCTGGCTCCGGAAGCCCGGCAGGCCCCTGCCCTCTGCAGCTCAACCCTCCTGGCTCTTTTATTTACAACAGATGGGTGCTGCCCATCACTGCTTCCCTTCCCATCTTAAAYCCCCCAGCTGCTGCAGGCTCTGCTCACCAGTGTTTCTGGGCTGGGATGCAGGAGCCCATCCCAGGGATCAAACCATGGGTGCCAGCTCCACAACCCCGAACTGCTGCCCGTGGCTCCTGGATATGGGGTGAGGCTGACCACCACGCTGACCACCATCCTGCCCTGCTTGGACACATGTGCAGCACAACCCACAGTCATTCTCATTCCTCCAACCACATGAGACAGCAGCCCTAAACCACTTTAAAAACCTGCAAATGCTGCCCCACTGATCACCCTCTGTAAGGAGCTTCTTCTTTTGGAGCTGGAGCAAGGCTGACCCCAGAGCAGCCCTCCCTCACTGAGAGCACCCCATTGAGAGGAACCTTCCTGCACACAGATCTCAGCAGAAGCTGCTCCATCAACAGGCCCCCTGTAGCCCACGCCAGTGGCCAGCACAGCCTTTACTCCCTGCAGACAGGCTCAGGGTGCCTGTGCCCAGAAGAGTCTAAAAAACACCCACAAACCTGATTCCATGGGAGCTCTGAGAATGAGATCCACTCCCACCCCTGTCCACCCAGCCTGGACAATGGTACTCAGCCCAGGAGGGACACGGGGACCCTTCCCAGCCCCCAGCCAAGGGACAGCACCCTTCACTCCTATCACCAGTGCTCTGCAGAGCTCTGTGCTGTGTAAACAAAGAGCCAGGCAGCGATCCCCAAACTCAGCTTGCCCAGACAGCGCTGCAGAAGGAATGAGCGGGGCCGAGCCCCAGGAATGGGCACCGGGCACGGCTGAGTGTGCCCCGAGCCCCCGGGCTGCACTCGGGACTGATGCCCGCGTCCCACGAGGCACCGACCGCAGCCACGGCAGAAAAAGGAGCAAGCCAGAGGGATTCACATCCTCGGGGCTGCAGCTCAGCTTTTTTTATTCCCCTTTTTAATTTTTTTTTCCCGCTCGGTTTTGTTCTTTGACGGGCAGGGTGGTATGGATTTTTATTTAATTTCTTTGTTTGTTTCTGTTGTTTTCTTTCTTTACCAAAGGCAGCTGCGCCCCAGACGCCCCGCGAGCCCTTCAGCGGGGGCAGCAGCCGGAGCAGGGCAGGGGACAAGGGGGACCCCTCAGGGGCAGGGCAGGGGACAAGGGGGTGCCCTCAGGGGCAGGGCAGGGGACCCAGGGGGTGCGCCCCAGGCAGGGCTGGGTTCGATCTATTGATCTGCAGGGCTCCCGGACAATGCCGGCAGCGCGGCCAGGCGGTGCCGAGCCGCGGCCTCTCCTGAGGGGCACGGCGGCGCCTGAAGGGGCCGAGGCCCCAGCCCCCCGCAGCACCCGCTGCCCTCACGCCGGGCATGTCCTGCCCCGGCCGGGAACCCCCACACTGCCCGCCGTGAGAACCGCGGCACTCACCCCCCGCTCTCTCCAGCCCTCAAGCCCCAAGGATAATTCACCCCAAAAAAGCGTTTCGCCACCACCATGATCCCCCCTGCGCTGCCCCACGGAGCCCCCGCCCCCGGGCAGCGGAGACTCACCCGCGGCGGCGGCTCCGGCAGCCGGTGGCTCCCGCTTCCTCCCGCGCTGTCCTCCGCCTCCTCCCCCATCGCCCTTCCTCCTCCTCCTCCTCYTCCCCCATCACCCTGCCTCCTCCCCCTGCAGCCCGGCCCGGGGGGATGGAGCCTCTTCCCGGGAAGTTGCTTCGCCCCCGGGCGGTTTCCATCCCCCCGCCGCTCCGGGCCCGGCCCGGCCCAGAGGGGCCCGCAAAGGGTGAGAGCAACGAGAGATCGGGGGCTCGTCCCACCCCGGCTCCACGCAGGGGAAACTTCCACGGCAAAGAGAAACTTCCACGGCAAAGAGAAACTTCCACGGCAAAGGAAAACTTCCACGGCAAAGAGAGAGGCTGGGGCAAGCGGGGCAGCGCCGCTCCAAGAGGAGCCCAGTTCACCCACTGCTCCAGGGCCAGGGTCTCATCCAAATCCCCATCCCAGGGAAGCCTTTTGCTTCCCAACATCCCAAAACTCTCCAGCAGAGCCCCAGGGCAGTCGCGGGTGGGTGTGAGTGCTGGGAGCAYGGGCTCGCTTTGCTCTGCAGCTGCATCTCACATCTGGCAGGACAAGATGTCAACCCACCCCCACGGGCATGGCTGCTCTCTAAAATGATGTCAGTGAAGCTGAATGAAGAAATGAGCTGCCTCCACAACTCCTTCCTGCCTTATACCTTGATCAGAGAATGTCCCAGCCCTCTCCCAGCAGCAGGAGGGAAGCTGGGCTGCACCACCTGGCCCTGCTCCCTCCAATGCACRCCTTGGTGTGCAGTGATGTCCCCTCAGTGATGTCCAGCAGTGCTGTTGGGACTCTCTCCTGTCACAGCCAAAGTGAAGCCAACCTCTGTCTTTTGGGTCTGACACCTTACTTTGCCCTACCCCATGACCTCAGGATTTTCTCCCTGCACTTCCCAGATTCACATTCTGCAGGTGATGAAAGGGTTAAGACAGATGTGCACATCTGCACTCTTCAACACCCAGAGGACTCCCTTTCCCACRAACAGCCCCTGCACAGCCTGCAAGCCCAGGACTAGTACTTGCACTCCCTTTTGGACCTGTTGCCAGCACAACCAGCCCCTGCCACACTCCTGCACTTGATGCCAGCCCTGCCACCTCTGCCAGTGGCACCACAGCCACCCCTGCTCTGTCTCTTGCCAGGGCTAGTACTTGTACTCCCTTTTGGACCTGTCACCAGCCTCTGCCACACTCCTGCACTTGATGCCAGCCCTGCCACCTCTGCCAGTGGCACCACAGCCACCCCTGCTCTGTCTGCTGCCTGTGGCTCTAGCGTGGCTGTCACCTTCCCTCTCCGCTTCCGCACCACCAGCAGTGGCAGATCTTCCTCCACCCAGCACAGCCACCCCACACCAGGCTGGCAGCAGCRCTCCTGTGATGCCCAGCAAGGCTGGTACAGGCTGCTCTGAAAACGATGGGTGCTGAGGGAGGGACAAGACCCACATCCCCCACTTCAGCATGCACCAAAAATAGCAATTTCTGAGAAACCTTCACCCAGCACCCAGGCAGGAAACCCAGCCTCAATCTGCTTATGCTGCAGCTGCATGCAGATTTCTGCCAGATTACACTACTTTTTATGACTTATTAAAGCTCTAACCCCTATCAATGGGCATTAGTGTTTTAATCTCTCTAATCTCCAGGCAAATCCAATGCTGGATGCCAAACTAGTCTTGCCCCAGTAGCAGCTGGGTCTGTTTGCAAGTCACCCCAGCCTTGTTTTAGCTGGAGAAAGGCAGGAAAAGGCTGTGCTGAGCTCACTTAGGTGCTGTGCTTGCACAGAGAGTCAAGGGAGGATCTCAGGTGTGATGGTTTCCTGTCCCTGCCACTAAGTTGGCCCCATCTGTGGCTGTGCAGGAGTGAAGCACCAGCACAGGGTTCACGTGCCCAAACTGAGACCAGCAAAGGGGTGAACACAGCGTGCTCAGCCACGTGAACCAACTCTTCACTCYTCTGAGTTAATTTTTAATTTTTTCAGATTGAAATCATGGGCATACTTTAGTTTTGCTTGTGAGGGAATAAAAACAACAATAGAAAAGTTCTCCCCATGGTCACTGAAGCTCTGCAAAGACATTTCACAGAAACACAGACCGGTTTTGTTGAAAGGGACCTTAAAGAGCATCTAATTCCAATCATGGGCAGGAACACCTTCCCCTAAACCAGGTCCAACCCAGCCTYGGACACTTCCAGAGATGTGGCAGCCACAGTTTCTCTGCACGCCCCCTGCCAGTTCCTCACCACCCTCAGGGAAAAAATTAGGGCACATGGGAACTCAAYACTGTGTACAAGTTGTTTCCCTGATGAATTAACAAAAAACATTTTGTTTCAGCTCGTATCTCCTCCTCCCCAGGAGCAGCAGGTGGTGAGCCAGCAGCTCAGAAGGACAACAAAGTGTCATCCTTGGCCTCACAGCCAGTGCAGCAGGGCTGTGGGAGCACTGCTGGTCCCCAGGATGGCTTTGGGGACTTTGAGGTGTTTGCACACAGGAGGCACTGCGGAGTGACAAACAAACTCCTGTGAGAACAAATCCCAGACAAACTCTGGGATTTGTTCTTGCAGGAGCATCTCCATTCCTGTGGGGAGAACAGGCCCTGCCTGTGCCTCTCCCCCTGCTCATTCCTGGCTCTGAGCACAGGCAGGACCGACAGGCAGAGGAAGGAAGCAGCTCCCAGGGCAGATCAGCTGGAGAGGGATTAAGTGACTCGCCCAGGGTCACACAGAAATCTTACAGCAGAGCCAAGAACTGGATCCAAATCCCCTAATTAGGGGTTTTAAAATCACAAACTCATTGTTCTTCTCTTAGAAAAACCTCATAATCAGAGTTAGGAGCAATTCTAACAAGGCCTATTGCTGTTGTAAGTTGTATCAAGGGATTTGAACTAACTACAGATCCAGCTTTTAGTCTTGCAACTAATCTGAAATATTGAGGAAGATTCCTGCCTGGTTTACACAATCCAATCTCTCCTGCTTTATGGGACATCCCTGACAGTGAAAGCAGGTCCCCATGCCACAGCCACACCGTGCAGGGCKGGTAGGGCTCACTGGAGAACACTCAGGGGTACACCAACGAGGCTTTCAACAGTCCCTGAGTTTGGGGGACAATCCCAACCTCAGTCCTTTGCAGCAGAAAAGTGCCCAGCAGTGGGGCTGTCCCCCAGCAGCCCTCCTCTGTGCCAGGCAAGGCTCTGTCCTCAGCCAGCTCCAACCACAAACCCCCAGCTCTGAGCAATAACCAAGATCTGCAAATGAAGGCAGCTTCACCAGCACTACCCAGCCTGTGGGCAGAGCTGCCAACAAACTTCCTTCATCCCAAGCTCCTAAGAAAACATCAAATCCCTTGGGCACAGGCAGAACAAGCAGGACATGTTCTCTCCAGGAATGCTGAATTTCCAATTTTACTGCACCTCAGCAAGCCCCAGTTAAAAGTGCACCGTAAGGGCTTAGGAAATAATTTTAATTCTTTCAATATTGCTGCAATGCTGACTACCTGCCAGTCCCCAGTGACTGTGACAGACAGATGGAAATTCTGCCAGCTATATTTATAATGTCAGATCAATAGCAGAATGAAAAGCACATCCAGAGACCTTGGTAGAGCACCAGCAAACTCAGTGGAAAGTAGCATGACCGAAAAAAGGACACAAGCTTGCAGATCACAAGACCAAAAGTTAATTCTTTTTAGCACTGAAAGARACACCATCACCTCTAGCAGGAACAGAAAGGATCCCCAGTGCCAGGAACAGCTAAAAATGACCCCAAAGGTTTTCTAAGAGCCTGAGTGCAGGTCTGCAAGGTTWCCACCTGGGGAGGGCTCTGGCAGGCAGCCACCATGGTCCCTTCAGCATGGGCAGGGTAACTCCCAGAACATCTCTGAGACCCACAGATCAATGACATTTCCCCCCTTCTGGCTGTGGTGAACTCCCAAGTCCATGGATGATGCAATTTTTTTTCTTTTGATGGCTGAGCAGCCCGTGTCAGACACACCTCTGCAGGTATCCCACCAGTYCCTTCATGGAAGCAGCTCTTCGGTGGCTTAAATATCCCCAGAGAGAGAGAGAGGGCAGTGGAGCAGCAGAAACAAGGGCTGCAGGCACTGCCAGGAGCACCCAGAGCCCTCCAGAGCTCAGGAATCCCGAGGCAGCACAGGGAGCAGCCACCCCTCCGTGCCTTGTCCAGGAGCAGCACTCAGACCCTCTCCCCAGAGAGAGAGGGCAGTGGAGCAGCAGAAACAAGGGCTGCAGGCACTGCCAGGAGCACCCAGAGCCCTCCAGAGCTCAGGAATCCTGAGGCAGCGCAGGGAGCAGCCACCCCTCCATGCCCTGCCCCACAACAGCATCACTGCCCCGTGGTTGTGCTGCTGAGCCCACACCACAGCCAGGAGCGCCCCAGCTTCCACCACAGCAGAACCCAGAGTCTGCTCCAGCTGGACATCTCCAGGCCTGTCCCACTGTCCAGGAAGGAAGGAAGGAATTGTTTCACACGCTGTCACCAAGCATCACGCGCAGCTGGCACCRGCCTTGGTGTGAGTCACCCTGGCCCTGGGGAGGCCGTGCCTCAGTTCCTGGTGTCACATCCCAGCAGTGTCCCTGCAGCAGCCTCCCTTCCTCTGGCACATTCTCCTGCAGAGGATCTGCAGGCAGGAGGCTCCWCACCGTGCCTGAGCAATCCAGCATTTTCCAAAAGGGAGCAGGCTCTGCTAGGAAGGCATTCCACAGTCACAAACATTTGGAAAAAGAAAGAACCCCAAGACAGAAAGAGCCCCAAAAAAAGAAAAGAACCCCAAGAAAAAGCCCATTCCTCCCAGATTCCTTTTCCCTCACAGGGGGCACTGCCCTGCTGGTTTGGACGGACCCAGAGCACACTCAGCATCTCCCAGGCACTGCCAYGGCCTCAGCTCTGAGCACAGGTTTTGCTCAGCAGGGACAGGTCTGCCTTGGCACCAAAAAGCTGCTGCTCAAATCCCYGGGCCAGCTCTGCAGATGGCACAGCCCAGCCATGCCCAAGGAAACACATTTGGCTGCTTAGGAGCAATCCTCACCCCTCCTCCTCCTCAAGGACATGATCTGCTCCCCCAGACACCCCCACAGATTATCACAAAGGACAAATTACCCCCAAAAGGGGTAAAGCAAACTCTGCACCTCATTCCACCAGACCCCTGTATCCTGCCCTGTGGAGAGAGAGGAGCAGATGGAGCCTACGCAGAGCTCACCCACTGTGTAACACCTCAGAGAGCCCCCCCACCACCTCTGCTCCTCTCACCACCAGCAGCACGGGCAAAGCAGACCCAGCAGCCGGGGCAGAGGATGAGTTTGGTGAAAAAAAATCACCTCTGCAAAGGAAAACAGCAGGGAGTGAAAAATTCGACTGCCTGAGTCACCCCAAACTTGTTCAAGTAGTTTAAATCATTTCACCCCAAAGTGCCAACTCCTCTCTAGATGGGGACATGCCCAGGCAGTGACATCCCTGGGGTCACAGCAACCCCCTGGCACAAACCAAGCTGCAAGGAAGCTGCTGGGGTGCCCTAACAGTCCCTGCAGCCCATGTGCAGCGATACACGTCCCTGCAAGCTGCACATAATGGGCCCTTCTCCATCCTTTGTCTGCTGCCCCTTTTTCAACCTATAAACGTTTGGAGGTAAAGAAGAAAGAATTTAGGGCGTCCTAAGCCTGAAAAGAAGGAAAACTCCATTCAAGCTGCCTGGCTGTCTCCTGCAGCCTAATTAATAACAACCCATCCCCAGCAAGCTGCTGCAGCGCCAGCTGTCTCCTCGCATGGAGGTGCCTTGCTCTGAAGAATAGTGCTTTGTGTTTGGATGGGAAAAGGTCAGGAGGATGGGGGGGAGGAGGAGCAGGGCTGGGAGGGAAATGTGTTGCCTCCCTGCAGTTCCCAACGCTGGGAGTGAGCCCTGCTCGGTGCCCATCTGCTGCTGGCTCAGCTCTGGGAGGTGGCGGCACCTCTCCATCACCTTGGGGTGATCACGTCCTAAAACTCAGCAGGGAGAGGCAGAATTCTGTGGGCTGCACTCCCCCCACTGCTGGGAGGCCTGGGGAGCTCCTGATGCCACTTTGACATGGTCCAGGACCCCTTCTGGGGAAATCCCTGCTCTGCTCTTATCAGGAAGCTCCCTGATAACAGCACAGGATCAGGCTGCAGGGAGCCAGCACTGTGCGCCCCTGGCAGCGTTTCCAGGCCACCAGAAAGGGACATTTCCTGCTACCATTTGGCTTTTGAATAAACAAACAAACCAAGCCAGGCTCACAGCAGCAGTGGATGGATCCAAGGTGATGCAACAATGCAGCACAGTGGGGAAAAAACCAAAATGGACCCAGGTCTGGTGTGTGAGATGCTCACAGCCACCAGACTGCAGGGCATGGCCAGGAAATCACCTTCATTTCTGCTTGGCCATGGAGCCCAGCACCGAGTACCAAACCAAGACACGTCCTTGGATCCTGGGCACCACAGCCAAGGGCTCCTGGGATACCTATGGATGCTCTCTGCCTGCCATCACCCTGCTCCTGCTGGTTATCCAGCCTTCCAGCTCTCCTGGGAAAGTGACACTCCTGCCCCAGCCCAGTGCCACACCAGGCTGGGCACTGGTGCCCAGGGAGCACCACTGACATGGTCACTGCCCTCCAAGGAGCACACAGGCAGCTCTGGTGCTCTGCCAGCTGGCCTGGCCTCTGCTCTCACTGCCCCTTTGGCCCCCTCCTTCTGCCACCCTTGTCCCTCTGTGCCATCCAGGCAGCCTGGAGCTGCCCCAGCATGGAGCAGGACTGGGGTGCAAAGTCCCATCCATTTATCTTGGGGAATAGAGACTAAAAAYGGCAAAGAAAGGCAGTGGGAAGCAGCATTAGGGAAGGTCCCTGTCCCACAGATACACTCCCTAGCCAGGCACCAAGGCTTCACTTCACCCCCGAGCTGGGCAGGGGGAGGACACAGCCCACAGGGCCCCCGCAGTGCTTCCACCCCAGGAAAAGGTCCCTGTTGCTTAGCAAAGGGCATTCATCACCAGGACTGGGTGGGATGACAAAGGGTTAACCCACTGCAGCTGGGCCAGAAATACCATCCAGGACAAAGAGAGACTTCATGTCACCCACACTGCAGGGAGAAAAAGGGGCCTTAATCCGATTCCCAAAGAAAATGTGGCTTTTACAGCCCCGCCTGAGCAGGGCCCTCCAGCAAGTTTTGCATCTACAGCAAGAGTTAACCCAGTCTGAGTTTGAGAAGGGGCCAGAAAACAGGAAAGGAAATCACTTTTCCACAAGTTTGTGAGAAGGGAGAGCTGGGTGGAGGCGGCTGGACCCAGGCAGCACCCCTGCACAGGGCCATGGATGTGTCAGCCTGGAAAATCTGATGGCCCCAAAGCATCCCTAGAACAGCCAGACCTGGGCAGTGGTTTCAGGGGATCCATCAGGGGCTGGAGAAAGCACACAGCTGATTTCCCACCAGCTGTACCCCTTCCTGGAGATCAGTGAGGAACCTGTGAGCACCCCAGCACTGCCTGGCATTTTGGGGATGATGAGGATGAGCCAGCAGAGATTTTCAGAGTGTTAATGGCAGAACTCTGCCTCGTCCCCATGAGGACAGGGACCCCAGGGAACAAAGCTGGGAGGCAGACAGTGCTCACACCCTCTAGATGTGCACAAACCCTCTCTGCCTTCCCCTCCCAGCTGCCAGCTGGGCACACRTCCCACAGTGCCACGTCCCTGCCCCAGTCCCAGCTGAGTCCCTGTGCTAAGTGGGGTTTGCCAGCCTGGCCCCTCTACCCTGTTACCTTGAAATGCTACATGCCCACTCCCCTCCTGATTTTTGGACTGACAYTTACAGGATGTCACTGAGCTGTACTTGCAAGATTAACTCTTTCACTCCCATTTTGGTGATCATTCTTTAATAAACAAGGTTGCTTTACTGTACCCTGCTCCCCAAAACCTGACAAATATTGGGGATAAATGAAATAAAGTCCAGTTGAATTCAGCCATGAGATCACAGCACCCAGCAGGCTCAAGCTTAGGAGAGCCAGCCTTCCCTTCCCCCTGAACTGSAGCAAAGCTCAGACACGTTACCCAAGGAGCAGCAGCAGCTCCAGCCTGTGTTTCACCAGCCCCAGCACAGTTCTGACAGGGCCATAAGGAAATCACAGCATTTAAAACCACAGGCTATAAAAATTCCACCGTGCTCAGAGAAGGGAAGTCTGGATTCCCCATGGGGAGGCGTCCAGGAACCGCTGCTGCCGGGTCATTGGCCACCAAGCCATTAGAGCCTGCCACATGTGCACACCTCGAGCTACRGCCAGAGGGATGTGCTGAGGGGCTCTGGGGTCAAACACATTCAAACCCCACCACAGAGCTACCCACGAGCCCCACAGGCATCTTGATCTCAACATGGGAAATCATGGATGGCAACAGCACGGGAGAGGTCAGAGCTCCCAGGGCTAGCACAGTCCTCCGTGTGTTCCAAACTCATTTTATTTTATCTGATGTGACATGTCCTGATCTGCACTCAGGATGCCCTTACAGCAGGGCACACACCCTGGACAGCTGTACTCCTCCTGGATGCTCTATCCTACAGTCTGGAATCACACCTGGATAAGGCAGCAGCRCTTAGGGGTTCACACATAATCRCAATTCTTGCTTTTTCTGCATTTTTACCTTGTCTCCAAACAAAAGCTCAGCCCAGGGTTGCACATGCACACAAATGCCCCATTGCCTGGCTCACCTAAGTCCCAGGGGAATTTAGTCCACCAACCAACAGTCATTAATTAGCACCAAGAAAGTGGTGGACAAGGCAGCAGCACTTAGGGGTTCACACATAATCACAATTCTTGCTTTTTTTTATTTTTACCTTGTCTCAAAAGCAAAGCTCAGCCCAGTGTTGTATGCACACACAAATGCCCCATTGCCTGGCTCACCTAAGTCYCAGGGGAATTTAGTCCACCAACCAACAGTCATTAATTAGCACCAGGAAACTCTCAGCCAGCCCATGTCCAACAGCAGCACAAAATCCCCTCCCACCCCAGAGCTGCAGCACCAGTCTGCTCCCTCTGCCGCACCCACCATCCACAGCAGCAGGAATTCAATAAATCCAGCAACTTTAACCCAAAACTTGCCTGGTGCTGTGGGAGGCTGTTCCTYTGCTCCGTGTGCTCCTGTCAGCTGACCCTGGGAGGCAGCAGCAGCAGCAAGCCCAGGGTGCTGTGCAGAGCACGAGGCTGCTCAGC
Organism: Cardinalis cardinalis; assembly: GCA_014549065.1. NCBI lineage: Eukaryota > Metazoa > Chordata > Aves > Passeriformes > Cardinalidae > Cardinalis > Cardinalis cardinalis. Next base: position 376,756 of record JACDOX010000337.1, read on the forward strand.
TCGTGGATGGCTGGATACCCGTGGTTCCAAAGCAGGGTTTAGGGGAGAGATGGAATGACCTGCTATTTACAGAAGGGTGGACACAACACCCACGAAATGGCCAAGAAATCCGAGATAAACAGCTCAGTGTGAGCTGGGAGTCACAGCACAGGGCAGCAGCACCGGCCCCATTGGAGCCCAGCTGCTCCCCTGGCCCAGATCTGCTCTGGCAGAGCTGAGATAGTCTCAGCCCTGAATACGTCAGCCCAGATCCATCCCGGATGCTCCTTCCCTAAATGAAGTGTGGTCACACTGGGATGGATATAAAAAGCCTTGCCTGAAATCCTCTGGCATGAAGCCTTTCCTGCAGCCCTGGCTGCTTCCAAGGGCTGTTTGACAGGGAGACATTGGGATACAGAGGGGAGAAACTGGGATACAGAGGGAAAGAGCAGTTCCTGGGGGTTCCCACTGACACAGCCCGGGCTGCCATGCCCAGCACCCCCATCCTCTGCCAGACTAAGGCAAGAGGGAAAAACTCTGTGCTTGGCAAGTCCAGGTGGTACCAGCACATCACCTAAATATCTGTGTCACAGCCACTGGGCAAACAGTCAGGAGAGGCGAGACAAGGCTGCAGAGGGGTCGTCCAAATTATAAAAAAAATAAAGAAAAAGGGGGAAAAAAAGTGAGGCTCAAAGTTGGGCTGGTTTGTAGAGCTCCAGGGCTGTGACACAGCTCAGAACAAACGGCAGGGACACAGTGGGACCGGCGTGACCTGGCACGGCGTGACCTGGCTGCCACCCCTGGGCCCAGGGACCTCCGAGCCTCTGTGTCCCCCTGCCCCAAACCCCACTGCAGGGACCCCAGCCCCATTCCCCAAACCCCACAGCAAGGACCCCCAGACCCACTCCCCAAACCCCACTGCAGGGACCCCCAGCCCCATTCCCTGAACCCCACTGGGGACCCCCAGCCCCATTCCCTGAACCCCACTGGGGACCCCCAGCCCCATTCCCTGAACTCCACTGGGGACCCCCAGCCCTGCTCCCTGAACCCCACTGCAGGGACCCCAGCCCTGTTCCCCAAACCCCACTGCAGGGACCCCAGCCCTGTTCCCCAAACCCCACTGGGGACCCCACCCCCATTCCCTGAACCCCACTGGGGACCCCCAGCCCCATTCCCCAAATCCCACTGCAGGGACCCCAGCCCCATTCCCTGAACCTCACTGTGGGGACCCCCAATCCCATTCCCTGAACCCCACTGGGGACCCCCAGCCCCATTCCCCAAACCCCACTGCAGGGACCCCAGCCCCATTCCCTGAACCCCACTGGGGACCCCTAGCCCTGCTCCCTGAACTCCACTGCAGGGACCCCAGCCCTGTTCCCCAAACCCCACTGGGGACCCCACCCCCATTCCCTGAACCTCACTGGGGACCCCCAATCCCATTCCCTGAACCCCACTGGGGACCCCCAATCCCATTCCCTGAACCCCACTGGGGACCCCCAGCCCCATTCCCCAAACCCCACTGTTCAGGTTGGGGCACAATGGGCAAGAGAAGGGGGGAGCAGGGGGCTGTTTTTGGGGAGCCCTTCCCACACAGCCACTGAGAGGCACGGAAAAGGGCTGGGCACAGGAGCCCTGCACCCACCAGGGCACACAGGGATGCTCAGGAGGGGGYTTTCATCAGGACAAGGGGCCACCAAACACCAGGAAGCTCCTTTTCCACATCAGTTCACAGCCAAGTTCCAGAGCAGAAACCAAGGAGTGAGGCTGCCCTGGGCTGCCAGGCCTCCCTGACATCACCAGATGTTATCCCCCSATGTCACAGGAATGCATTTGCCAAAAGTAACCTGAGAGCAGCTCCAGCAGCCCCACATCTGCCAGCCTGGGGAGGCTGAGCAGCCCTTCCCACCTGGTGAAGGCAGAGGCTCTGCTCTGTGACACTCACTGCAGCTCAAAGGTCACAGGCCCCAAAGGGGTTTGAGGTTTCAGCTCTGCAGGACACAGCTCTCATGAGAAGCTGAGAGCAGAGAGTGCTGCTGACTTCAGCCTCTTCTTGGGGGCCCAGGTCCCCCCACAACCCCACCAGAACATTTTCAACCATCAGTGACGTTTTTTAACCTGAAAAAAAGCATTGAGGGCTTTAAGACCCCAGATCCAGAGTTTGGGACCATTCAAGCACAGGCTGTGGTGGAAACTTATTTTCTAGAAACTTATTTTCTAGAAACTTGTTTTCTATTACCTGCACAGACACAAACCACACCTGGCCCCTCCAGCTGGGGCAGGGCCCCCAAACTCAGCAGGGAGCCCAGCACAGGCAGCACCCTCCCCTTCCCTGGCACTGCCAGCAGCCAGGGCAGCCTCTCACCTCAGGGCTGYAGGAGCTGGCTGAGCATGGCCCATCTGCATCAGGGTCCCAATCTGCTGCCTCAGGGAGCCCCCACCTCCTGGTGCCACCCTGTGTCACCCCCAGGACCTGATGCCACCCTCTGTGACTCCCCTGTCCCACTCTCTGCCTGCTCAGGTGTGCAGAGGCTCAGCCCAGCACATCCCACCCCACAGGGACCCTGAGCAGTGGCAGAGTCACCTCCCTCAGCACAGGCCCYGACAAATCATTCCCCTGTGACAATGCCTGCATCACATCCCTGGGATTTCCCCCTGCTAAACCACTGCTCTGTTTTTCCCCTCCTTACCCTTCAAACCCCCACACACCCATTGCACAGCCACATTTAGCTTCCCCACCCCACAGATCCCCACTGGCACAGCTGTGGAGACCCCAGCACAGCCCTTGCCACAGATTTTCACTCCCTGWGGCTGGGCAGAGCTCAAGCAGAGACTCACTCAGCCAAGGATGATGATGATGAGGATGATGCACACTGCCCAGAGCCCAGAGAGCCAAGGATGCTTCAGCACCTACTTCAGCTGCTGCCTCCCCCCAACTTCTGAAAAGTTTCCCTCAATTCCCTTGGAAAAGGTCTCACAAAGCAGATCCCTCCTGGCTCTCTGCCTCCCTCACCAGCAGACATGAAAAGCACTCGAGTTTCTCCCCGGGTAAAAGCCTCCAACATCAAAGGCACCACACAAGAGTTCTCTCCCCCCCATTCCTCCCAGGCACCAGTGCTGGGGCTGCCTCCCTTGAAAGCACAGCAACCTCAGTGGTTGAGGCGCCAACTGTGCTGAAAACACAGTTTGGATTTTTTTTTTCTGCGTGGTTTTTTTTTTTTTTTTTTTTTTGTCTTTATTTTACTAATTATAAATGCAATTAAAAAGTACTGAAATAAAATTAGGCGGATCTATCTAATTTACATTAAGCACTTTCAAATTATGCAGATTTTTTTTTTTTCTTTCTTTCTGTCTTTTTTTTATTTTTAAAATCAGCCACAAACTGGGGAACTTGGGGACAAATCTGGGCCAAGCTCTCCTTTGTGGGCAACACAACCAGCGTGGTCTGGTGGGGTTTTGCCCACTGTCTGCTGTGTGGTCACCCCAGAAAAAGGGGAGCAAAAATATCCCTTGTGCCAGTCCTGCCTGCTCATTGCCCAACACTACAGGAAGTGTCCTGAAGCAAAACCACAAGCACCCTCCAAATGAGCAGATTCCCATGGATTTCTCAGCAGCCTCTGCAACTCCTGTCCCCCATCTGCAAAACCGAAACAACATCTACCCCTTGGTAGATGGGTATCTACATCTTCACCCTGCTTGGTGAAGCACTTTGATATCTGCACAGCAAAGCAGGGCGAGGGAGGGGTGTTTACCTTCCTGGAAACAGGGAGCAGCTTTTACACCCAAACCAACAAAATTCCAGGGCAGAGGGAGCAGTTGCAGATGCAGCAGGAGCAGCCACGGATCCAAAAAATGAGGAGGACTTAGAAAATAGCTTCAAACGCCACAGGGATTTCAAAAAGTCCTAGGAGCACATGGTTTCTTGGCCCGTTTCAGAGAGCTCCTCATCCCTCCATCCCACACAGCAGTGGTTCCTGCCAGATCACTGCCTGCCCGGGAATGCTGGGTTCATTTTATTGCTGGAGCATGGAAACAAGCCTGGTTTGCAGGGGGGAGGTGGGAGGGCTCTGCTGTTTAACACTTGGCTGTGTTCATGCTGTGATTAATATCACCCAACACACAGATACCAGATGTGCTCGGGGCAGGCTGGAGCGTATCCTAAATTGCACCAAGATGGAATTTTTGGGCAATTTTCAGGGAGTGCTGAGGGCAGGCACTGATGGGAGAGCAGAGATTTACACAGATAGGCAAGAAAAGAGAATTCTGTGGGGTTATGGCACTGGTCATAACCCCTGGGCCAGCTGCAGTGCCACRGGCTGTGCTTATTAYCAGCACCTTGTCATTTTGGGGGCARTTACTCCAATTSCCATCCATCTGTGGGTCTGATTTCCACATGCTCACAGCAAAAAAACACTTCAGTTTTACCCCTGCTTCTGCTGATCTCATGGAACTTTAGCTCCAGGAAGAAATTACGGGTTCAGGAGCAGCAAATACTGATAAGGTTGGATCTCTCCATGTTGCTTCCCAAGGTCCCACTCCTAAGCAAATCCATCAGCAGCTTCTCCCCACCCCTATATGGGGAGGAGTGCCCTGGGGTCACCTACATGGGTGTCCCTTAATTAGAACCAAATCCTGGAGCAGCACTGGAGATTCATTCCAGCTTTTTGGAGGCCGCACCCCGCCCTGATGGACAGCTGACCTCGAGCAGGGTGGCTCCTTGCTGGGTGACGTGGGGCTTTTCCTCCTGGCCTGTCCCTGTCCAGTGTGACACAACCCAACACTTCTCCAGCATGGGGAGCCCTGGCTGTGCCAAGCAGCCACGGAGCAGCAAAGTCCCTCTGGAGCTCCACTGAGGGACCCAAGCAGCAAACACAGGGGCCCAGGTAAGGAGGGGACCTGCTGGAGCACCTTCAGCATGTCAGAGCTGTGATGGCCCAATCCCTCACCACGGGATTTCAGAGACCTCTCTGCTCTGTGCAGGGCTCCCTCCTGCTGATCCCACCCRTGGGACATTGCTGGTGTCCTCCAAAAACGAATTCAGGCCGTGCCTGCACCTGCTGGTTTTCACTTTTCCTCTTTGCCCAGATTTGGGAGCTGAGCTTTGGGTCATTCTCACCTCCCCCAGACCAGGTCAGCCCCACACAGAGGTGCCCAGCTGTGCTTCACAGCCCATTTCAGTAGCTCTGGGTGCTGCTGATGACATGGCAGCACCAGKGTCACCAGGGCTGTCCCACAGGACACAAACCTGAGAACAAAAAGAGGGTCCGGGGAGAGAAAACAGGGCTAGTTTGGCTGTGTCTTCTGAAAAGAAGCAACAAACCAGAGCACTTCTACTCCCTGAAACCCCATGGACATGCTTGCTGCCAGCAGGGAAAATGTGGGAGCCTGTCTGTCTGTCCAGGCAGGACCTGCAGCCACTCTGGGCGTGAGAAATCCCCAATTCTGCTYTCCACAGGGCTGCCTTTGTGCTTCTGCTGAAATGGTGAGGTCTGGTTGGCACCTACAGCCTGGTTTGGGGGTTCAGCAGGGCAGGAGGGAGGGGCAAGTCTCTGCAGGCTCCCAGCTATGGCTGCAGAGGATTTCACCAAGTGAAGCATCTCTCTGTTCCTCCTCCGTTTTTTCCCACCACGGGTCCGTGCTGTGCATGCAAAGCCAGCGCTCAGCTGTGAATTTACACCCAGAAACCAAAAGTAAAAGATCTCCATTATTCACTTCTGTGARCAAAGGTTAAATCCTACCAAATACATCAGCTTTTGTGGACAGGACGAGCGTTTGGCAGGCAGCAGGAAGGAACAGGAACGTGGGAATTCCTCCTACGACTTGGCAACAGCCTCTTCCCCCAGCACGGGAGCTCTCTGGGGTCTGCTCAGCCTCTGCCAAGCTAAGAAAGCCCCTCATTCAAGCACTCAGCAATCTCACAGGACATCCTGTAGCTCAAGGAGTTGTTTCAATGAGGGCCTGGATGGATTCAAGCTGGAGAGAGCAATAGGAAAGGTGGGGTGGCAGAGSTGGAGCTGCGGTGTCCTGACCTGCTCTTTGGAGAAACACCTCAGCACTGAACACAGAGGGTGTCTACAGCAAATCAGCTGTGCTGAGCTGTCCCACAATGTCTGCCTGCAATGGGCTCCACCACAAGGTGGAAGAAGCCCTGTTAGCACTTCCTGGAGGTCTGAGAGGGGCATCCTGCCTCACCCCAGCTGCTCCCATCCTCCCAAGAGCACATCTTGGGGTCTGATGCTCTTCCAGCAACAGGGTGAGGGGGCAGTGCTGGCTTCAGAGGCACAAGGAGAGCCAAGACATCCATCCTAAAAGGTATTTAGGCACCTAATTCCAGTTAGGCTGTAATACTCCTCAGGAGATTGCAGAAAATAGACAGATAGATAGATAGATAGATAGATAGATAGATAGATAGATAGATAGATAGATAGATGTAAGAACCAATATCTGAGAGATGTTTTGGGGCAGACCTGCACCACAATCACACCAAGTGAGGAATGAAGCACTCAGCACCCAGGTCTCCAGCACCATCCACCCTACAGGGCCTTACATGGACTGGGACCAGCACTCAGGCCAAGGGCAGTGTCCACACACACATGACAGAAGCATTTGCTGGGGAAGTGGAGAAATCTGAATTAGAAGCTGCTGCAGCAGCTCTCAAAGGAATATCAGGAACCATCACAGGAGTTGCTGGAGCAGCCACCTCCAGGAAATCTGACCCCCAAACAC
>JACDOX010000337.1:395923-414961 GCA_014549065.1 Cardinalis cardinalis
AAAACACAGCCCAAAAACTCAGCCCAAAATAAACACAGCCCAAAATACAGCCCCAAAACACAGCAAAAAACACAGCCCAAAAACACACAGAGCCCAAAACCACAGCCAAAAACAAGCACAGCTCAAAAACACACCCCAAAACACAGCCTAAAACACAACCAAAAACCACAGCCCAAAACAGCCCCAAACAAACCCAGCCCAAAACACAGCCAGGGTCAGGGCACACACAGGGAGGAAAGCAGGCCGTGCCCTCCCATGCACATGGTGTCCTGGATCAGGCAGTGTCTCCATGAYGGGACACATTTCTCTCCCCCACACATGCTCCCACTCTTCTTTCCATGTCACTGGGCCTGCAGGTCTGGATTTTTCCAGATTATCTCATTTTTGGCACCTGCGTTCACAAACTGAGACTCAGCGTTTCCCACTCAGCCCCTCCATTTGGAATCCTGGCCTGCAGGAATTTTCCCATTAAAAATAAAAATAATAACAATAAAAAGACTGTTCATAACCTASCCTGAAACTGTCAGCTGGTTTAGGAGGAAACATTTCCCTACAGCTTTAATCTCTTYGTACAGTTAAAGAGCTGGAAATGGTGACTCACTGCATCTCCACTCAGCCCTGGGCTCTCCATCCCAGGGAGCCTGTCCAAATCCCTAAAACCCCTGCAGCCCCACACTTGGTGTCACCCCAGCAGCACAGGACAGAAGAAAAGTCACCCCAAGGCTTGTGTGGCTTCACTTCTCCATCCCTGGGYGTCCATGGCAGGATGGGACCTTGAAATTGCAGCTCCCAGCACACAGCAACAGGTCCTTGGTTTCCACAAGGATTTCAGTGGAACTCTAAGTTGCCTTCTTTCTATTTTTAAGTGTTTTTTTAATTGTTTAAATTTTAACCCAACTCTATGGGAGTTCTAAAGAAAAGTCTTTCCATAAGGGTTCTAGCTGGGAAAAAAGAGTGAAAACAGTTGAATTGCTGATGTTGCCCTGCTTGTTGTGCAGCAAAATAAATGGGGAGACCAAGAGACACCTGGCATCATGTGTGGCTGTCCCAAAAGGGCCATGGCACAAAGACTCCAACAAAGTGTAAAGCTCAGAGATGGTTCTGTTTTGCATTGACTCACTGGGACACAGAGGAAGGTCACATCCCTGCTTTAGGTGTTTTTAACTCCCTTGATTTATCTACACAAGCTCCAGAGCATCCTTGCCATGAAGGCCCAAGGGGCAGGAGCAGGAGTGGGACAGAGCCTGCCTTGCTGGCTGAGTGCTGTCCCAGGGTGCACAGCAGCTTGTGAGGAGACAGACAGGAGCACCACATCAAACCAGCTTCACCTCTCATCTGAGAGTGCTCCCAACCCACCCCTTGAGATCCCAGAGCTGAGCCACCAACACAAACAGCTTCACACTGGGGCCAGGGTAAAGGTAAAGGCCAGCAAAATGGCCTTTCCCACTCTCCAAGCCTGACCAGCACACGTTGCAAGGAACAAGAGAGGGCCAAGATGCTCAACCACACAAGCACAATGGCAGAGATGAGAGGCACAGTGCAAGGGGATGCTGTGGCAGATCACCCATGGCATATTGACGTGGCTTTTCCTGAGGATTTGCTGTCCCTCATCCAGCTGAGGATCCCACGAGATCTCTCCATTGCACAAAAACAAACATAGCCCAAAAACACACACAGCCCAGAAACAGCCCACAACACAGCCCAAAACACAGCCAAAACCAAACACAGCTCAAAAACACAGCCCCAAAATCAACCAAAAACACAGCCAAAAACACACACAGCCCAAAACACAGCCAAGACACAACCAAAAACACAGCCCAAAACACAGCCAAAACCAAACACAGCTCAAAAACACAGCCCAAAACCAACCAAAAACACAGCCAAAAACACACACAGCCCAAAACACAGCCAAGACACAACCAAAAACACAGCCCAAAACACAGCCCAAACCAAACACAGCCCAAAAACACAGCCCAAAACCAACCAAAAACACAGCCAAAAACACACACAGCCCAAAAACACAGCCCCAAGAGGTGGATGTCTCTGGATGAAGCCCTGCTGCCCCCACAGTGATGCCCTGCTCCTCTCCTCACAAGGATGAAGCAGCAGCTCCTGCCCCACTGGCACCACAGCARTGCCCAGACCTGCTCTGCCAGCCCAGGGCAGCAACATCCTCCCCTGCCAGCCCCAGCCCAGTGCCCTGGGACTGGGAGGGAGCTGCTGCCCACACCCACGGGCACTCAGATTTGGGTATTCTCACTTGGCGAGTCCTGCACAGCAAGGACAGCTTCCCACAGTGCCCAAGGCTGTGGGTTCACAAACAGCCCTTCCCCTCACCCTGTTTCCATGGCTATTTTTAATTGTTTGTGCCTCTTTCTGCCCTCTGCATGTCCTCCCCCTGCCTGCACTGCACAGCCCAGCTCACATTGCTCTGGCAGACTCCAGCTATAGCAATCCACATCACCTGCTCATCCCATCCCATCTCCTTGTCCCAGCTGGGGAGCCCAGCCACACGAAACCTCCACTGGAGATTTTGGGGACACAAAGCCCACCTTTGAGTGACACATCCCACAGGGATGGGTGCCTCTGAACCATCTCCCTGTCACTAATGGCCCAATTCAATGTTATACCAGCACAAACGAAGCAAATGCTCTCCAGGGAGTGCAGGAGAGCACAAAAACTCAGGGAGGGAGAACATGAATGGGAAGGAACATTTCTTGTCCCATTAAACACTTCCTGCTCTCCTCCCACCTAGAGCAGGCTCAGCCCTCACCACCAGCCCTGCTGCCCGAATGGAGCTCAGCACTGAAATTGCTCCTTTCCTCTGTGGTTTGCTGTGATCTGCCAAGCTCCCTGGGACTGTTTTTCTCCTCTGACTGGCCTCTTCCTGCACAGCACGCTCTCCTGCACACCCTCAGCAGCAGGGCAGGGCAGCTGAGCCTGACAGCTGGGGAGGGCAGGTCCAGAACAGGAGAGGTCACCCCAGCCAGGGAGGGCAGCTGGCGGCAGCTGCATCCCCTGCTCAGCTGTTTGTGCTGGACCAGCCACAGGGTCCAGGGGTGCCCAGAGCCTCCTGGTGACCCAAACCCTGCAGCAGGAGCTGCCACACGAGTCCCTGCTGCAGACATCAGAGGGGCAGGCTCATTGTTGAGGTGGTCACAACACAAAGCAGAGACTGCAAGCAGTCTCAGATGGTAACTCTTTATTATGAAAATGGTTGAATTTTTATATACTTTATAATTGTTTATATATTTTTATTGGTTACAATAAATTAACACTATTTGTGAAATGTAACAGTAACTTCAGCTAACTTTATAAAAATATTTCACCTAGTTGCAAGGTTATCTTTTTTTAATTCTTCTCTCAGTCTCTTTAGTAAGAGCCTTAGAGAGAGCTCTTYATTAGCCTCTTTTTACGTCTCAACTTCTCACTCCTTTAAGTMACAAGCTCACTATTGGTCTCTTCTGCAGGGCAGTGTCTGCATTTGGGGGAGGTCACCCCCACCCAGAGAGGGCAGCTGGCGGCAGCTGCATCCCCTGCTCAGCTGTTTGTGCTGGACAGCCACCAACCACGGGGTCCAGGGGTGCCCAGAGCCTCCTGGTGACCCAAACCCTGCAGCAGGAGCTGCCACACGAGTCCCTGCTGCAGACATCAGAGGGGCAAGGTCATTGTTGAGGTGGTCACAACACAAAGCAGAGACTGCAAGCAGTCTCAGATGGTAACTCTTTATTATCAAAATGGTTGAATTTTTATATACTTTCTAATTGTTTATATATTTTTTTTTACTCTCACTATTGGTTAAATAAATTAATATAACAGTATTAGTGAAAAGTAACAGTAACTTCAGCTAACTTTCTAAAAATATTTCACCTAGTTGTAAAGTTCTTTCCTTACCTTCTTTTAATTCTTTTCTCGCAGTTTCTTTTGGTAAGAGCCTTAGAGAGAGCTCTTTATTAGCTTCTTTTTACTTCTCAACTTCTTCTCGCTCACTGTTAGTCTGTTCTGTTCAAGCTCACTGTTAGTCTGCTCTGCAGGGCAGTGTCTGCATTTGGGGGTTCTGGTGGAACCAAAGCTGCAGTGGAGCTGATGAGCATTGGCCTCGTGCCTGCACCCATCTGTGGCACATCCTGAGGGTTCCTGTGCAGCTCCCCCAAATCTCTCTGGGTTCTTGCACCAGCAACAAGGAGAGAGGCCACACACCTGGCCAGCATCACCCATGGGTGGGTGTTGTGCACCAAGGGGAGGAGCACCCCAAAAGGGGCTCCTGTGTGAGAGCAAACAGGGCASCCTCAGGGCATGGCAATGAGGAGGAGATGGTCAGGAAGGGGACGTGCTCTGGCAGTGACCCTGGGCTGTCCCCTTGTGCTGGCACACAGGGAAAAGGACACAGAGCCCTCACAACCCCTCCAGCTTTGTCTTTGTGGCAGTGGGGTTGGACCTCGATGATCTTTAGGGTCCCTTCCTGACGAGGTCTCTGGTTTAAGATGACCCCAAGGTGTCAGAAAGTTTCTTTTTCCCAGCCCCAAAATGGAAGAAGAAGTCAGGATTCCCCAGCTCTCGTTCTCAAGGTTGTTTATTTGCTCTTATCTGTTCCATTCTCTCTCTGACCTGCTGAGATCTGTCCAGCAGGTCGGGTTGTGGCACAGCCCCTGCCCTTGGGGTGGTGTTGGCTTTTTATACTAAGAACTAAATGTACTTTATTTACAATAATTTTCCAATACCTATCACCTATGTCAGACAGTCTGTCTCTGCTCTAAACCAATCCAGAAGTGTCACTATCACAGCAGAAGATGGAGGACAAGAAGAAGGAGAAGAAAGACAGAAAACACACAGATTCCTCCATCTTGCCTCTTGAACCCCCATTCTAAATCCCCAAAATTCTACTTTTCCACCCTGTGATAAATTCACTATCATTCTACTCAAACTCTTGTGGCTTGTAAATCTTCACACAAAGTTGGTAATTGTTTCCATGGGTTAAAATCAAAGGCACAGGTGTTTTTGACTCCATGCCAAGGTCTCTGAGCCCCCTGCCAGGGTCTGGAGCCCTCCAGGGCAGCCAGAGCAAYGTCCTGGGTTCCAACCCCTTCCAAGCCAAGCCGTTCTGTGCTGATTCTTGGAGACATTTGGACTGAAAGCCCCTTTTGTAGCAGAGCCAGGCTGATGGTGCTGCCAGGCAGACTCCAGACAGCTGGGCTCAGGGGTGACACTGKCCCAGCAGCTGTCCCCGCTCTGTCCCTGCCCTGGGCAGCTGGAGCATTCAGCAGCTCAGCCAGAACTCTGCTCTTAAAGCACCAACCACCCCTGGGGCTCAGGGTTGGGGCGCTCAGAGCAGCCCAGACCCAGCAGGGCGAGGCTGAGCACCCTCCCATGGGGCAGGATRGGGCTCCAGGGCCCCACACACAGCAGCTGGGGACAGAGGGGGGCTCACAAAATCCCCATCCATGGGTTTGGGCTCAGAGCTCAGCTGTGCCCAGCTGGAGATGGCCCAACCTGTGAAAAAGCCCAGCTCAGAAAAGCCATGCCTACACTACACACAGAGAGAAAACCCCACTTGAGTGCTGCAGGTTTGAGATCAGCTCCTTGCTGACTGCTGGCTTGGTTTTACACAGCACACACCACAGCCTGGCCTCCCTGCCCATCACTGTGACCACAGGAGAGGGGATGGGACCCCTGGTCCAGCTCCAGGGCCAGGCATGGACCTCCCAGGCCCTGGCTCAGCCACCCCAGCCCATCCCACAGCCCCCAGGCTGGGGAGGGAGGGAATGCCCTCCCCCTGACCACGAGATCCCTCACAGGAGAGAGCTCCTGGGCAAGGGAGAATGGAAAAGTAATTAACAGGTCTGAAAGGAAAATCTCCAAAACATTCTGGAGAATAAATGACAGCTGGGAAGGGAGGGAAGCTGGCTTTAACATGGAATTAATTGAAAACAAGATAGAGCTAATATAAGCCAGGTCTCCAGTTTCATAGTGGCTCTGGTCCATGATGTTATTAGACTTTGTCTCCAAGGTCAGAAACCCTGACTTCTGCTAATGAAGAGGCGGTTCCTGCCCCACAGCCACAAACAACAGCACCAAACAACGATATCCAAACAGCACCTGCAGAGCCAGCACCTCTCCCACACCTCAGAGCCTCTCCAGGGCCCCGTGGGGCTGCACAGAGAGCCCGAGCTGGCAGAGCTGGCACCTCCAGCACCCAGGGAGGCACGGTGCAAAGGAGGATGTGCTAGGATCACCCATGGCAGATTTGATGTGGCTTTTCCTGAGGATTCACCTTTCCCTCATCCAGCTGAGGATCCCAGGAGATCTCTCCATGGCCCAGGGCAGGTGGATGTCTCTGGATGAAGCCCCACAGTGATTCCCTGCTCCTCTCCTCACAGGGATGAACCACACTGGCACCCCAGCACTGCTCAGACCTGCTCTGCCAGCACTGCCACTTCCTTTTCTCTTTCCTTCTAGAATTTCTTATGGAACTTGACAGCTCTTTCAGGCAGGATAAACCCAAGGGAAAAGCTCTGCCTGTGGACACGTCTGAGCACAGATCCCTGAGCAGTCTTGAGAGGCATCACCACAGGAGCTGAAAKGGCAGCACACAGCTCCTGCCACCTCCTGTGTGACACCTGAGACAGCCCCAGCCCCAGSCAGGGCTGTCCAGGGTAATCACACRTCCTCTGAACAGAGAGAAACAGGGTATTGTAAACGCAGGGTCACCCACGAGGGGAGAGAATGGYGCATCTGCCTCCAYCTTATCAGAAGGCTAATTTATTACTTWRTTATWCTATAATATTATATAACACTATATAATTACATAGTATAATAAAGTAGAATATACTATATATTTATATAATACTATAYTATTAGATTAAGGAATACTATACTAAACCATACCTCCACCCCATCCCTGACCCGACAGCCCCAGGCACTCACCTTCCTCCCTCTTCGGCGGGCCCTCGGTGGGCAGCCCGTGTGCCTTTGTCTCCGCCAGCTGCGGCAGGGCGGGCAGGCCGGGCTCGCAGCCCTCGGCGGCCCTCACGGCCGGGCTCTCGGTGCCCTTTCCCCCCTGGCTGTCCGGGCGGCGCGGCGCGGGGTCCGGCGCCGGGCCCGGCTCGGCGCGGCGCTGCGGCGGCTCGGGGATCTTGGAGGGCGGCTCGGGGATCTTGGAGGCCGGCGCCTCCGCCCGCCGCAGCTCCTGGGGCTTGCCCAGGGTGATCTCAGTCCTCCTGGCCGTGCCCTCGGGCGGTTTGTGGCCCACATCGGCGCGTTTGAGGCCGAACCGCGACAGGCCCGAGGTGGAGTTCTCCACCTGCTTGGATGAGATGTCGATGGAGATTTCTGTTCTTCTGGACACCGGCTCGGGGAGTTTGGGTCCAGAGAGCTCCACCCTCCTCAGAGGGGGCTTGGGGGATCTTTGGACTGTGGGCTCCGCATGGCGGGTGGCGGGCTCCGAGTTCCTGGCGCCGAGTTCCTGAAACTTCTGCGTGGAGCTGGACACGGTGGACCTGAGGAGGGTGTTGGGGGCCCGTCTTTGTGGGGTGGAGGAATTTGAAGACTGATCTACCTCCTCGACCTCAAAGGATCTCTTCAGAGCTGAAAAACATGAGAAGTAGTTCAGGATTTAGTTACCGTCCACCTGAGTGTGTCCAGAGGTGCCTWCAGACACTGCACAAGGGTCAAAACTCCACTTCTGCTCCTTCATCCCAGGACTCACGATCCACTTAAGCAGCTGGGGATTAAAGGCCCTGCCTCTTCAGACAAGTTAAAAACCCAGCAATAAAATAAATCAGGGCCAGGAAACTCAGCCCCAGAGCAGAAATTATCCCCATACCCAGAGGGGAGGAGAASGTCCCACCATGGTACGGCAGAGCAGAGCAGGGCACTGCATTTGGAGGAAGACAGAGATCCAGCTCCCCTTTATTTTTCTTTTTTCTAACCTATGTCACAAAAAAAGCAATGCCAAATTTCCTAAGAACTGGTGGTTATACTGTATTTGAACTATAGCTGAATGTCAATCCTCATAACACAATGATTCTATTCTTCAGCATGACATTTGCTGCCAGCTTATGACCTGCTTCTGCTGTCACTTGCGTCTGGTGACCACTCACTTGCAGAACATTTTACTTTTAAAATGTTGTAAGGTGAAATCAGTGAAACCAACCATTAAAGAGTAGTTAAAATTTAAGTAACCTTTTTTATCCCACTGAGCTAATGAAGTGCATTTTCTTGCTAACATTTTGCATAGACTTTAATTCCTTTCTTGCTAGCAGTTAAAACTACTAAAACTCCTTTACACAGAAAAAACTGTGGGTTTAAATTAGTGACACACAAAGTGGTCAGCAACAGCACCTCGCTTTCCCTCTCACATCCAAAGGATGCACAGATAAACACAGGCTTTCCTGTGAGCACTGCCAGCAAAATCCAAGTTGGGAACAGGAAAACAATCCCAGGAGAGCACCAAACCCATACAAATGCAGCAAGAAAACCAAAGGTGGCAGCCCCAGAAGCTCATATCCTAAAAAACAAACCTAGACACCACAGGAACCCAAACACTGAAGTGTTTTGAGCACAGGGACTTGAGACACTGACACAAGGAAAGGGACAACTGATCTCTGCTCCTTACAGGACCCAGCCAGTAGAAACAAAAGGCTGAACTCCACAGAAAGGGAACCCCTGCTGGATCCCAGTGAGAAGCCACGGGCTGTAAATACCTTCTGATCCCTCCAGAACCCCCAGGCAGGCACAGGGACAGGGCAGGATAAGGCACAGGGATCCCAAAGGAGCCTCCAGGAGGCAAGGCTGAGCTGGTGTGGTGACTGACAGCCACAGTGCCAGTGGCCAGACAAGCATCAGCAATGAGCCCACCCATCCTTTACATCAACAGAACAGCAGCAGTGAGATTTAGCTTTAAAATCCTGGGCTTGAGATCCCACAGGACRTCAGGGGCTGGTGGGAACTTGGAACACAAACCCTGAGAGGAACCCCTGAGGGAGCTGGGGGTGCTCAGCCTGGAGGAAAGGAGACTCAGGGCTGCCCTCATCACTCTGCACAGCTCCTGAAAGGTGCCTGTGCTCAGCTGGGGCTGGGCTCTTTCTCCAGCAGCACTGACACAACCAGAGCACACAGCCTCAAGCTGCACCAAGGGAAATACAGGTTGGATATCAGGAATTTTTTTTTCATGGAAAGGGTGATAAAGTTCTGGAATGGCTGCCCAGGGAGGTGGTGGAGTCCCCATCCCTGGGTGTGTTTAACAAAGCCTGGATGTGGCACTGGGGGCCAGGGTTTAGTTGAGGTGCTGGGGCTGGGTTGGACTCGGTGATCTTGAAGGTCTCTTCCAACCCAGTGATTCTGTGAATCCTGTGAATTCTGTGAATCAGGATCCCAGGGAGAGAACTGGACACAGCCTTGCCTCATCCTAGAGGTCCCTGGGGTGGAGCTGGAGAGGATCCACCATGCAGGAAGCACCCATGTCCCAGGGCTGCTCTGACCCAGGACCCTCCATCCCTCAGACACATCAGCCATTGGTCACTGCTGGGTCCAGCTGGTGGCACAGGGAGGGGGAACCATCCCCRTGGCAGCCACCCAGCTCTGCTCCAACACCCAGCAGCTCCTCAGTCATCTCCTCTGTCCAGGCAGCAGGGGCTGGCACAGCCATGGGCACCTCCCCTGGCACAGGGAAACCAGAGGTGGTGAAGAAATCAGGGCTCTCAGAGCTGGGGCTCACAGCAAGGGGAGACTGCAGGGGTTAAAATGTGAGGATACAGACTTTGGGCTGCTTTTCTTTTAGGGGGAATACTCCAATATGAACCCAAATATGAACCCCAGGCTGCAAAACGAGCCTGGCTGGGCACTGAGAGAAGCCTGAGAACAGGAGCCTCCCCAGGATGTCCTGTATGAGTGACCTGGCAGGAGCCCCTCTGTGCTCAGGGACAGACAGACAGACGTGAATGGACACACACTCACCCCCCAGCTGTGGTTCAGACTCCAGCATGGGAACTGCTGGGAAGCAACAGGAGTCCGGGATGGGCTCCCAAGGGTGGGGTACTGTCACAGACACATTTTATGAAAAATCCTTTCCTTRGGATTTTTCCTCCTGAGAAGCTGAGAGGCCTCAGAACAAAATGTAAACAATGGTTATCTGCTGCTGTGGAATGCAACAGGTGCATCTGGGATTGGTCTCATGTGGTTGTTTCTAATTAATGGCCAATCACAGTCCAGCTGCCTCAGACTCTCTGGTCAGTCACAAGATTTTATTATCATTCCATTCTTTTTCCTTTGCTTGCTAGCCTTCTGATGAAATCCTTTCTTCTATTCTTTTAGTATAGTTTAATGTAATATATATCATAAAATAATCAATCAAGCCTTCTGAAACATGGAGTCAGATCCTTGTCTCTTCCCTCTTCCTGGGACCCCTGTGAACAYTGTCACAGGTGGGATGCACAGAGAGATCCAAGCCCAAAGTCAGCCTGATGGAAGCAGCACCAGAGGAAAGCACCAAAGCACAACACTCACCCCCCCGTAAACCCAGGAAGGGTCCCATGAAGGGCACCTGGTGACAAAATGCTCTGTCTTGCATCTCAGAAATATTCAGACATTGGTAGAAGAAAGGATGGAGGCAATAAAGAAAACTAAAAATGCTTTTGCTCAGATTTATCCGGTTTCTGATTTCCGTGGAGCTCTCCCAGCCATGCCATCACCTGCTCACAGGGGTGACAGCTCCCTGCAGCACTCCCTGCCCTGCAGTCTGCCCCTGGCACAGCTCATGCACTGCAGGGCTGTGTCCAAGTCACAGCCCTCAGCATCCCAGAATAATTAATTCCAAAAAAGCCCCACACTGGAAAGCTCTTTCCATGTGTTCCAACTCTCAGGTCTCCAACCCTCAGCTGGAGCTCTGACCCTCCAGCACAGATTTTCCACAGTTTCCCCTCTCTGTCACACACTTTATCCAGAAACAAACATTTTAGCTGGGTTTTTTTTTTTTTTTTCCAAAACTCCCACATTTAAAACAATGCAGCAGCCAAGCCCAGCTTGCATTTTGCTGGAAACAAAGAAAGAGGAAGGGACAACCCGACGGGGAGCCCTTGCCTTGAGCAAAGCTGGGTGGGCAGGAGCAGCAGAGGACACAGCACTGGCAGCTCCCTGAGGGGTGGAACCACACTTCTGTCCACATCAGGCCCTTCAAACCTGCCTGTCCCTCCTCCAGCCAGCTCAGTCCCCACCTCTTCCCTTCAACAAGCAGCTCTCTGACCTCCTGAGACACAGAACAGGGTAAATGCTCTCAAGGAACTCGGCAGCAAAGGAAATGCTGAGCAGTGTCTTTCCTGAATGAGCATTGCCCTGGAGATCCCTCAGTACCAAGTGCTTTGGGGGTTTCTTTCTGACCTGCTAATGAGCTTTGGGTACCAACAGCCCTGCTGACCTCCAAGGGCTCCTCACATGAACAACATCCATCATCTCCACTCCTCCTAGCCCTGCTSCCCCTGCCCAAAGAAATGRTGAGTAATTGTATTGCTGCCCTACATGGGCTCTTTCCTCTGACTTTAAACCCCACAAAGTGCCCCAAGCCTGCCCAAAGAAATGGTGAGTAACCCYATTGCAATACTGACCTACACGGCCCCTTTCTTCTGACTTTAAACCCCACAAAGTGCCCCAAACCCAGGGTGAACCTGCCCAAAGAAATGGTGAGTAACCCCATTGCAATGCTGACCTACACAGCCTCTCTCTTCTGACTTTAAACCCCACAAAGTGCCCCAAGCCTGCCCAAAGAAATGGTGAATAACCCCATTGCAATGCTGACCTACACAGCCCCTCTCTTCTGTCTTTAAACCCCACAAAGTGCCCCAAGCTCAGGGTAAATCTGCCCAATGCCACCCATGTGGTCTTTCTGGAGCACAGCCAGCCCCTGTCCTTATCAAAGGGCTGGACTGAATTACAACACCCAAAAATGGCTTTTTTCCAGGTCCTTCTGTTGCAGAAAAGAGAAAAAGGTCAGAGCCCAGACACAAAGGGGTTCAGAAAGCCCCAGGCAGAGCTGCAGAACCACGATTACAGCCTCAGGACAACCAAGCCCTGCAGATAAATCCTCCCTTGTGCTGCTGTGCCAGGGGCAGGAGGGGGMTGAGGGGCTGGGCAAGGAACCTTCACCCCAAAGAGGGGCAGAAATGGCTCAGCACAGTTCCTGACAGCAAAATCACGAGGAGCCCCAGGTCCCAGTGGCATTGCTGGGGACAGCCCAGGAGCGTTCTCACCCCTCTCTGCAGGATGGGGTGACCATCTCATGGTTTCACAGGGATTTCAGTGCCCAGCTYGTCCTGCTGGCACATTCCATGAATTCAGTGTGGCCTGGAGAAGGTCAGACATCCCAGGCATGAGAAAGGAGGACTGTGACCATGAGGGTTTGTGTTTCCACCTCYGAGACAGAGCCCCAGTGCCATGAGCACGATGACATTGGGAATGTCACCTTCAGCAATGCTGGCCCTGAGGGACTGAGCATGGCTGGAGCTCCCTGCTCAGCTCTGCCTCTCTCCTCCCTGCATGAGAAGAGAGAAGGACCTCAGGAAGCACAACAGCTTCAAAAAAAAAAGAGAAAAATCTTATAAATAGTGTGTCCTGCCCCAGAGCCAGGAAAGGAAAGTAAACAGCCTCTGCTCYTCCTCCCAGCTTCCTGCAGGGAAGTGTCTGTATTCCTCACTAAAACAGCAGCTGCAGGTAAGGCACAGAAAGTTGAAAATTCTCAGCATCCAGGATTCCAACATTCAGGGATGCAGCCAGAGGTCTGGTTCAAATCCCAGCAGCTCATGCAGCAGCCCAGAGTCTTGCAGAGATGCCACAAGGGTGCCCAGATGCCATGGAGGSATCTGGCTCCACAATGTGGGAAATAGTAAAGGTAAGAAGATTTTTGAAGGTGGGAAAGGTAGGTCTTAGAAACAGAAAGAGTAGAGAAACTTAGAATTAGCTGTAGTTGTAAAGTCTTAAGGTAGAAAAAGTCACAACAGTATAGTAAGGACATGAAACAATAGTTTAAGTCTTAGGTTTGGTTAAGATGGAACTTTAGATTGCAGAAAAATAAGTTTAGCAAGATAGTAGAAGGTTTTAAGCCTAATGATGAAGTATTGTGTATTGTTAATAGAAAGCATACAAGTAAACATTGTGTGAAATAAGTGTACTTTTAGTAATTGGYTAGAACAACTGTAAGTTTTAGCARTMTGTTATTGGCTAGRAAGTTTTTAAGATGCTCTGTAACAAAGMAATCTCTGGCTGCTGCTGGCTTTACATGAGCTTTGCCATCTTGCTGTTGTCTCAGCCATGTGATGAGGCTGATGCTGCAAATAAAGCTCAAGGAACATTCCCCAGCAGTGCTGTCCTGTTTGTGAAAGGGGAAAAACACACACAAACCAGCACACACAAACCAGCACACACACCGCAGCACATACAAACCAGCACACACAAACCAGCACACACATGTCCCAGCTGGAGCACACAGCTCACTGCCACCCCAGCCTGGCCCTGGGCACCCCAGGAGGGTCAGCCAGGGAACATCTGCAACATCTGCTCCTCCTCTGCTCCCTTTTTAAACRGAACATCCCACCAACGGGCCAGGGAGAGGCTTTACACAAGGCAAMATCTATGCACAGAGCTCAGGAGGAGACCAAAATAAACAGCAAGGGATGCTGGCTCCTCTGGGACCTGCTTCCCAGCTCTGTCACAGCCACGGCCCCCAGTGCTTCCCATTAAACATCCTGTGCCCCTCTCGTGGTCCCTGTAACCCAGGGGTTACCTTTGCTTGCTTTGKTAAGCACAGAGAGCTTTCCCTGGGTTTTTGGACACACCGAGCCCTGTGGGGCCGGGGCAGCGCGCGCCCCGTTATTCCCCAGCACACAATGGCAGCGTTTGAGAGCTCTAAACTGCTACCAGATGGTCACCTCCTGTTCCCAGGCAGGAAAGGGGGGAGGCTGCAGCTCTCATCTTTCAAGGAACCCTTGGAAACCCAACCCAGCATTCACTGCTCACGGCCCTAAAGCTTCCCAGAGGCTGTCACAGGCAGCAGGGTGCTCACGGTGCTTTTCTGGCCCGGGCTGAGAGCAAAGAGGGTTTGCCTGTGGAAACCCAGGGCACCACAGGGAATATTTCTGTGTCTGCTCTGGGGTGCCCTGACCCCAGGGGAGCACTGACTTTGACCCTCATCCATGGAGAAAGTTTCCCAGATTTCACAAAAGTCCTAGAATCCACAAAAGTGTGCAATAGATTATAGAGAGCAGTGTAGGTGGATCACTTAGGTGGGAAATTGAGGTTTTGGGATTTTCAGTGTGTTGTGGATGGCAGCAAGATGGAGGGCACAGGGTGTTGTCCTGGCTTTCTTCTTCATGCTTCTTCTTCCTCCTTCTCCATGGGTTTGGGTGGCATTTTGTAATTGGGGAGAAAAATCCACACTGGGGGCTCTTTGGGATCAGTTATTGGGTTAAAAGGAAAATAATCCAGGTGTCAGTTCTTAATTGGATAGTTTAGCTTTAAAAGAGATTGTTGGCCATTTTTTGTGGTGCTTTTCCAGTGTGCTGAGCCTGGTGTGAACAGCATGCAAAACTCTAGATAAGATAACAATAAACAAGAACCTGAAGAGCTGCCACCACCCAGAGCAGAGATGGGTGCATTGGAGTGAGCTAAAGGCTCAGTTGTGGGGGCAAGGAGGGTGTTCTGCATGTTCCTACAGGGTATTTCCACTGTGTATTAAACCTAAAGGTCCCACAGCAGAAAGGGAAGGGAGCTGCACCCCTGCTGCAGGGCCACAGCAGGATCCTGTACCCCATCCTCAACAACAAGGGGCTCCCCTGAGCCCCTCAGTGGGGTCAAAACCATGGGGCTSAGGTGGAAAATCCATGGCAGTGCAGGCACAATGCTGCACAAGCTGGCAGGATTTTGTGAGCAAACACAGCTTCCAAACRGCCTGAGAAACTCAGATCCCCTCTTACATCCACAGAAACCAAGGCAGAACACTTTAAAAGCACCTTTCCCAAAGCTTCTGGTGATCTAACAAAAGAAGGAAGAGAAGTAAGGGCTGCTGGGGCCCCTCTCTGTGTTTGTGCCAGGAGGCCTCACACCTTTCCTTCACCAATAAACCAACCTTGCTGCACTACATATATAAAATAAATCTATCTATCTATCTATCTATCTCTAAAAATATCTATATATATATATATATATATATCTAGCGACACTCTGCTGTTGTACCCTGACTCTCACGCTATCGTGGGTCAGGTTATGAACAGTTTATGCCCAAATAAATCCTTTCTCTGATTTCACAGACAGCCTTCAAAGAAGTTGCAGCAGACTGCCTGCTCTGACAGGAATCACAGGCACAAGGAAAGGCTGGCAACGTGCTGTCACTATGCAGGGCCTTCCTGAATGGTGTAAACAGCACCAAGAGGTGAGTTCTGGTGGAAATTTGGGGATAAATKCAAGTTCAGGGCTCTGACATCAATCAAAGCAGCGTTTCTCTCACTCACAGCAAGGCATAAAACAGCCTGAGGCTGATGCAGCAAACTGCTCCTTTCCCAGAAATGAACACGCAAAAGCAAAGTCAYGACTAAGAATAGAAAAAACAATAAAATCCACATTCAGATTAATACAAAATCCCAGCTTTCCAGTCCCCATAATGCAGTTCTCAAAAGATTTTAGCTTGATTCTCTATTACACTTGGGTTTATATAACCATTAACTCACAGCAAAATGCTTCCAGATCAGAGCAGTGTATTTTACATCACTTATATTCATTTCATACTTGTACAGAAAATTACATAAAGCACAGGGTATCCAGCCCAGCAGATTGCATTACTGCCTCTGCCAGGGGCTCACTCCAGCTCCTGTCTCCTGTCTCAGCTCCAGTTTCCTTTCACAGGGGGAGGAGGAAGGAGAGAAATAAATCTCTTCTGCGCCTCCCATGGGGCTGCAGATTTGGTTTGGTTCACTAATATTTCTAAAATGCCTTGAAATGATTACCCAGAGACAAAAGTATGATGCAGATGGCCTTGCAGAGCCCAGGCTGCCCCGTGCTGGTGCCACAGATGCCATCCCCAGGTGGCTGAATCCCAGTGCCCAGCAAGGGACATGGAGAGGGGGTGACCAGGGACTGGGTGATTGAATCAGTCAAGTCTCCATTGGAGAAGATGCTTTGATGGGTGGTGGTGTGACATGCTGGTTAAAAAGCTGCAGAAAAAGGGGAAACTGGGGCAAAGGAGGGATCCAGGAGCCGTTAGCCCTGCAGTGCTGCCCTGATTGCTGCTGTCCCTGCAGCCAGCTCTGCTGGCTCTCCTGGAGGGGACACCCAGCCCTGCAGTGTGAGCTGCTCTCCAAACCTCCTGAGGGCTGGCAGGGAGCAGAGCTTTGAAAAATCAAATCAAATCAAACCCATCCTTTGCAAACTTCCCTGCAGTTTTACTTCCATTGGCMGAGATGAAATAAAGATTCAGTCCCAACCCCAGTGCTCACCACACTGCTTGTCCCCCAAGCCAGTGCAGTGACCAGTGCCATGCCCTCACCACCACTCCCAGGGCTGGCAGAGCTCCCACCTCACCCTCATCACAAGGGTTTTTGTGATGCTTCTGTCCCAAACTGCCACCTCTCCTGCCAGGAGGAGTGGCACAGATGATGTCACAATGTCCCCTGCCCTGCAATCCACAGGAGTGTTACAGGGCTGTTACTATGGTATTTTCTGAAAAATCCTTTTGCCAGGATTTTTTTTTCTCTTGAGAAGCTGAGAAGCCTCAGAAAAGAAATGTAAAGAATAATTATCTGGTTGTTTTGGAATGTAGCTTGGAGATCATTTACTAACAGGTGTATCTTGGATTGGTTTTATGTGAATTGTGTTGACTTAATGACTCATTTTAGTTTAGCTGTGTTGAGACTCTGGTCAGTCACGGGTTTTTATTATCATCATTCTTTTCTAGCCTTCTGTCTGTATCCGTTCTCTATAGTTTAGTATAGTTTTAGCATATAATTTTGTATAATATATAATATAATGTAATATGATATATGATATGACATATAATGTAATATAATATACAATATACTATATAATATACTATATACTATATACTATATACTATATACTATATACTATATACTATATACTATATACTATATACTATATAATATATAATATATAATATATGCTGTGGTGGTGTTCACAAGGGTTTCAGGACAAGGGAACAGATGAGAATCTTGACTTTATGTTTCAGAAGGTTGATTTATTATTTTATGATATATATTATATTAAAAGTAAATTATATATTAAAACTACACTGAAGAATAGAGAAAGGATTTTATCAGAAGGTTAGCTAGGAATAGAAAGGAATGGAGTGATAATAAAATCTTGTGACTGACCAGAGAGTCTGAGCCAGCTGACTGTGACTGGCCATTAATTAAGAACAACCACATGAGACCAATCCCAGATGCACCTGTTGCATTCCACAGCAGCAGATAATCATTGTTTACATTTTGTTCCTGAGGCCTCTCAGCTTCTCGGGAGAAAAGATCTTATTAAAAGGATTTTTTACGAAATATGTCTGTGACAATAACATCATATCATAAAATAATAAATCAGCCTTCTGAAAACATGAAGTMAAATTCTCATCTCTTCCCTCATCCTGAGAACCTCACAACAGCAAGCTGGCTGGCACTGACCGTACCCAGCCCACCCTGTCCTGGCCTGGGTGCCAGCAGCACTGGGAGGCTGCAGGGTCACACAGCACCCATGGCATGTCCCCTCTGGGCACACAAACCAGCCAAGGGCCAGCTTGGGCGGGCACTGTCCCTGTGCCACCGCCCTGGAGGTGTCCAAGGGCTGAGCTGCACCAGCAGCCTCACAGAAGCAATCAGGATAAAAGCCTGAGTCACAGCCAGCAGGAGATGAGAGGAGAGCTGCTCAGAGTGAGCTGGAACAGCAACAAACCCCTTCCTGCCCRAGAAGAAAAGCCCTTCTTGCCACTCTGTTTGTTACCACAACAAATCCCTTCTTGCTCCTCCTCACCAGCACTGTGTGTGGCAGGGAGGGAAGTGGGGAGGGGTCCCCTGCACCCAGGAGGGCTCTGCCCACGATGGCACCAGCACAGCAGCTGGGTACAAACTGCTGGTGCCACCAAGGGGTGCCAGGACCAAACCAAAGCCTGCAGGTGTGAAATGAGAGCACCCATTTCACACAACCCCATCCCTGTGGAGGCCATGACAGCCCACAAAGAGCTCCCCTGATGGAGCCTGACCCCCACCAAGCAGGCACAGCCCCCCAGSAACTGAACTCAGACCCACTGACTCGTTTTACAGGCTCCAAACCAGCTCAGCCTGGATTTAGGATCACTTGGCTTGTTGCTRAAGACCAAAGGGGTGCCAGAGTCCACTTCAGCAGGAGCAGACAGGGAGGTTGGGAAAGAGCCCACATGATATTCTTGCAGAAAGATGCTGCCTTAAATATCAAAGTCAGAAATGTGAATATCTGGAGTGGTTATGGGCTCTGAAGCCTCCATTATTGTCTTTGGATTTATGACACGTCCCCATCCAGGTTTTTGTGGCTGCTGCCTCAGTCCTGGCTCCTGCAAAAAGGGCTGAGACACTCCCTGCAAGAAGGGCAGCAGAGCAGAAATCAAACCAGCACCCAGCRAGGCCATGGGGCACCCAGAGGTGCCAGGTTCATGCCTGGCAGTAATTTAGCCCCAGGTTTGCTGCCGTGTACTGGCCATGGTCACTCAGAGCTGACCCAACACGTCCCAGAGGTGCTTCCCACTCACTGCACTGCCCCAGCCCACCAAGGGGCAGTGAGCAAAGAGTGCAGCACTTCAGGTGAGTCCCTTCCAGAGGGAAAGGTGCTGCCAGGACCTCAGGCACTGGGAAGAGCCAGCACAGAGCTGCAGCCCCTGCCTCACCTCCAGGCACCAGCACTGTGCCTGCAAAACCAAAGCAGCTGCCCTGGCGTGTGCAGAGAGGCATCCCCTCCCTGTCCCTTCCCACCCAGGCTCCTCTGCAGGGTCTCTATGGTCAGCACAGCCTGTGCTCACTGCCCAGG
>JACDOX010000337.1:463348-491631 GCA_014549065.1 Cardinalis cardinalis
TGGTTCTCTTACAGGTTATCTCAGCTATCTCAGCTTGCCTGATATCTGGGAGGAAAGCAAAGAGGGAGGACAGTGTGGCAGAGCGCAGTGTTCCTAAATCAAATTATGTTTAGTGAAGCATTTTCACATGAGGAAATACAGGTCCAGTCAAGTGCTCCAACTCAATCAAGTGTTACTCCATTAAATTCACTCTGTGCTTTTACCCCCAGGCTGCACTGAGCCAGCAATGAGAGTATCTGAGCCTCCATGGACTGTTAGCTCTAAAAACCTTTCTTTTTACATTTTTATGAGCCTTGATGATGAGGAAGAAAGGAAACATYGGCTAAAACTGCCCTTTCCCTTTGGGAAAAACTTCAAACCAAACCAAGGGGATGCTCCTYTTTCCAAGAGAGGCACTCACACTCTCGGTGCTGCTGCCCTGCTCTTTGCCAGGTGTTTCTTTGCCATCACTCCCAGCTGGGCACACAAGGAGCTGCCCTGCTCAGGCTGCAGCTCTCAGCTGCTCCCCATGTCCTACCAAGCACTATTTTGCCACTCCCTGGCGATTTCTTACAAAAACCTCTATTTGCTCAACGCAGGGGCACACAAACCATTCAAATCCTCCTGAGTTACTGCTTTCCTGAGCCAGAGAGCCCAGCCCAGGGCACAAAGCTCATCTCGACACAGAGCTGGGGTGGCAGCAGCACCCAGCCCCACGCAGCCCCCTGGGATGGTGCCCACAGATTTTCCCATGGAGGGGTTTAACTTTAAGGACAGTCCCCCTCCTCTGTGCTGGCTCTCAGCCTCTCTGCCTGGAAGCCTCCAGCTGCTGGAAATCCCTCCCTGCTCCCTCTTGAACACTCCTGAGCTGAACAATTCGCAGAGGAGAAGCAGGGCTGGGCACTCCTCACCCTCCTGGGAGAGCAGGAGGAGTTTCAGATAAATATTAACTCTTCCACAATCCCCTGCTGATGTTTTCCTTCCTGGACCCCTCCCTCCCATTAGTTTTGCCCTCTCGACCCTCTTTGAGAGCCCCAAACGGGGGGGACACTCCACGCCTGAGGCTGTGGTCATTCCCTGCTGGGGAAGGCAGAGCTCCATGGGGCACTGCTGARTTTGCTCCTCTCTTCAGCTTTGGTGCCACGTGTGCCATGGAAACACAAGAGGTTCCAACTGKGTTTCCTGTGGTACAAGAGGGGACTCCTCTCTCCTTGATGAACTGACAATWGATTATCTGAAGGGTGCTGATGAACTGAGAGCCCATTATCTGAGGGGTGGTAACTTGATTGAGAACCCAAGGTTTTGTCTCACTGTGCTGGAAATTTGGTGGGGGGAGGAGGAATGTTTTTGGAAGGTTTTCATTCTGAGTGCTGTGTGGGTCAGCTCAGCTCTGGGGTCCTCAGCATCAGAAGGGCAAGGACGGTTTAATTAAGAAATGGCACTTAAATTATTTTTACWTTTAGTTTAATAACTAACCAATTGTGGATCATAATGTGGACYTTTTTATCTAAGTACACAATACCACTCAAACTGGTGAAGAAGAAGGAGAAGAAGAAGGACTAGCATCTACCCTAAAACTTCTATTTTATTATATATATATTACTACATTCTAAAATCCTAAACTCCAAGTTTTTTTACCATGTGATATTACACATTTCTATTTAAACCACACATCTATAATCTTAGTTCCATCATTCAATTTTGGRAGCCTTCTCCACGGCCTCAGGTCAAATGTGCAGGAAAGGGTCAGTGCCTGTCAGCACAGAAAGTCTGAAATTCTCAGAGACCAGGGCCAGAATCTATTGACAGAGCTCTCAGGGCTTCCTCCAGAGATGGTTGGTGCTGAGGTGAGAAAAACCTTGCTCAAGGGCTTCTGCTCCCATCCTGGAGGAGCCACACTGCACTTCCACATTTCCTCTCCTCAGGGGAACCCTGTGCACCTTGTCAGCATCATCAACAGATCCGTGTCACACTCCAGTGCAGAAAATGGTTATCTTAAAACACAGCCAGCAGCTGAAGCCCCCAAACATCACAGAGCATTGAAACATGGCCATTTCTGAGCCACTAAATGGGAATTCTGGGGATTTTAAGGAGAATTCAGGTTCTTGCTGAATTGTGAGTGCTGTGGCAATCATGGTTTTACAAATATGCAGCTGGGATGGCAGAGAAATTAAACAAGCTGATGATGGATAAATTAATTAATTAAACAAGTTGATGGTGATCTGGAGCTACCAGACCTTCTGGGAATGTCCATCCCAGGGCATCAGAACACTTGGGGGGAATTCCAGGATACAGCATCCCCCCCGAGGTGCTTCACTGCATTTATTGTGGCCGCTTTTATTGAGGTAAAAAAACCAGAAATTGAGGCACAAATCCATGGCTGTGTTTAAACTAAATGGGAATTCTGGGGATTTTAAAGAGAATTCAGGTTCTTGCTGAATGGCAAGTGAGTGCTGTGGCAATCGTTGTTTTACAAACAGGCAGCTGGGATGGCAGAGAAATTAAACAAGCTGATGATGGATTMATTAATTAAACAAGTTGATGAGCTACCAGRCCTTCTGGGAATGTCCATCCCAGGACATCAGAACAYTTGGGGGATTCCAGGATACAGCATCCCCCCCAAGGTGCTTCACTGCATTTATTGCATTTACCACTTTTATTGAGGTAAAAAACCAGAAACTGAGGCCATTCCTGAACCACTGATTTCTGTGTTACTGTCTGTTTTCCTCACAGCAGAGCTCACAGAGCCAGGAGCTGTGGGAGCAGCAGGGAGATCTCCCTGCTCAGCCCTTTGGGGACACGCTGGAGATGGATCAGAGGAGCTCCAAGGAACAGGAACGAGCAGCCAGGGCTCAGCACATCCCCTCAGCAGCACAGCCCAGGGCTCTGAGCAGCAGAACGAGCCAGCTGTGCGCTCAGGCGCTGCCTGTGAGTAACACAGCTCTGCTGGGAGCACGTGGGAGCCCCGCAGGACCCTGCTCAGAGCCCACGTGCGGAGTTACACAAGCCCCTGGGTGTGTTGTGTGTGTGTGTTGTGTGTGTGTGTCCCTGCAGGAGCCAGGCACCTGGGCTGGGAGCAGCCTCGTGGCTTCAGCTCCTTGCTGCCCAGAGCTGGGATCACCTGCAGAGCTGGTGGAACCCCGGGCTCCACTGAGCAGGGCAGCTGATCGCCACTATCAGGCAGCGTGTTGTGCTCCTGGCTGATTCTGGTATGAAATCTTCTCAGCCTAAATATTGATATGAATATTGGGCTGTAGAATATTCGACTGCAGAATTGCTGGAAGACCTGAGCAGGTAAGGGCAGGGAGAGTTCACAAAGTGTGACTTCAGGACTTAAACAGGAAAATATTATGTCTAAATTACTTCTAATTGCTGTTTGAAAGTCGTTTGTATCCTCTCTCAAAGAGAATGTGAGAAAAGCACTGTGTAACTCTTTAGAATCAGAATTTTGGACTTTCTGTGCTGACAGGCACTSACCCCTTCCCTGTACATCTGACCTGAGCCTGTGGAAAAGGCTTCCAAAATTGAATGATGGAACTAAGATTATAGATGTGGAGTTTGAATAGAAGTGTGTAATATCACAGGGTAAAAAACTTGGAGTTTAAGGTTTTAGGATAYAGTAATATATATATRTTACTATATATATTSTGTATTTGKTATTATATATTAAAAAAATAGMAGTTTTAGGGTGGAAGCTAGTCCTTCTTCACCTTCAGAATTTTGSACTTTCTGTGCTGACAGGCACTGACCCCTTCCCTGTACATTTGACCTGAGGCTCTGGAGAAGGCTTCCAAAATTTAATGATAGACCTGAGATTACAGATGTGGAGTTTGAATAGAAGTGTGTAATATGTGTAACATCACAAGGTAAAAAAGTAAGAGTTTAAGGTTTTAGAACATAGTAATATATATATTACAATATTACAATATTATAAAATACAATATTACAATATATCTATTACAATATATACTATATATATATTACAATATATATCGTATATATATTGCAATATATACTATATATCTTACAATATATATAACAAAATAGAAGTTTTAGGGTGGAAGCTAGTCCTTCTTCACCTTCTTCTTCATCAGTTTGGGTAGTATTGTGTACTTAGATAAAAAGTCCATATTGCAATCCATGAGTAGTTAGTTGTTAAGCTAAAAATAAAAATAATTTAAGCGCCATTTCTTAATTAGGCAGTTTATCATTAAAAAAACCTTGTAGAAAGAGAGACAGGACTCCATTTTTAGCATGTTAAAGTCCTGTAGAACTCCCAGTTTATAAGATTCTAATACAGAAAAAAAACTAATAAACATCTGAGTCTGAACAAAAAATACCATCTCACCCATTTAATCCCCACCCCAACAGAAAGGAGAAAAGCTCCCCAGCCGGTGAGCAAGCTGCAGCCTCTGCTGCTGTGCCCTGGTGGGGAGAAGGGCGTGTGTGAGGAGGGGACAGTGTCGGGCAGGGCTTGTCCCAGGGACACTGTGCCCGGAGAGCTGCACAGCTGGGCTCAGACAAAGGGGAACAGACAGAGGCTGCCCGAAGGAATTCCTATGACCTCATCTAAGGACACACAGGCTCCAGTTAACCCCTCAGCTGCTGCAGCACAGCAAGAGGCACCTCTGTGCTGCAGACACAGAACTGGGGCTGGGAAGGAGCTCCGAGGGTTCTCTGAGTCCAGCCATTAACCCAGCGATGCTGTGCTCAGCACCAAACCACGTCCTGAGTGCCACAGCCACTGCACTTCTGAGCGTTCCCAGGGATGGCAATCCCACACCTCCTTGGGCAGCCTGTTCCCGTGCCAGACCACCCTCCCAGGGAGGAAATTTTCCTTGGTATCCAATCCAAACCACCCCATGTGCAGCTTGAGGATGCTTGAGGTGTTTGGGYGAGCTGTGAGTGGCAGTGCCCACCAYCCACATGGTGGGTGAGCAAGGGGCTTGAGCTGGTGCAGACAACATCTGGGTGGGAGTCCCTGGGTGGGATTCCCTCCCCTTTCGACCCAGGAGAAGCATTTAGACAGCACAAAGGTCCCAGTGAGTGCCCCTTTCTAACACAGCCCAGAGAGCTGGCCTTGACTTCCTGCCTCTCCAAATTATGCCCTGCACTKCCCAAAATCCCACACTTCCTTGGGCAGTCTGTTCCAGTGCCAGACCACCTTCCCAGGGAGGGAATTTTTCCTGCTATCCAATCTAAACCACCCCTGGTGCAGTTTCACCACCCACCAAAGGGCTGCTGACACCACAGTGCCCACTGTGCATCCCCCAGACCCAGGTGCTGCACTCCCACCTGGAGCCCAGGTGCCAGCAGGAAGCTCCAGACAGATGCAGGACAAGCTGAAGGGCTGCACCGAGGTTCCCAGGAGGTTCCCAAGCTCAGTTTGACACGTGCAGGGCTGTGCTGTGAGTGGCAGTGCCCACCATCCACACGAACMAGGGGCTTGAGCTGGTGCAAACAACATCTGGGTGGGATTCCCTCCCCTTTCTACCCAGGAGAAGMATTTAGGCACTACAAAACAAGCAAAGGTCCCAGTGAGTGCCCCTTTCTAACACAGCCCTTGACTTCCTGCCTCTCCAAATTCTGCCCTGCACTCCCCAAAATCCCACACTTCCTTGGGCAGCCTGTTCCAGTGCCAGACCACCCTCCCAGGGAGGAAATCTGTCCTGGTGTCCAACCTAAAGCACCCCCGGTGCAGCCTGAGGACRTTTCAGCACCCACCAAGGAGCTGCTGGGTCTGCAGTGCTGCACTCCCCCCTGGAGCCCTGGGGCCAGCAGGAAGCTCCAGACAGAGGCAGGCCAAGCCAAAGGGCTGCACCGAGGCTGCCAAGCTCAGTTTGCCCCGGTGGCACGTGCAGGGCTGTGCTGGGAGGGGCAGAGCTGCAGATGTGTGACAGTTGTGACAGCAGCACTGCCCCAATGGTTTTATAGCACTCTGGGTTTGCTTATGTAACAGCCATCATGCACGCTCCAGTGGGGAGCCCCTGGCTCCTGACATTCCTTTTGCTGACCTCTCTGCTCTGGTTAACCCCACAAAAACCAGTTTTAGACTGGTCCTCTCTCAGACTCCAGGCACAAAGAGAGGAGATGCTCCTCAGGGCAAGGTACAAAGYCAAGGGATGGAAACAGCAAGATCTGCTGTCATATCTACCATGAATTTGGAGCAATCCAAATTAGTGAGCCCTGCTGAAATCCTGCTGTGCCTGTTAAAGCAGTGATGCCAATTTAAACTCTGCCCACAGCTATGYGTGTTCAGCTCTTCCACACACCTGGCCTCACATCTCTCATTTCAGAGCCCATGGGGAAGGWTCCCTGCACTCACAGGCACTGCTCAGGGCACAGCTTTCAGCTTCTCTGCTGCTCTGTTCTCCCCAGCTACGAAAYAGGAACATCAATAGCTATTAAAGGGAAAAAAGCAAATAAAACAATAATTATCTGTGCCCATCWTGTTGAAATTCCCAAGTAAGGCTATAATATTTTTATTTTTGTTAATGCCAGGTACCAGAGACCTCTGGGGTGCCCTGCACAGCGTGGCAGTGCAGTGACAGWGGGGTCAGTGGGGTCCTAGAGCTCGTGTCCTGAGCTGAAGGTCACAGGTTCAAACCACAATCTGCACCTTTGAACCACMTCACTTCTGCATCCCCAGCCCCACTGTGGCTACTGTCTGTTGGGAAGGATGAAAGTTTGACAAGAAAGTCTCACAGATATGTGTGCTTAGCAGAAAGATTTTTGAATGTAGAATCTGATGAAGGAATAGAGATGGAAGCAAGTTTTGATATAGAAGAAAAGAATTGCTGAGCCAGTCTCACTGGATAACCAAGGAGGCAAAGGGTGTGTTAGTTAGAAGGGGTTTTTATGGCTTAGAGCAAAGGATAAACCCACCCCAAACAAGAAGATGTTTTTACCAAGCAGGAAGAGAGCACAGGCAAACAAGGCAGCAAATGTGGCAAGTGGAAAAAAGGGCTCAGAATTTTCCACTGCAAGAAAACTGAACAACAACTTCTAGCTTAAACTGTAATGTACTAACTTTTAGTGATTGGAGAACAGTAACATGAATATGGTAATTACAGTAGTTATGATAGGCTATGGGTAAAAGTTAAGGTAGAGATTGGTTCTGCTGTATTAAGATGCTCAGCAAAGGAAAGTCTATAATGCATTGTAACCAAAACCAAAGGGTCTCCAGGCCTGCCTGCAGCTGGAGCTGACAGCTGTGGGCACAGCTCTGTCACCCACAACCCTGGACTGCTGTGACATCCTGGRTACAATAAACTGCATTTTGGAGAGCTGCCTGGAGTCCTGCATCCCTCAYTTCGTCTCTTACAACCATCCACACGATGGGTGAGCAAGGGGCTTGAGCTGGTGCAAACATCTGGATGGGATTCCCTCCCCTTTCTACCCAGGAGAAGCATTTAGACAGTACAAAACAAGCCAAGGTCCCAGCGAGTGCCCCTTTCCAACACAGCCCAGAGGGCTGGCCTTGACTTCCTGCCTCTCCAAATTATGCCCTGCACTTCCAAAAAGCACARGGACAAGTTGTGGCCGATCCTCGGCCAGCTGCTGACGAGGCAGCAGCGGGGCTGTGCTCTCCCTTTCTGGGTGGAAAAGCCCTGCCTGCCCTGGCCTGGCAGGCTGCCCCTGCTGCAGGCAGCGTCACAGCCACACAAAGGCTGTGGAACAGGAAAGCTGAGGCACCTGCTCCCCTGCCAGCCCTTGGGGAGCTCGCTGAACAAAGCACCTGGGGCACCAACAGCACTGGGCCAGAGCAGGGCTGCTGAAGCACAGCTGGGAGGCATGGTCCCCCCTGCCCTCACCTGTTGGGGAAGATGAAACAGGAAAGCGTTATAAATATGATTGCCTGGCAAAGGATTTTGAGAATACAGAAACGATAAGTGAGATTGAAATAAAAGCAAGCTTTGAGATCCCTTAGTTACTGAACAACTGGAAAACAATGGTGTGGTCAGCTGAAGGTGATCCCCTTTTGATGGAACAACACCCTCTGCTTGCAGACAGCTCCAAGGGTCAGAGCAGACCCCACAGCTTGGCAGAAGGGCCCAAAGAGGAGTTTTTAGGGTTTAAAATGTAACACAGGATGGTAATGTAATGATTCTTATAGGCTGTATGGAAATGCTATAGGATTTGTATCTTGTACTAGATTGGTTAGTGAGAATCAGAATATTCAACACAGAAGATGATTTATTGTATTGTAACAAGAACCTCACTCTCTCTTACACTTCTACTCTCTTACCCTCTCATCCTCTCTCCCCCTCTCTTCTCTCTTTCCTGCTCTGAGCTGTGCCTGGCAGCTCCCAGCAGGGCCCTGCCCCCAGGCCCTTTGCAATGAACCCCAAGTTCCAGCCCTGGCTGCAGAGATCTCTCATCTCCATCCATCCCCACCGTCCTACCCTCGACGCTCCTACATTCACCTACACAGGGAAAATATGCTGGTTTAGCTAAATCACTAAACTCTGCCTTTCCACGGACCCTCTCCTTGTNTGATTTATTGTATTGTAACAAGAACTTCACCCTCTCTTACCTTTCTACACTCTTACCCTTTTACTCTCTTGCCTCTCTTACTCTCTGACCCTCTCATCCTCTCTCCCCCTCTCTTCTCTCTTTCCTGCTCTGAGCTGTGGCTGGCAGCTCCCAGCAGGGCCCTGCCCCCAGGCCCTTTGCAATGAACCCCAAGTTCCAGCCCTGGCTGCAGAGATCTCTCATCTCCATCCGTCCCCACCGTCCCACCCCCGATGCTCCTACATTCACCTACACAGGGAAAATATGCTGGTTTAGCTAAATCACTAAACTCTGCCTTTCCACGGACCCTCTCCTTGTGTTACCCTTGCCAGGGAAGTTCCTTCCTCTTTAGCAAAAACCGAGTTGTAGGCTGGAAACAAATCAAAGTAGAGCACAGCTGGCTGCCCGAGAGGAACATGAGCTCTGTTCCTTCCACTCCAACTGCTCTRGGCTCTTTTCTGGCTGAGTTGTGAACACACCACTGCTCCACATGGCAAATGTCAGCAAATATTTCTCTSCTCCAAATTCATCAGGTACAGTTGTAGGAAAATGAAGTGGGAGTAACTTCCCTGGCACACCATTCCTAACTGGTGCACTCAACACCTGCAGGGGTGGGGCAGCATCCAGAGGGACCTGGAGAGGACAATGTGACCCTCAGGAGGTTCAGTAGGGCCAAGGGCAGGGTCCTGAACCTGGGTCAGGGCATTCCCAAGCACAGATGTCCTGCATTGCCAAGCAAATTGTATTCTGTTTGCCATCTGTGTGGCAGCTGTCTGCTGTTCTGTGGGCAGTTTGCCTTATCTCTTCCACACCCACTCCTCTCTCAGGGCAGACATCTGCTGATAACAGCTATTGAATGTCCCTGCATGGCTGATAAGAACTACAGCATCCCATTGGGAGATGGGAGCCCAGAGGGAGGAGCCAAGCATTCCTCCCTGGATATAATCTGGAGATCCTGGAACACCAGCACAGCTTCTGCACTGGATTGCCCAGAGGAACAGCAGCTGCCTCTGCCCCTGGATCTTCAGAGGAAGATGCACCTTTCTCCAGGATCCCTGCTCCAGCAGAGCCACCCCTGGCACTGCAGCAGGGCTGAGCCACAATTCCAATGGGACTGCTGCCAGCACCCTGACCCACAGGGTGTCAGGCTGGGTTCTGGCTCTGTCAGTGTTGGTTTGGTTTACTGCATTGATTATTTTATCCTTCTATTTTCTTCCCTAGTAAAGAACTGTTATTCCTGCTCCTATATTTTTGTCTGAGAGCCTCTTAATTTAAAATTTATAGCAATTCAGAAGGAGGGGGTTKACATTTTCCATTTCAGGGGAGGCTCCTGCCTTCCTTAGCACACACCTGGCTTTCCAAGCCAAGACACCAGGCTGAGCAGAGAAGGGACTAACACTATTCCTTGGGGGTTGGGGTGTTGATTGATGGCTCCATAAACCCCAGCAAGGTGCTCTGCTGGCCCAGAAAGCCAAAGGTGTCCTGGGMTGYAGGGCACAAACTGGGAGCTGCAGGTCAAGGGAGGGGATTCTGCCCCTCTGTTCCACTCCTCTGAGACCCCTTCCTGCAGAGCTGCCTCCAGCTCTGGGGCCATCAGCACAAGCAGGGTGTGAAGGGCAGGAGAGAGTCCASAGGAGGCCATGGAGATGCTCCAAGGGCTGGAGCCTCTCTGCTCYGGAGGGAGCAGGGGGTGACCTGGAGAAGGCTCCAGGGAGACCTCAGAGGCTCTCCCAGTGCCTGAAGGGGYTCCAGGAGAGCTGGAGAGGGACTTGAATCCCACCCCAGGGGTTTACCTGGGACTGTTCTGCAGGTTTGAACCAGACCAGCCCCAAAGCCCTGGAGCTGGCACTGCTGCATGCCAGAGCCACACGAGCACTTCCAGAGGAACCAGGCAGTCTGAGTGGCAGAATGAAGACCCCAAAAGAGATCAGCATCAGTTCTGCAGGTTCCCACCCTCACTGCACACCMCAAGGCAGCCTGTGGAGCTCTCTGGATCCCAGGAGCTGGTGGCTGTGGAAATGTCACCCCTTTCTTTGTTTAGGGTGGCAAAGAGCCCAAAGCAACTGAGCCCCTTCTGCAATGCTTCACTTGCAACCACTGCCCAGTCATCCCAACCCCAATTTATCTTYTACAGGAATAAAAGCTTCTGGGTGCAAGACCAGATGTGCAGAGGGGAAAATTTGGACCTGAAACAAGGGGAAATTGAGCTCCAGTTATATGGAGTCATAAATATTTACTGCAATGTAAACTGAAGGACTGAACTTCTCATTTGATTTTTTAACTTGAARAAAAAATAAAATTTAAATTTACAAGGTCTCTCACCAGAAAAGTGGAAAAGTATATAATTAGAGTCTAAGGAAAACAAGCTTGAACAAATGTGCTGTGTCTGTCAATGTGGATTCCCTACACCCCAGTTCCCTTTGGAGCTGCACCAATTCCCCCTTCTGTCCTGTCTGCACACGAGAGCAGGCGGTGCCAGGGCTGAGGCAGCAGCTTTGTTTGTGCATGTGCACAAGATAAACACACTCTGCACTCCAAACTGCCAGCTCTGTGCTGCTGGCCGAGTTTGGAAGCATCAGTTCTAGAATTCAGCTCAGCCCTCCTGGCCTTGCTGTCATGAACACAACAGTTTGTGTCACACAACACACCAAGACTCCCCAACAATCATCACCCAATGCATTTTTGCTGCCACTTGACACCAGTTTGGGGTGCTCTGACCATAATTCCATCGTCCCACTGATGATGGTGATGGTGCAAGGCTGTGCAGCTCCAGATGCCAGCAGTGCCACAGCCCCTGCTACGCCCTCCTGGGCCACAACTATCTGTCCCTGTGCTCAGGAGGCCAGGCAGGCAGTGTCCCAGCTCCCAGGGCGTCCAAGTGCACGTTCAAGCAGCCATCCATGACTAATCCCCATCCCACACGTGCTGGTGGCCGCTTCCAGCAAAGCACTGAAGTCAGTGCTCCAGGAAGGCACCCCCRGGGTGGCTTTGTGCTGCCACCCACGCCGAGGGAAGAGC
The DNA here is from genome assembly GCA_014549065.1 of Cardinalis cardinalis. NCBI lineage: Eukaryota > Metazoa > Chordata > Aves > Passeriformes > Cardinalidae > Cardinalis > Cardinalis cardinalis. The sequence goes on from JACDOX010000337.1 coordinate 474,860, forward strand.
TGGAAAGCTCTGTTTTGATAAGTCCATCTGGGAGCTGAGGCAGGATGTGAGGGCTGAGAAGATGGATTGAAACAGCAAATCCAGCCTGGAGGGAGCAACTGGGTGGCAGAGAGACCAAGGGGACAGGACAGGGTGGAAACTGAAGGTGCTGAGGAGGTGAGTGGGGTTTAAGGGGGCAGGGAGAAGAGAAAATGAGGCTGGAATTAGATGGTCTTTAAGGTCCCTTGTAGCATTCACATTCTCTGAAAAAAATCCCTTTGCCCAGGATTTTGCTTTTGGGAAGCTGAAAAGCCTCAGAGAAAAAGGAAAACAATTCTGATCTCATTTGCTTCTACTGTGTTGTGCTCATGTGGAATGTGTTTGGAGATTGTTCACCCACAGGTGATTGTTCCATTGGATTCTGCTGTGAGTTGTTTTCACTCTTTGGCCAATCAGGGCCAAGCTGTGTCAGGACTCTGGAAAGACTCACGAGTTTTCATTATTATCTTTTTGGCCTTCTGTAAGTATCCTTKCTGTATTCTTTAGTATAGTTTAGAATAGTATTCTTTAATATATTATAGTATCATAAAGCAATAAGTTAGCCTTCTGAGAWCATGGAGTCAGATTCATCATTCCTKCCTTCCTTGGGGCTCCCTGGGAATTCAACAGTCCCCTCCAASCCAAACCATTCCAGGATTCTCACAGCACTGCTCAAGGCACAGCTTTCAGGTTCTCTGCTGCTCCATTTTTCCCAGCTATGAAATAGGAACATCAATAACTTCTCAAGGGAAAAACYAAATAAAACAAGAATTATCTGTGCCCRTCTTGTTGAAATTTACAGGCAGGATTGTCATTACCACAAGATTGTGTGGCATCAGAGAAGGAAACACAAAGGAAGATCTCAGTGGCAGCAAAGCACCTRCTAATGAAGAATAATGTCTGGGATGTAGAAAGCACCTGGATATGGAGACACAYTGCTCCCCACAGGGCTTTGAACCAGGGAGCAGCACAGGCTCATCAGAGGGGCTGATACAGCCAGCAAAAGGAGCTACCAGCAGGAAAAGCCCAGATCCGGGCTGCTTCATCTTTGCTTGGAGTATTTTAGATGAGAACAGTGACATTTTTCACTTGCAGACAACCCCCAGGGACAGCCCCAGCACACACAGACACACAGAGCACACAGCCCCAGGTACTCCCAAGCACTGGGAATTCTGCTGCTGCTTTCCTGAGGCTGGGAAACACCTTCTGCAAGAAAAACAAACCCTCCCACCTGCTTCCTTCTGAATCAGGAGCAGCTTCCAAAACATTAAGCTGCAATTAGGGCTGCGAATTTAGCCACAAGCACTTATAATCCATAAATCTGCACATCCAGTAAAAAATAACAGCTAAGGAGAGTCCAAAAGAGCTACTAATGACTAAAGTGGATTTCAACCACAGGCCACTCCTGCTTCCTGTTGCAACTGTGTTGAGTTGGGTTGGAGCTTGGTAATTATTGTCTCTAGACCCATTATACAGTAGGGAATATTTTATGTTCTCTGTCTTTTCATAGTTTGTTGTGTTGAGGCTTTTAAAAATATTTTAAAAAAAAATATATATATATACCTCACTTTTTTTTTTTTACATGTACTGCTTTCTTTCTCCAGCATAGAGAGCTCTGCATTCATCAGCAGCAAACTTTGCCTTTCCAACCATGGCAGAAAATGAGATTTCTGAGTGTCACCTCCTGCATTCCCTATTTTCCCTATTCCCTATTTTTTCTTTTTTTAAAATTATTTTTTAATTGGATGAGCAGGTTTCAAAGGGAGAAACTCACACACTTACTCGGGCTTGTCTGGTCACTGAGCCTCCGAAGTCTCCCGCTGGAGGTCCGGGTGATTCCTAAAGCAAGAAGAAGGTTGGAATGAGGAATCCATGTGAGTGTGGGGTGTGGAGTTACCTCCCTGCTATCCCTGTACATCTGGCGAGGCACGGGAATCTGCTTTGTACAATCATCCCTCAGATCCAGGGAGAGTCACACGTTATTTCTCTGGATCTGAGAGTGTGGGGTCAGAGCAGTGGAGCAGGGGGTGCACCTCCTCTTCCACACCCATTTCAGAGAGTCCTCAGGAATTCCCAGGTGCCTGCCTGCCTCCCAGACTCCAGGCCAGCCATGGCACCTGCTGACTACAACAACATCTCGAATCCATCATCAGCTTGGTTCATTTCTCTGCCATCCCAGCTGCCTATGTGTAAAACAAYGATKGCCACAGCACTCACTTGCCATTCTGCARGAACATGAATTCTCCTAAAAATCCCCAGGATTCCCATTTAGTTAAAACACAGCCATGGATTTGTGCCTCAGTTTCTGATTTTCTACCTCAGTAAAAGTGGTAAATGCAATGAATGCAGTGAAGCTCCTCAGGTGGGTGCTGKATCCTGGAATCTCCCTGAGGGYTCTGATGTCCTGGGATGGACATTCCCAKAAGGTCTGGTGGCTCCAGATCATCATCAACTTGTTTAATTAATTAATCCATCATCAACTTCCTTAATTTCTCTGCCATCCCAGCTGCCTATGTGTAAAACAATGATTGCCACAGCACTCACTTCCTACTCAGCAAGAACCTGAATTCTCCTTAAAATCCCCAGAATTCCCATTAAGTTAAAACACAGCCATATGAAACTGTACATGGATTTGTGCCTCAGTTTCTGGTCTTCTACCTCAATAGAAGTGGTAAAGGCAATAAATGCAGTGAAGCATCTCAGGGGGATGCTGTATACTGGAATCTCCCTGAGGGTTCTGATGTCCTGGGATGGACATTCCCAGAAGGTCTGGTGGCTCATCAACTTGTTTAATTAGTTAATCCATCATCATCTTGCTTAATTTCTCTGCTGTTCCAGCTGCCTGTTTGYAAAACAATGATTGCCACAGCACTCACTTTCAGGAGGAATATGAATTCTCCTAAAAATCCCCAGAATTCCCATTTAGTTAAAACACAGCCATACAAAGTTGTATGTGGATTTGTGCCTCTGTTTCTGGTTTTCTACCCCAATAARAGCGGCCACAATAAATTCAGTGAAGCACCTCAGGGGGGATGCTSTATCCTRGAATCCCCTGAGGGTTCTGATGCCCTGGGGTGGACATTCCCAGAAGGTCTGGGGGCTCCCCAGCCTCTGGGGGTCCTGCTGGAGGAGCAGCATGGGGTGCAGGATGGACACCAGCTCCAGGGTCCATCACCTCAGGCAGCAGAAGCTGGAGCTGSCAAGCCACAGGAGCTCCTCACCTCATTCCAAACCCTTCCTCAGCACACAAAAAACCTTGGGTCAGAGTTTCYACCTGCAAACAGGTAAGAAACCCCCAGGATTTGAGGGTGGAGATGTCAGTCAATTSTATTATTTAAATTGTCTTCTCACCATCTACCAGATCTGTTGGACAAGAAGCAGAGGGATTAAAACAGCAGGAATTTAAGGTGCAGAACAGCTCTAAACTGTGCTTTGTAATGGAGTCACAACCTTTCAAACCTTGTCAGCTAGAAGAGTGAATCATACGAGGAAAAAATATTAAAAATTAAATAGATATATATATATAGAAAGAAGACAGGAAAACTTTCATACAAGTAAGGCCTGGGATAGAGGGAGGGAAGGGAGAAGAGCTGAGCTGCCTGGCAGCTGGAGATGGAAAAAGCATTTCATGCTCAGAAGCCTGTGCTTGTGTATATAAATTTATACATATATATATATATATTTGCACGTGTGTGTTTGCTCTGTCCCTTTCCTTTTCCAACATAAAAAGCCTCTGTGCCTACAACGTGATGTGGCTGAACCACAGGGCTGCTCCTGGGAGAGGGTGACACAGGAGAACCCGTGGGCAGCACCACCCAGAGCCACCCCCCTGCTCAGAAAGGGCCCTTTTCTGCCCCAAAGAGCCAAAACCAGAGCCAGGGCTGTGCACCCCCCCAGGAACACCCAGCCTGTCTGCTCAGCAGCTTTACCTGCACTGCAACTGGGCAGATGSGGGCTACACCCTTCAGCCAGCCTCACTTTCCATCACTGACAGCAGGACAAGGGCTGAAGCTTCTGGCAACTTGTGCATTTGAAATTTTAAACATATTTTTGCTATTAAACCCAGCCCCTGAATCTTTTTTTTTCTTAATTCTTTTCTCCCCTCTAAATGCCTACTGCTTTTTTGGACTCTAGCAAGAATGAAAAGCCCCATTTCCTCTGCTGAACAGAGGAACATTTTTAAACAGCTGAACAGATTTTTAAACAGCTCTTCTTGAGCCAGGCTGCAAGAGCAGTCACATCCCAGCTCTGCTCTGTGCAGAGAGACATCACCTCTGAGTYCCCTGTGTGCACTAATTCCCAGTCCCTGAATCTTTTTTAAAATTATTTTTTTCTCCCTAAATGTCTACTACTGTTTTGGATGCTAGCAAAGAATGAAAAGCCCTATTTCCTCTGCTGAACAGATTTTCAAACAGCTTTTCTTGAGCCAGGCTGCAAGAGCAGTCACATCCCAGCTCTGCTCTGTGCAGAGAGACAACGCCTCTGAGTTCCCTRTGTGCACTAARTCCCAGTATCTTTTTTTAAATTATTTTTTCCTCTCTAAATKCCTACTGCYTTTTTGGACTCTAGAAAGAATGAAAAGCCCTATTTCCTCTGCTGAACAGATTTTTAAACAGCTTTTCTTGAGCCAGGCTGTATGAGCAGTCACATCCCAGCTCTGCTCTGTGCAGAGACATCACCTCTGAGTTCCCTGTGTGCACTATTTAAATTATTTTTTCCTCTCTAAATGCCTACTGCCTTTTTGGACTCTAGAAAGAGTGAGAAGCCCTATTTCATTTGCTGAACAGATTTTTAAACAGCTTTTCTTGAGCCAGGCTGTATGAGCAGTCACATCCCAGCTGTGGTCTGTGCAGAGAGACAACACCTCTGAGCTCGCAGTGTGCAGGCAAGGTGCAGTGTTGAAACCCAGCTCTTAGAATGGCTCAAAAAGCAGAGAAGAGCAGCCCTGATGGGTGGCAGGCTGAGGAATGCAGATCTGCAGCCATGCTGAGCTGGTTGGAACAGCCTTTCATGTTCAAAGCCTCATTCAGTCTGCGGCGGGGCAGGACRGAAGCTGAACGAGGAGCTCACAAGCTTGGACAGGATCGCATCTAGGAAATCAGCTTTATTCCCTTCAGCAACCACTTCAGCAGTGGAAAAACACACACAGGACTTGGAGCATCCATGCCCTGGCTGAGCGTGTGGGTTTTATCCTTTCTGAGGGTTTGTTTTGTGCCCTGACTCCCAGGTTTTCTCTGGGGAGCTGGAATTACCATTCTCACCCTTTTCTCAACGGGCTGAGTTGATTTGTTCTGTGTTGGAGGCAGCATTAAAGGAGGTTTTTCTGACAGCTGTTGCTTCACTGCCTGTTAACAACATTAATAATACATAATAATGCTGTTTATCCTCTCTCAGACAAAGGGAAAATGAGGAGTAAACACGAAATTCATCCAGGCAGCCCAATACCTTAGCAGAAAATCTAGAGAGAGGAGGGAGAGCTGCAGAACCTGAGCCAAGCTTGCTATCAGTGATGCCCCACTGCCCCTCCAGAGGGAGGATCCAGACACAGTCCTGGAAAGCAGATAAACAGCAGGGAAAGCTGGCAGCCTGGCCAAAAAAATAGAATAAATAAGGAGAAAGCAACAGCTAAAAATATGCTGCTGTGAACACAGTGCCAAGAAGCCAGGGAGGGGGCAGGAGCAGAGAGCATCAGCTGCTGAGCCTGTTCTGGGGTTACCTCTATTTATAGCCTGGGAGCAGCAGTTTGAGCCCCAGGTTGGAGCTGGGAAATGAAAATGAAACATTTCCAGTGCAGACAGAGTGTCTGTGAGCCCGGCCTCAGCGCCGTGCAAACGCCCTCGAGCCGCGCTGGGAAGGCACTGGAGCACACTGGATCAGAACCACAGTGCAATGTGCTTTATTTAGCTGAAACTGGGAATTCTCCCCCTCGTTCCCACCAGGAGGAATCCAGAAGGGAAGAACCCAACAGTTAAAAATCACTCAGGCCAAGAGTGGCTCGTTCAGCCCCGTGGATGTGCCTCAGCAGGACAAAGCTCAGCTCAGCCCCACCTTGGCTCACTCTGAGCAAGTTTTTTTCCCATTTTATAATCAATGACTAATTCCCTTCAGATCCACAGGCTGGGGCCACATGGCCCAGCAGAAAGGCAGCAGCACCCAAAACCTCTGGGCTTCTCTGGGGTCTCCTTCACCACWGACAAAGCCCAGAACTGCCCCTATGATGGTGTCAGTGCCAAGCTCACTTTTAAATTGCTCCCTCCAGGCAATACTGGACCAGGTTTTACACTATTCTGTGCTTCTTGCAGCTTATGATGTAACACAATGGATGTAAAGTGTGGYATTCACATTCTCTGAAAAAATCCCTTTGCCCAGGAGTTTCTCCTGGGAGGCTGAGAGGCCTCAGAGAAAAGGAAAACAATTCTTATCTCATTTGCTTCTCCTGTGTTGTGCTCATGTGGAATGTGTTTGGAGATTGTTCACCCACAGGTGATTGTTTCATTGGATTCTGCTGTGAGTTGTTTTGACTCTTTGGCCAGTCAGGGCCAAGCTGTGTCAGGACTCTGGAAAGAGTCACGAGTTTTCATTATTATCTTTTTAGCCTTCTGTAAGTATCCTTTCTGTATTCTTTAGTATAATTTAGTATAGTAGTCTTTAATATATTATAGTATCATAAAGCAATAAATTAGCCTTCTGAGAACATGGAGTCAGATTCATCATTCCTCCCTGCCATGGGGCACCCCACAAATTAAAGCATCCCAGCAAAGCATCCCAGTATAGAAATGGGGGCACCTTCTGGGTGCTCACCCTGCTGCAGGGGATGGAATCCAGGTTGTCTGGAGAAATCTCCAGTGGGACATTTCTAGCTGAGCTGGCTGAATCTGCACCTAGAGCTAACCACGGAATTGCCAGAGATGTTCATCTCCAACAAGGTCAATGCACACATTCTCCAGAACACACCAGAGTTTTTGGATGATACATTCTGAACCTTTGGGTACATGTGTAGGAATGTGCCCTCTGTTGACAGAGTGACCAAATTATCCTTTGTCTCCTTAAAAAGGCAAAAAGCCCAGAAGTTTGTCTCCTCAATTTGGTAAAAAGACACCTCATAGGACCTTTGGGATTTCACCTCAAACCTAGAGATACTCAACTGGACAGAGGCCAAAAAGTCCTGCCTAAGTAATTCTCTAGAAAAAGAAGAGAACAAAGGAAATAATTACTTTTGTGGGGTGTTTTTAGCAGGAGCAAGAACCTCTTGCCCCTGGCTCAGTTTTTCTCTGTAAGAGCTTTGTTATTTTGAATTTTATTAAAACCTTTCTGTTTCCAGCATTACCTCAGAAGCCATCCTGMTGAATTTATGCCATTTGGGGTAGCTGGGCTATSTCAGGTGTGAGGGGTTCTCTGAGAGCTCACAGACCTGGCTCGAGGAGAAAACCCAACACAGATGTACCAGTGAAGAGAGCCCACATGAGGCTGATTTTCTCCCCACTGTAAGCCATCCATGCTGCTACACTGCCATGATGTAAAGCCCAAAAGGACAAGTGAGCCGTTCCCATTATCAACAGAAACCACGCAGAGAGGACAAACAATGGGGGATGCAGCTCAGGAACTCGCTCTCTCTACACAGCCCAGTAAAAACCCAAACCAAACAAACAAAAGAGCCCAAGCCAAACAAAGGTGGTGATGGGAAGGGATGGGCCAAACCAGCAGGAGCCATCCCACGCTGTGCTGGAGTCAGCAAAGCGGCACCAGCTCATCTGAGCAGGCGGTGTGACCCTTGCTTCTGTTCCATGTGTTGACTGCAGGGTCTGGGATCAGATCATTCAGCTTCCTTCTCCCCCAGCACGGCACTGGAGATGTCTCCATCCAAGAACAGAGCTGCTCTGGACATATCCACACTCCTCCTGGCTTCCTGGGGTGTACAGCTCCAGGAAAATCACGGAGCTACCTCGGGATGGTTCCAGCTCTGGGGTGCTGGGGGCTTCTCAGGAGTTTAGTTGTTAATTGCAGCCCTGAGATTTGTGAAAAGTCTCTGTTTTGGCCCACATGTCTGAAGAACGAGCTGAAGTTCTTCACTTTTCATTCTTAAAGTTGTTTATTATATCTTAGCTATAAAATTTTTCTCCCTGCCCAGCCGAGGTCTGCTCAGCAGGGCAGCCAGCAGCACTCTGACTGCCCTCAGGGCAGTGTTGTTCTTTCATACTACAAACTACGTACAACATGTTTACAATGACTTTCCAATACCTATCACCTATGTTAGACAGTGCACTTCTACTCTAAACCAATCCAAAAGTGCCAACATCACAGCAGAAGATGGAGGTAGAGAAGAAGAAGAAGAAGAAGAAGAAGAAGAAGAAGAAGAAGAAGAAGAAGAAGAAGAAGAAGAAGAAGAAGAAGAAGAAGAAGAAGAAGAAGAAGAAGAAGAACTGGACAYGCCCAAGTCCCTCCATCTTGTCCCCAAAACCCCCATTCTAAAAATTCCAAAATCTACCTTTTCACCCAGTGATAATTTTATTATTACATTATTTAAACTTCTGTGGCTTTCAGGTCCTCATACAAAGCTGGTAATTTGCTCCATGGGTCAGAATCAAATCCCCAGGTGCTCTGGGCTCTGTGCCAGGGTCTCTGAGCCCCCTGGCGGGGTCCTGGCAACTCTGGACACCTGGAGGGATGAACTGAGTTCCACAGGGGCTCCTCAGCAGAACAACCCTTCAGAGGGGTCACAGCCCCTACACACCAGCAGCAGGATTAGTGTGATGGTGTTCACAGGGGTCTTAGATTGAGAGAAGATACAAAGATTTGACTCCATGTTTCAGAAAGCTTAATTTATTGTTTTATGATCTATATTACATTAAAACTATACTAAAAAAATAGAAAAAAAGTTTCATCAAAAAGCTAGCTAAGAATAGAAAAAAAAAAGATTTATAATAAAAGCAGCTGCCTCTGACTCTCTGTCTGAGCCAGCTGGGCTGTGATTGGCCATTAATTASAAACAACCACATGAGACCAATCCCAGATGCACCTGYTGCATTCCACARCAGCAGATAATCATTGKTTACATTTTGTTCCTGAGGCCTCTCAGMTTCTYGGGAAGAAAAATATTAAAAAAAAATGATTTTTCACAAAAAGATGTCWGCRACAGTTTAGAGCACAGGCTGGCAGGGCTGACTCCCCCAGGGCAGGACCTGCAGCCCCTGTGCACTGCACACAGCCAGCCCCACCTCCTCCAGCCCATCCTGCCCTCTGCACCCCCCCAGGCCCTCCTGTGTCACCCAGGAGCTCATGGAGGACAGCAAGGAGGTCACTGCCCTGCCCAGGTGCCAGAGCAGGCTGCTGGGACAGGGTTCTCCACTCTTTGTCCATTGTGCAGGTCCATCYCAACACTCCCAGACCTCTCAGGGTGTGCAATCCCTCTTGTTGTACCCATGGCATGGTACCATCCAGAGGGTGGGCAGTGAATCACCTTCACTGACRGCTGCATCTCACCCAGACAGGCTCTAAAAGCTCCAGGGATAAAAAAGAGGGACTGGAGAAGACCCGGAGCTGTTAACAGGAGGAAATCCCACCCATGGGTTGATCCACAGTGCACACTCACTGCCTCCATGGCTGCTCCAATGCTGCAGGCTGAGCTGCAGAGCCCCAGTGCTGRCACAGGACATCCCCTCTGGAGGCACAGCCTGCACATGGAGGGGTCACTGCAGACAGCTGGGGACACAGGGGGGACAAGGCAGGGACATCTGGGTGCACATCAGCAAAGGAAGAAGAATCTCTATGGCTCTGAGTCCAGTGAGCCACACAACTACAGCTTCTCTTCCATTAGCTTGAAATCCACTTGCAACATTAACCTCAAAAGGAATACAGTTTAAAAAAAAAAGGGGAAAAAATTCATGTTCATTTCCAATACTAATCAGAAACATGCACTGAAGAATAAAAGACACTTTTCCAGATTCTGTGTAACAGAAACTCTTTACAAAGGAGCTGAGCACAGCTAGAAAAATAAAAAACCTTCAACCCTAGTCCATGGTTTCATTCTGGATCAAATATCTCTGGCAGCAAAGTGAGCTTTCATCAGGGTGGAGAGATGCTGGAGGGATGGAGGGAAGAATGCTGGAGGGATGGAGGGATGGAGGGAAGAATGCTGGAAGGATGGAGGGATGGAGGGAAKGATGCTGAAGRTATGCYGGAGGGATGGAGGGAGAGATGCTGAAGGTATGCTGGAGGGATGGAGGGAAGRATGCTGGAGGAATGGAGGGAGGGATGCTGTGGCCAAAGGGCACTGATTGCAGACTCAGAAGTGCTCCACTACCTTCTCCAACACAGCCTAGATGCACCAACAAGCTGTGTSCAGGTCCAAGGCTGAGCACAGACAGTCTAAAACACCACCCACGGGAGCTGGAGCCACACAGCCCTGCTCACCAGCACACAGAGCCATGAGTTCACACTTAAAAATAACCCAGCCTGAGTCAAAATCACCCTCAAGGAAACCACCCTCAAAGAAACCACAGGAAAACTGGCATTAGCAAGATGCATCTATTCCTACCACAACGCTCTACTTCAGCAGGTGCCAAAAGCATTCTGACACTAAAAAAAAACGTTCCAAAAGCTTGTGCTGATGATAAGAGGCAGCAAGAACCCAGGCCTCAGTTTTTGCAGGGTTAGAAAGGCTCCCCAGGGCCAGCAGTGGTCTGGCCACAGCCAGGAGCTGTCAGGTAGAAGGAGCAGTCCTGCACATGGGGGCAGAGGGTGACAGGGGACACTTCAAGCACTTCCACCTTGGCTCTGATTCAAATTGTTAACTCAAATTAAACTGCAGTAATTCTCAGGAAATCAATTTTTGCATCCATAAAGCTTAAGGGCAGAAAATTGCCTTGGCTGACCCACAAACCCCAGAGCACACACTTCTGTCTGGTCAGTGGATGCAAGCTCGTGCTTGAAATAAGTCTTGGCTTTTTGGAGAAATCCAATTTCAGTGTCAAGACTAAAACATTGGAGTGATTTCAAGTGCTTTGGCAAGTTGTTCAAGAGCTAAAATGGCCTTCAAACAATACAGAGACTCCCCCTTCTCCCCATGAGTTTATTCTGAGGTGAGTAAGCTCAGTCCTCAGATATTCACTTCATAGAAATAACAAGATCATTTCACCACCCCTCCTGATCGTCTGTTCCTCACTGACCACAAATTCCTCACAGCTGATACTCATTCAGAGATAGGCTGGACAATCATGAAAGCACTAAAAAAAAATTAGCACAAGCAGTTTTTCATAGAAAATAAAGTGTGTTAGTCATCATCTGTGATCCTTCTGGTTGGAGAGTTCCAGTAATCCGGGCAGTGGTGAGGGTGCCACGTCACCACAGCAGATGACTTGTGCAGATGAATATTCACACCACCAATGTCCACAGAAATTGGAAAGAGACTGCAAAAATGGGTCTTTTATTTGTGCTGTCAGCTCTGCTGGCTTAGGGGATGCTTTTACTTAGCAGCAGGAGGCAAGGGGAAAGGGTTTGTGTGGGAATAAAAAGGGCTCTCCTGAAGCTCTGCTGGTTGGGATGGAGCTGGTAACCACCATCAGGTCTAAAATCCCTCCAAGTTCACTGCTTGGAGTTCACTGCTGATGCTAACCAAGTTCACTGCTGATGCTAACCAGATTTCCAGAGAGATCTTGTCCCTCTGATTTTTCTCTGTCTTCACCACGCTCCTCGCTTGCTCACAGTCCTTTTCTGCTAAAATCCAAGAGGGAGAAGCAGGACCCAAGAACTGGAACTCAATGAACAGGTACCTCATGGCATTTTCACTAAATGAGGTGGTTTTGAGCTTTTAAAGTCATGGCAAGAGCGGCCTGGACCTGGTTCCATTTGCAGAACCTGCAGCATCCCAGCAGAGCAGGGAAGGAGGAAAGGCATCTGAACCCATCCGAGCTGCAGCCTTGCTAAAGAAGGAAATAACTCTCACTTTAATCATCAAACTCTTACATTAACCAGCTGCCACAAGAGCTCCAGCAAGCTAGAAACGTGCTGGTTAATTAACATTAATAACAGAAGTGTCCCCCAGAGCCTGAGTGGACAAGGGATAAGGCTCAGAGCACTATGGAAACAAAGGAAAAACAAATAATCAGTGCTCATCCTTCACCTTCCAAAACCCCCCAACGTTCACAGCTTCCCTCACCTCACTCCCTCAGGTTCATCTGGCAGTRGCCATGGATCAGCTGGAGAAAACCACGGGCAGATTTGAAGGAGGGGAAAGGAATTTTAAAACTCCAGGACAGTATTTCCATATGGATCAAATACTCCCGAGCCACCCCACAGCTCTGCTCCCCACTCCCCCAGGCCTGCAATGCTGCAAAGTCCTGCTGCAAACCCCCAGCCCAGCACCTGCATCTCCTGCACCACGTGCAGTTCCAGCACACAAAGCAGCAACGTGGCACTTCAGATTAAAAACAAAATAAAATTTAAAAGTCATCCTTACTTAAGAGTTTAAATCAATTTCTTGCCATCTTCTTCTAACCTCAATGCAACCACTTTTTTATTCTCAGCCCCAGTGGCTGCTCACAGCTTCCCTGTTCATTTTGCACACACAAAACTCCCAAAGTTGTGTTCCAGAGGGTCCCCCCGGCAACAAACGCCCGTGGATTTATCAAGGGAGCCCTGCAAGCCTGGGGCTGCCATCGGGATGGAATACAGACCCCTTCTGTTGGCCAGGCTCTGCAAGGCAAATGTTGATTTTTCCCAGAGAGGGGTGGGGACGTGCAAAGGAGACAAGCCCAGAACAAAGAGGCAGCAGCTCAGTGGCTGAAGGGCAGCAGACCACAAAGGGCAGGGGTTAAGGGCTCTCCTGAGCCTGGGCGACCCTCGGGGTGAGCCACGGGCTCGGGACACCCAGAGCAGCCCCAAACACTCGGGAACACCCAGCCCCATGAGAGCTGCAGGAGAAGCRGGGCAGCCTCTGGGTCTAGGAGCAGGGTCTGACTCTGCAGATGCTGCAGAGGGAGAAGCTCAGCCTGGGATTTTCCTTGGGTGCAGGTCCCAGTTTCACTCCCAAGTGTCCTTTTCCTTCCTGCCCCACTGCAGCCAGGTAACACCTGGGTGAAGGAACCAGCTCCAGGCAAAGGAGCAGCCCATGGTCACTAAATCCCTTCCTAGCCAGAAACTCAGATGAATATTCAGGGTCAAGATCCACAAACTGCCTGGCCACTCATTCAAGAACAGGCTACCCTGGAGGAGTACCAAATCAAGCAGACAATGGCCACTTTTCCCTCCACACAGATAAATACATTCCAAATATGCTTCAGGCTGCAAACACTACCAGAGGCCTCCCACCTGAGCAGCCCCAGTGCAGCAGCAGCCTGAACACACCCTGAGCACCACGCAGCTCACACAGTGATGCCCCTGGGGTGCTCTGATGCTGCACAGAATTGCCTGAAAGCCAGAAAGCCCAAACTCCAAGCTGAGGTTCAGCAGCTCCCTACACAAAACAACTGAGCTCAGAATGGCAGTTTCTCCTTKGGGACACCATAAATGTGCATTTATCTTTGTCCCCAAGCCCAGTCACATCCTGATTCTCTGCTCCTATGATCAGATGCTGAGGTGGGAGGACCAGCTCAGCCATGGGGCAAAGCCAGCTGCAAGCAGAGGAGTCAGAACTGCTCAGCCAYCATCAGGACTCCAACATGACTCTCTGCACGTAATTTTCCTCCTCCACATACTCTTCCCTGCCTGTAAAATGAGGTGTCAAACACTTCCCCTGGTCAGAGGAGCTGCAGGGATATGTTATTTAATGTTTTTACATTTTAGCTGTACTTTAAAGAATGACTCAGACACTATCTATAGATTCCTGAGATAATGTCCGCTGTCCTTAAACTGGAGAGAAGGGAAATTACAATTTGAGACTACAATGAAGTCCTGGCCTCATAAAATTGAGGGTTTTCTCCTATTAATTCTACCTCAGAAGTAGCCAAGGCAACCCAGTCTCATAAACTAATAACATTCTTTGGTGTTTTTCCTTGTATCTTGCAATTATATTTAATAGTGGCCGCAGCAGGGAAGTTGGAAGAGAACTTCAGCCAAACTTGGGACATATTTGAGTGCCTAATGCTGCAGATCAGCTTTCACTGGAGTTTGCAGAAGTGCCTTTACAAACTTCAGAATAATTCCATCTGGATCTTACAGGGTGACCCTCAAGCCACTCGTGTAGCTGCTTTTGGGACCATGGTTGGCCATTCTGACTTGGAGATGGAAGAAAGAGCTCTGTCTGTGAGGGGCCAGTCAACTCCAAGATTAAATTTCTTGTGTGCTCCCCTTCTGCCCCCCAGACTCTCTCTATGAACCATTTCAAGGCATTTAATGAATGAAAGGTTCTCAGAAGTCCCCATGGCTCAGAATCCATCAGAGATCCCCAGCACAGAAGAAGTAATTTCATTTTAAAATAAGATGTGGAATCAATATGTAAGTGCCAACATCCTGTTGGGTTGYCCTTTAAAATCTTCATAAGGGACAAGGGGCAGGCACTGATCTTTCATCTGTGGTGACCAGTGAGAGGACTCAAGGAAACAGCAAAAACTGTGCCAGGGGAGGGTTRGGCTGAACCTTAGAAAAAGGTTTTTCATCCTAGGGGTGGTGGGGCACACCCAGGCTCCCCAGGGCATGGTCGTGGCCTCAACCCAGCCAGAGTTCAAGAAGAGTTTGGATAATGCTCTCAGGCACAGGGGGGGATTTTGGGGCTGTCCTGTGCAGGGCCAGGAGTTGGACTTGATGAACCTTGTGTGTCCCACCTCAGAAYATTTTTTGATTCTATGAATAAAATAATTCTAGGCCCAGCACGTCCCTTTCTGCCAAGCCATTCTCTAGAGCAGAGCAGCTGGAAAATTAGCAATGGGTTCATTTAAATAAAGCCCAGATACAAAACCCACCTCTTGATGCTACTTCATGATCACACACACGTCTCTCCAGGTACCAAGAGGTCCCAGTGCAACTCCTCCTTCTCATGGGCTTCTCCAGCTGCCAGCAAGGGGAGAGCAAAGCACCTGGCACCACCAACCAGCCCAGCCCTGGCAAAAGGCAGYGTGAAATCACTCCTGGCACAGGTGAAAACCATTCCAAGCCACGGAGCAGTGCCTGCAGCCTCTGAGGAAGCCTTTCTGGAGAGAAAGAGGGCTCACACAGCAGGCACAAAGCCCATTCTGTGGGTCTGGTGAAAGGCAGCATTGTCCGCGGAACGTGGCGCGCTCGGTGTAACGGAGCYGGCAGTGGAGCCCTGGGCCCCATCCAGAACCCCCCCCAGCCACTCACCCCAACAGTCCAGATGTTCAGTCTCCACTATGCAAATCCTGGCCACAAAAAAGGCACTGGCTGCCAGTCCTGAGTGACCCAAACCCTGGTGCACTGACCCTGGCAGTGCCGAGCCCCCGCGCTGCACCAGGCGGGGATTCCAGAGGGGTGTGATGCCCTGTGCAGGCTGGCCTAGAGCAGAGGCTGGACAGAGTTACAGAATAAAGCAGGGATTTATTAAAAGGATATTCTCAATGGATCCACCTTGGGCAGCACAAGAGCCCAGCCAGGGCTGTGCCCAAGATGAACCAAAATGGTCCCAAAATGGACACGAGGTCTCTCACTTGGATCAGTTCTGCTCCATTTGCATCTTGCAGTTCATTGTCCCATTCCAGCTTTAGCCCATCCAGCCCCATCCTGCTTGTTTTTCTCTCTCCAGCCCACGGTGTTTGTGCTCTTGGGTTGAGATTTGGATCATTTGTCCTTGGTCCCCAGCTGGAGAAGGAATTGTTTTGTCTCCCTGCTCTGTGCAGAGAGCTCACCATCCCCTCATATGAAGCTCAGACCCACACACTAAAGCAGCACAGAATGTGAAAAATACAAAAGCTAAACCTGAGGCATCAGGTGGAGCTCTTGAACAGGCCCCTTGTGCCATAAGGAGTGAACCACACAGTGAGAAACCTGCCCTGGGGCGTGCACAGCCTGCTGCCAGCCACACCTGAGAGCTCCTTCCCTGTCTGAGGCTCAGGTCACTTCTGATGGCYCCAACACCATGGTCAGAGTTCATTACAGGAGCTGACCTTTCACAAAGAGCATCTTCTGCAGCCTGAGCACTGCAGCACCTCCTGTCCAGAGGAGATCCATGGCACTGCCACATCCCTCCAGCCCAAACCACCTTTTGTACCCCTGGCAGGAGCATCACCCAGGCAGGGACCTCCCTCCCCTCCCCTCGCTGCAGGACTGACGTGGGGCCAAGGCAGGATGCTCTGGGGGGTGTCAGAATTCCAGCCTTATCTCCAGAGACTGAGATCATCAGCAGAAAATGTTTCTCTGTTGCCTCAGCCAGTTTCCTGTTGGCACCCTTCTTCCCCTCCACTGAAGCACCTCTCTGTGAGCAGTTTCAGAGCCAGAGAAGAGCATTTGCCATGTCTGAGACATCACATTTGTGACAGTGCCTGCCCTTGGCGTGCCCCAGCTGCTCCTCAACCAGGTCAGGGGCAGCAGCCCCAGCTGCAGGGGGATGCTGCTGCCACACCAAGGAGCCACCACACGTTTGATCCTTCCTTCAGCCTCCTGCCTTAGTGCCTGAAGGAAGGATGGGATCAGAACCTGAGATTTAGTGCCTGAAGGAAGGATGGGATCAGAACCTGAGATCTCCAGAGGGTTTGGCTCCTCACCCCAGCAGCACCTGGAAGCCACAGGCACCAGGAGCTGGGCTCTGCAGCACGGAGTCACCTCCAGCCCCAGGTGGAGGGGGAAGATGTGGAATCTTTGGTTCTTTT
>JACDOX010000337.1:508915-527090 GCA_014549065.1 Cardinalis cardinalis
CAGGACGGATGGTGCACCTCGTACCTGGGTTGGGGGGGGAGGTTTAACCTTTTCCTTTTCCCAGTACAGACACAAAGGGACAGGCGAGAGCAGAGGGAGGCTCACCTGAATACGAGGATTTCTTCATGCCGTCGCTCGGGGCCGGGACATGGGAGCAGGGCCGGGTGCGGKGCGCGCTCCCGGGGGCGCCGCGATCCTTTGGGAGCGGCGGGGACGCGCACGGAGCCGCCGCATCCGAGCGTGGCTGCGGCCGAGGGGCTCTGCCAGCCTCGCACGCACCTCTGGCAGCCTCGCACACACCGCCGAGGGCTGTTCCAAGTCTGCTGGCACGGGCAGGGGACGAGCGGGGCTCAGCCTCCCCCGCGGCTGCACCTTCACCCCCGCGGCACGCAAAGCATCCCCGGGGCTCGGCCCTGCCCGCTCCCCGCCCTGCAAAGCCCGGCTCTTGCAGCCGCCGCAGCAAAGGCAGGAGATGGAATTTCACGCCCCCARTCCGGCGCACCCCATGGATTTGATTCAGCCCTTGGCTGCTGGAGCAGCTCGGGTCAGCGCTGCTCTGCCGGCTCTAGTTCAAAGTGCATTAGTGACCCGTGAAAACGCCTCTTTCCTCTCCAAACCCGCTCGTCCGGGGCTCTTTCAAGGCTGCGAACCGAGCAAAACATTTGYGCAGGTTCACACCTCACTTGTCGCTGCTGGCAGAGAGCCCTGGACCCCAAAAACAGCCCCCAGCCATCACCCCAGGTGTGGGGAAAAGGATTTTACTGGCCCTCGTGTGTCAGGATTTCACTGTTCTCTTGTGTCAGGATTTCACTGTTCTTGTGTGTCAGGATTTCACTGTTCTTGGTGTGCCAGGATTTCACTGTTCTCGTGTGCCAGGATTTCACTGTTCTTGGTGTGCCAGGATTCCACTGTTCCTCGTGTGTCAGGATTTTACTCTTCCTCGTGTGTCAGGATTTTTCTGTTCTCATGTGCCAGGATTTTACTGTTCTCCTATGCCAGGATTTCACTGTTCCTGGTGTGTCAGGATTTCATTGTCCTCATGTGTCAGGATTTCACTGTTCTTGTGTGTCAGGATTTCACTGTTCTTGTGTGTCAGGATTTCACTGTTCTTCGTGTGTCAGGATTTTACTGTTCTCGTGTGTCAGGATTTTACTGTTCCTCCTGTGTCAGGATTTCACTGTTCCTCATGTGTCAGGATTTTACTGCTCCTCGTGTGTCAGGATTTCACTGTTCTTGTGTGTCAGGACTTCACTGTTCCTCGTGTGTCAGGATTTCACTGTTCCTCATGTGTCAGGATTTTACTGTTCTCGTGTGTCAGGATTTCACTGTTCCTCGTGTGCCAGGATTTCACTGCTCCTCGTGTGTCAGGATTTTTCTGTTCTAATGTGTCAGGATTTCACTGTTCCTCGTGTGCTGGGAGGGAGAACCCACTCCGGATCGCTCCCCTACGAGACGCAAGTTGGGCAATTAATTACACAAATGCAATCAAGCCNGTCAGGATTCCACTGTTCCTCGTGTGTCAGGATTCCACTGTTCCTCGTGTGTCAGGATTTTACTGTTCTTGGTGTGCCAGGATTTCACTGTTCCTCGTGTGTCAGGATTTTACTGTTCTCGTGTGTCAGTATTTTACTGTTCTTGTGTGTCAGGATTTTACTGTTCCTGGTGTGCCAGGATTTCACTGTTCTCATGTGTCAGGATTTCTCTGTTCCTCGTGTGTCAGGATTTTACTGTTCTCGTGTGTCAGGATTTCACTGTTCCTTGTGTGTCAGGATTTCACTGTTCCTGGTGTGTCAGGATTTCACTGTTCCTGGTGTGCCAGGATTTCACTGTTCCTGGTGTGTCAGGATTTTTCTGTTCTCGTGTGTCAGGATTTCACTGTTCTTGGTGTGCCAGGATTTCACTGTTCTCGTGTGTCAGGATTTCACTGTTCTTGTGTGTCAGGACTTCACTGTTCTTGGTGTGTCAGGATTTCACTGCTCCTCGTGTGTCAGGATTTTACTGTTCTTGTGTGTCAGGATTTTACTGTTCTTGTGTGTCAGGATTTTACTGTTCTTGTGTGTCAGGATTTCACTGTTCCTGGTGTGTCAGGATTTCATTGTTCTCATGTGTCAGGATTTCACTGTTCCTCATGTGTCAGGATTTCACTGTTCTCGTGTGCCAGGATTTCTCTGTTCCTGGTGTGTCAGGATTTCTCTGTTCCTCGTGTGCCAGGATTTCACTGTTCCTGGTGTGTCAGGATTTTTCTGTTCTCATGTGTCAGGATTTCACTGTTCCTCGTGTGTCAGGATTTTACTCTTCCTCATGTGTCAGGATTTCACTGCTCCTCGTGTGTCAGAATTTCTCTGTTCCTCGTGTGTCAGGATTTCACTGTTCCTGGTGTGTCAGGATTTCACTGCTCCTCGTGTGTCAGGATTTTTCTGTTCTCATGTGTCAGGATTTCACTGTTCCTCCTATGCTGGGAAGGAGAACGCGCTCCGGATCGCTCCCCTACGAGACGCAAGTTGGGCAATTAATTACACAAATGCAATCAAGCCGGGGGCATTGCAAACACAGACAGGAAGAAAGTCACAGCTGCTCTTAATTTGCTCGAAGGGCAYGGGGAAGTGAGCACAGGGAGCCTGAACTGCTGGAGGAAGGGCCAGGCTGCTCCATGGAGAGATTTCCACAGCCCCTCTGGTGGCTCTCCCAGGTGCAGAGCACAAGTCTTGCTCAGGTGAGGGAATTCCAGCAGCTCTAAGGAAGGAATGGGTTCCACAGGCAGGGTTTCTGCTTGGTTTCAGACTCTTCCAGAGCAGAGAAGCAAGTTTTCTGTCCCCAGCCCCAACCCTGGCATTGCACGGGGACAGGGAAAGGCAGCAGATGAGCTGCATTAAGAGGATATGGTCCTATCAGGATTTCYTACCGTTTCTCAGCCACAGATTATCTCCTCTGTAACAGATCTGAGAAAAAGGATTGTCTGAGTCTCTCTCTGGCTTTAGTGCAAAACTGGAAGAGCYGGCTGAAGTCGCTGGGGGATTCAGTGCTAAGCAGGCAGACTTTGCACGGGAACAGCCCAGGAGCMCTCCACRTTCCCAGCATTATAGCAACAACAGMAACCCAGGGCTGCGGGACAGAACAGCATCACTCCAGTGCTGGGGGCTGCAGGGGGCAGATGTTTGCAAAAACTGTCATCAACAAAACTTCCATCAAAAGAAAACCTCTTGAAAGCCACCAAAGGTTTGTTGTTTAACCAAGCACACCTTTAGGGCAATAGTAATGATGTATTACCCTTTCCACAGGTGCTTTTAAAATCATTAGTCACAAGTCATGGGGGAGAAACAACAGAGCAACGACTTGCCCCACCTTGTGCACCAAAGTAAGGGCAAAGTCAGGAGCAGAACTCCCTCCTGGTCACTGATCCCACATGTCCTGCACCTCTCTGAWAGGCACAGCTGTTTGACAGCCAGCACTCACAGGGATACACCTCCAGGAGTTCAAAAGGCACCTTTCCCTTCTTGATTATGGGGACATGTGCACGTGTGCCTGCTTCAGTGTGCAATGCCACGTGCACATGTGTGCAATGGAACACAAACCCTGTGAGGAACCCCTGAGGGACCTGGGGCTGCTCAGCCTGGAGAAAAGGAGACTCAGGGCTGCCCTCATCACTCTCTGCAGCTCCTGAAAGGTGCCTGTGCTCAGCTGGGGCTGGGCTCTTTCTCCAGCAGCACTGACACAACCAGAGCACACAGCCTCAAGCTGCACCAAGGGAAATACAGGCTGGATATCAGGAAAAAGTGTTTTACAGAAAGGGTGATAAAGTTCTGGAATGGCTGCCCAGGGAGGTGGTGCAGTCCCCATCCCTGGGTGTGTTTAACAAAGCCTGGATGTGGCACTGGGGGCCAGGGGTGAGTTGAGGCATTGGGGCTGGGTTGGACTCAATGATCTTGAAGGTCTCTTCCAACCCAGTGATTCTGTGAATCCTGTGAATTCAATGTCCAGTCCTGTACTGGTGTGATTACAGTGGCAAAGGGTGTCTGTGCCATCATCCCAGGGCTGCTGTGGTGGGAGCAGCTTGTTCAGAGCCGTGGCTGTTTGATCAGCTCCACTGCACAAACATAAACAGCAAATTGTGGGGCAAGCGTCCCACTGCAGGGCCAAACAAACCATGAGACAGAAAATGGCTGAAGGGATAATTTTCTGAAATGCTCCCTGACAAAGAATCCTTTTCTTTGCCTGCCTGGCCTCAGAATTGCCCAGAGAATCAGTGGCTTGGCTCAGAAGGGCAGGTTAATGTTTAACACAATGCAGAACCCTCAGGCTTCAAATAGGTAAGTCATTTAGAGCTTTTTTTTTTCTCCTTGCTCTTTCGTAAGTCACTGGGGGAATTTACTGTTCCTGAAAGGCTCCAAAGGGATTTGGAGTCTGGCTCAGCCTGGCTGCAGCCCTGGCAGGCCCTGTGTGAGCCTCACATACCCTGGCACCCACACCCGTCCTGCCCCAGCCCTGAACACCCCCCTGCCCAACACATCCCAGCCTGGCACTGGGGGCCAGCACAGCCCTGGCAGAGCCACAGAGCTGGCCACCCCTCAGGGATCAGGGGATAGGATGGTGGGGATGGATGGAGAGGAGAGATCTCTGCAGCCAGGGCTGGAACTTGGGGTTTGTTGGGGTTTATTGCAAAGGGCCTGGGTGCAGGGCCCTGCTGGGAGCTGCCAGCCACAGCTCAGAGCAGGACTGAGAGTGGTAAAGAGAATGAGAGAGAGAGGATGAGAGGGTAAGAGAGTAAGAGATCAATGTTCCCATTCCAATACCATAAATCTTCTTCTGTGTTGAATATTCTCATTCTCACTAACCAATCTAGTACAACATACAAATCCTATGGCTTTTCCATACAGCCTATAAGAATCACTACATTACCATCCTGTGTTACATTTTAAACCCTAAAAACTCCTCTTTGGGCCCTTCTGCCAAGCTGTGGGGTCTGCTCTGACCCTTGGAGCTGTCTGCAAGCAGAGGGTGTTGTTCCATCAAAAGGGGATCACCTTCAGCTGGCCACACCATTGTTTTCCCATTGTTCAGTAACTAAGGGATCTCAAATCTTGCTTTCATTTCACTCCCATTTATAATTTCCATATTCTCAAAATCTTTTGCCAGGCAATCATATTTACAAGGCTTTCCTGTTTCCTCTTCCCCAACGCCACCCCTCAGGCAGGCTGTGCTAGCCTGGCTTGTCCCCACCCCGGGGTGCCCAGCTGCACACACAGCAGTGACCTGGGCAGGGATGAGCCTGGGCAGGCTGCTCTGAGCCCAGGGCCACCTCCAGCCACTGGGGCTGCAGATGTTGCCCCTCCTGCAGCAGCTGCTGAGCCTGGCCCAGCTGTGGTGCTCCCAGCAGCTGGTTCTTCCTGCAACACCTGTGGTGGAGTTGTTGTAGAACAGAGGCTGGGCAAGGTTAAGAGAAAAAAAAAAAAAAGGGTATTTATTCAAGGCCTTCAATAGATTCACCTCAGGCACTCAAAAGCCTCACAGAGGCTACACCCAGGATGGACAGCAATCACAAGCTTTTCAGGCAGATATAAGTGTGGTAAATTTACATATCAGGGGTTAATTGTCTAATTACAGCTTCAGGTAATGAAGTCACATTATCTCAGTTTGCACTCCCCTAAAATTCGCTTTTCTTTATACTTTTCAGGGCTGAGGCTGTAGGGTGTCCTTGGATCTCAGGCCCAGAGGAATTGTTTTGTCTCACCAAAATGTGAAGGCTGTAGCTGACACTTTATATGGAGTTTAGAGTTATGCACTAAAGCAATGCAGGATTTGAAAAATACAAAGGCTGGAATCTTATGGCATCAGCTGCAAGGGGTCTGTGCAGTGTCTCCCCCAGCATCCTCCTCCAGGGAGCCACGCTCCCCAGCACGTGGGGGTCCTGCCTGCAGAAACACAATCTCCCAAACTAAACACAGCAGGGATCAGAGGAGGGGGAGACAAGCACTGCCAGCTCCACACCGCGGGCTGAGGCCGGCAGCCAGAGGCCCAGGAAAGGGTCAGAGGCAGAGAGAGAACAGCAGAGGCAGCAGCACCCAGAAACKCACATTGGAGGGAGGAGGAAAGGGTACAAGCAAGGAAAGGATGAGCCCCGTGGAAAAAAAGCTGATTACAAGGACTCACACACGTTCAGGAATGCGGGGCTGTGTCACTGTCCCTCTGGCTGACTCATTCCATCTCTCTGACCAAGCTTCTCTCACAAAAGAGGAGCAGGATGGAGCTTTCCCAGGGAGAGGTGTGGTGAGGCTCAGGGCTCCTGGGGTTCCAAGGCATTGGCTGTGGGCAGAAGTGGCTGTCATGGAGAGAACAGAACTCCCTGGCTGTCCAACAAGAAGGAGAAGCAGGAATTTACACTGCCAAGACCTGTCCATGTGCAGCAGAGCAAAGCTGACCTTGGGGAGCAGCATCTCTGATACAGGGRCAGAACCTCAGGTGTCAGGATTATAAATCCCCTCCGTGTCCCTCTCCAGCTCTGTTTGTTTCACAAATGATCCTCCAAGCTCCTTTGTGACTCTTTTGTGGCTGTGATGCTGGTGAAGAGATGCAGAGRACTTTTCCACCCTGCTCTGCCCCAGCAGCCCAGGGCTGGCAGGCAGCTGCCAAACTGAGCAGGAGGGGAATGGTGGCACTGCACTCTGGCCTGGGATCCCTGCAAAACCCAGCAGGGAGAGCCCCTGGATTCAAGGGAAGGGAAGCAGGAGACCACCACACAGGAGCTGAGATCTTGTGGGGTTTGGCTMAGACCTTGGAGYTGAGATCTTGTGGGGTTTGGCTCAGACCTTGGCAGGTACCAAGGAGGGCTTTGGGCATTGCTGCTTGTGCAGTGGGACCTGCTTCACCCCAGAATCCATGAATCCAAGCCAGCAGAAAGGGCCAGGAGTTCACTGATCCCTCTGGACCTGCTGAGTGCCACTGGAGGAGCTCTGTGCCAGCTGCCTGGCTGCTGGTGGCCCAGCCAAGCCCTGCTCTGTGCCCTTTGCAGGGCACAGCTCCTGCTGCTGGTGCCCAGGACAGAGAGATGTTTGTGAGAAAGGACAAAGGCCTGGCAGAATCTGCCCTTCTCTCTGCCACCTTCTTGAGGAAATCAAACTCTTCTGGCACCTCTGATGGCTCTCCCTGTCCCCTGCAGGCCCAGCAGAGCATTCACTCACACAATGCACCTCTTGTGCCAGKCAGTTAATCCATACAGTGCACTGCTTACTTACAGTCATTGCCCTCATTTAGTTATTAAAAAAAAAGAGCAAACACATATTTTCATTTTTAACAGCTCTRAGAAAGGGTTATCCAAACTGGGATTAAAACTCTGGGCTGTCTAACTTGTTGCTGCCTCAACTTTTCAGCTGCAGGAATGTTGGCTGCTCTGAGCTCAGCGGAGCCTTATAAAAACATACCTGCCCAGATCTTGGAGAGGGAGATAGGAATCAGCCCCATGATCAAAGTCCTTGATAGCATTCCTGGATCATACAGGCTGCTCATGCAGAGCTCTGCAGGACTGATTGGCAGTGACCTGGAACTGCTTTCTGCAGCACTTGGGGATAATTCAGTGGAATTCACGTCCAAAAACCCTCCAAGCCCTGACTTCATCTGTAGGCACATATGAATCATGTGGCTGCTGTGATGCAGCAGCCTGASTCTCAAGCTTGCAATTAGGAAATCAGGGGTAGGTTTGTGGGGTGCATTTGGGGTGAYCTGCTCTTCATGAGCATCAAACCCCCTGAAGCATGGAGATGGGGAGGTGGGATGTGTGAGAGAGCAGCTCAGGCCCATGTGGATGGGCAATAATCTCCTGCTGGAAATCACAGCTGAGATCTCAGCTAAATCTGTGTAACTTAACCCATGAACAAGCCAATTTCCCTGTCCTCAATGTCACTGGGGACAAAGCAGCCACCTGTGAGCCCCTGTGTCCCCAAACCCAGCATGGCTAAACACCAACAGCAATGGCACAAGCCACCACCRCTGCTAAAACTTGCCACAGCCCAGCCCTGAATCCCATTTTCTTGCCACTGGCCAGGGTTTCATGCAGCTYCCTCCCCTTCTTGCTCCACAGGAGGAAAACACAGATGTTCAGCCTGTCAGCATCAATCCACAATGCTCAGACGCAGGAGGCCAGGCAGCTGTGGTGACCTAAAGCCTCATCATTCTCTCTCTGCTTTTTCCAGAGGTTGATTCATTTGCTTAGSACACAGCCAGGCTCTCTGTGGTCTGAGCTGCCCATGGTTAGGAGGTAAATGATTTAGCTGCGTGTTTCCTGTCTCTTTTCCCTGTGATTCCATGTGACAACAAAGCACCAAAACCCCACAGCACCAAAGGATCTTCATGTGTGATCTGATGGTCAGGCTGCTCTCATTGGGGTGATGGTTATGGTAAGGAAGAAAATGATTTAATGAAGCAATTACTCATATCAAATCAGCAGATTTYGTTCTTTTCTTCTGCCTTAATTATGAGGAACCAGGAAGAATGTCCAATTACTCAGGGCAGAATTTCATTACCAAAGAAGATAACATCTGCTCAACCACAAGGTACATCAGATGGCCATTTTCATCAAATGGTTAGGGAAGAGAATACTTCAGCCTGAAATTAAAGTTGAAGAGGGCATTAACAGACAAGAAAATAAAAATTAAAGGCAGTAGTCAAAGCCCATTCAATGGAAGGAAAATCCCTGAATGTAAGGGAAGTCTGAATGAAAGGTCATAAGTGGTTTTTGTTTTCAATAGCTCCAGTTTCTGAAAACAAAACTCTTCAAGGTGGCTCATGAGCTGACCCACATGAATACATCCCCCACCCCCCTCCAAGAATCATTGTAAAATCCCTGAGCTGCTTTCAGAACTGCCAGCTAAGCACTTCAGAATCTAACTGCAAGTCTGAAAAACAAAAGCAGGTCAAAGTCAAACTCTCAAACCCCTCACAGCTTAATCCATTTTTCACTAATAAAGAACCCTGGTTTCTGGCTTTTATGGTCTGAATTTGAGTTGAAACTACAGGAATTAAGCAACAACCTCAGCTTTGTGTTAGTTATGTCCTTCCAAAGTGCTACAGAAGGGATCTGGATCTTAATTCCCACTAAGTGAGAGGATCCCTAATTTTCATCCAGCATCCCACCTAACCCAGGGCAGGGCATTCCCCAGTGCCTGAATCCCCAGGTGCATTTTCACGAGTGCAATTTAGAGAAGTGAACAAGCACCCCYAGGGCAGGGGGGAAGGGGAGCAGAGGCACAGGGCTGGAGCCCACACAAGCCAGGCTTGCTGGTGCTGCAGGGGGCACAGAACRCGTGGGGTAGAGGCACCACACAGTRTCACTGCTAAAAATGAAGGGATGGGACAATTTTTGGGCTAAAATGATTTCTTGCTCAGATAAACATCAGTCTCAGAGGCTGTGAGRTTTTAGAGGAGCAGGCAGTCACCCATAGCTCAAAGTGGTCACAAGTTTCATCATTATAAGGCAATATAGAACATTCTAGACTAATGAACAGTTGCCACAAGGTGTATTTTGTTTTTCTAACCTGTCCCTTCACTTAATTTTGTTGCACTGTGGATATTTTTGCCCAATGGGCTTCTGTTTCACATGTACACATATGCTTCTATTATAACTTCTAAACTCTCAGCTGCTCTATACAACCACACCCTTACATTACAAACCCTTCACCATCTTATCAATACAGTTTCTCACTTATTTAAAGCATAGTCTTACAACTACAGAAACATAAGTTTATKATTTTTCTGCTTAATGTCTGTGTGTTGTATTTTTACATCAATCTAAGCTTCCTCCAAGGCTGTAGATCAAATCCTTCAGTGTCTGTGGAAGTTTTTGTGATTCCCATCACACTCCCCTGAGCTCCTCAGCAGCACCAACCAGTCTGGCTGCAGGCAGAGCAGTGCCCACAAGCCAGGCACCACTGCTGGGCTGCTCCTGTGCCTGTGCACACAGAGACATCCCTGGCTAGGCAGGGAATGGCACAGGCACGCTGCAAGCTCTGCTTAAGCGCGCCACGATTTCCAAATGCAGCCCTGAACGCAGCTCCCAGCCCTGTGAGAGTGATTCAGAGCATACTCCTACCTGCATGACCTTACATGTTTGTCTGTCTGCAAGGCAGAGGCACGAGGTGCCCCTTCCCCTGGCAGCTCCTGATGGAAAAGMAGCCCCCAAATGCAGAGGGGGCTCTGCCTTGTCTCTCCCAGGGAAAACACTGGACTGCAGCCATGGGGCCTGCCAGAACTGGGAAAGGGGAGCAAGGAACTGGAAAATAAAATCAGCAATTAAAGAGCCCACTGAAAATGTGGATAAGGGAAAACCACWGAAGGATCAACCAGAGTCTGCCTATAATCACTAGCAAAGCAATTACAGAATTAGGGATGATTTGTAACAGACTGAAGAGCTGGATACTTGGCACGTGCTATGGAAAAGCTGCAAGGAGGGAATTCTGTGTGCTGGCACCAGGCTCAGAAGCCACAAGTGATGCAGCCTCAGCAGTTCTGTCCTTTACAGAGCAAACTGAGCAGCAGTTGGATGTCTTTTCCTATAGCTCTCAGCTTCCAGCTATAATTTGGTCCAGCCATCGATTCCAAGTTTTAAAAATCAAAACAAACAAAATTTAGTTATGCAGAAGGTTGAAAAAACATGAGGCATGATTAATAATAGCCACTGTTTCCTCAGTGCTGTAACACAGAGCAGCTTCCAGCCAGCACTGGCAGCTCTTTTGGGAGGAAATTACCATTGTCCAACTTTACAGGTGGGGAAACTGAGACACAAAAGGGCTGCAGAAAGCAGCTGGTTTAGCCCAGCTTTAGAGTTGTAGTCCTAGACTTTTCTTGTACATAAAGCTCTGAGTATTCCTGGAAACTGGGGCAGGTTGATCTGTGATTCACTGTCACCCAGCATCAGCCTTCACTTGTGTTTCTGCCTCGCTTGCTAAGGACATAATTTCACTGTTATTTTCTCTTTTCTTGCACAGGCACAGCTTCATTTCTCATTGCTCTTTATCTCCCATCTATGTCATTTACTCCAGAATTTCAAAGGAGCATTTTGCCATCAGCCAGCAGCAGCTGAAATACCTGCCCAAGATTTAGGAGAGCAGAAAAACAAAACCCAAACTCACTTCCAATCAACTCACACATGAACAACAAGCCCCAAGCTGACAAGTCCAAGACTTCCAAATTAGCTGGGTACGAATTCCTTTGGAAAGCTCCAGAAAGCGCCTGGGAATCTCCCACTGACAGTGGAAGGAGCAAATCTAAAAGACAGAGGAGTTGCAGCAGGCAGTGGCTTTAAGGGTAAAAAATCAGCTTCATTTGCAGCTGTGCTGTGCCAGTAAGGAAGGAGCCAGGGCTGCCTTCACAGCCAGCTCAGGGTGATCAATCACCATGAATCATCCCTTGAGAGAGGAGCAGGGAGGTGATTTAGACACTGAAACATGCCTGCTGCTGTTCAGCAGGTACCTGCATGACTGGGCTGACAGACCCACCTCACAGGGACTTCAAAGAGCCTGGGGAGGCGCAGGGAGGGTGCAGGAGCTCATCCCCAATCCACGCTCCTGCCCAGAGCCCCCACAGGGGACAGTCCCAGCCTTGCTGCTGGAGAAACACCTTAGAGCCTGAAAATGTATTTTCATCCTCTGTGTTTTATTTAAATATCCTCAGCTTTATAAACTGTGGGGATTTTTTGTGCTGACATGGTGCAGACAGGCCCTGTAAGACAGCTCYGGAGAGGAAGAGAGAAAATACAGGACATAAAAAAGCAAAGCTGCCTCTCTCCTCACTGAGGGCACAGCAAACAGAGCTGGGGTTTGAGTCCAGYTCTGCACAAACATCTCCAATCCAYGCTCCTGCCCAGAGCCCCCACAGGRGACAATCCCAGCCTKGCTACTGGAGAAACACTTTGAGCTTGAATATGTATTTTCATCTTGTGTGCTTCTTTAAAATATCCTCAGCTTTACAAACTCTCTTTTGGTATTTTTTTTTCTTTTGGGCTGACACTCACATGGTGCAGACRGGCCCTGTAAGGCAGCACCAGAGAGGAAGAGAGAAAATACAGGACACAAAAAAGCAAAGCTGMCTCTCTCCTCACTGCGGGCACAGCAAACAGAGCTGGGGTTTGAGTCCAGTTCTGCACAAACTGGCAGGGAGTGCAAAATGATGCAGGGAATCCACTGCCCTGGAACAACAGAGGGCCGTGGTGTCAGCCCAGCCCCTCAGCCCTGCCAAGACAAGCCAAGCAGCATCAGAGGCKGCTGCCAGGGCTCTGGGGGGCTTTGAGGAGTCAGCTGGGGCTCAGGCTGGGGCATGAATGGTTTCCCAACAGAAATGATTCAGAGTCTGGAGCGGTTTCAGGAGGAGCTGGCTGGTGCCAGGAGCTTTGTGAATGTAGCAGCAAGGAATGCTTCCTCCCTCCTCATCCCCCTCTGCTCCCGGCACCAGGCAGAGCAGAACCACTCGGAAAAAGTGGTTTGGGATCCAGAAAGCCCAGGGGGATCTGGCCTCCATTCCCACACGGGCTGTGGAGGGAAGCTCCATGGAGTAGCTGCAGACACAGTCACCTGCTGGGAGGGTCGAGGCTCCAAAAACCCCTCAGCTCACCCGTGGCCAAAGGCAAACAGCTCTGCTCTGAGGAGAGGGGAAACAGGAACTGTAAAATGGGTATTACAAGCCCTAGTGCAAAAGCCTTCCTGCTGTGGCTGTGTTTAACAACTCGTGTTCCCAAGAGGAGCAGCGACTGAGAGCAGTCAGACCCCTGGAGGGTTCCATCCCTGCCAGCCCCCAGCCTGGCACAGCTGCTGTCCTCACCCCCCTGTGGYCCTGGCTGATGGRTTAATGGTCATTCAGGTGGCTGTGGCCCTGGCTGATGGATTAATGGTCATTCAGGTGGCTGTTCCTGCCTTGCCCTCCCCTGGCTCAGGTGCTGTCCCACTGGCACAGCCCCTGCTTGGTCCAAGGGCTTTAACCCATTTCACTCTGCAGCCAGCATCACAGGCAGCTCCTTTTCCAGTGAGGCCCTTGTGTGTGCTAAAGCCAACTACAAACATCCTCTTTCCCTTCCCTTCCCTTCCCTTCCCTTCCCTTCCCTTCCCTTCCCTTCCCTTCCCTTCCCTTCCCTTCCCTTCCCTTCCCCTCTCAGATTGAAACTACAGAAAGTAACTAGAGGTGCAAGCACCTGGCCATGGCTTTTAGCCACCACCTCTGAACAGAGAATTCAGAATTCTGAGGATAAACTCTGCCTGTAAACACTGTCTTGGAGAGGAGARAAGCAGTGGAAAGTAACAGTTCAACTAAACTGCTCTGAGATGCAGCTTCAGGATCGTGTTATGGCAAAAATACCTCACATTTCAGTGTTTGCTCACTGGTCTGAGCACTGGTGGATTCAGCTCTGCTACTTCCCCCTTCAGGCAGCTCATGAGTAGAAAAAAAATGGATGTATTAGGTAAATAATTCTTCCTGAGGCAGATTCTGATCTCCCCAGGACATCTTCACAGCTGTCTGCAGGACCAAACCCTTCATGTCTTATTTGTTCTGCTTGGTTTTCGTGGCCAAAGGAGTTTTCCCAAGGAGTCAGACCTAAGGTTGTTGATTTTGACACAAAATACAGGCTTTTCTGCGGGAATTTTAGCAGTCACAAGGTGGAGCTGTTCCCGATTGTATTTCCCTTTCTGTAGGGTTTTTTATCACGAAGAACGATGGGGAAGGCAGCCAGCAGTGTGGTGCCTGTCTTTGGAGAGGTCGAGCATAAATCAGTCTGATCACTGTCTGAACAGAGCCATTCTCCAGCCAGTGCTTCCAAGCCACGCACAAAGAGAAGAACACACAACTRCAAACACATTTCTCCTTCCATTAAAGCCAGAACAATTTTTATAATAATTATTACTAGCAGCACACCACCAGCCCCTCACAGCCCACCATTCTGATTCTGGAATTAGAGGCTGTTGATACCCACAGCCCCTCAGCAGCGTGGCTCCAACCTGGAGGAGCAAAATCTGTCTTGCTGCTGAGCCATGCCCGTTTCATTGGCACTTCAACTTATCTAACCATAAGAGCAGCTTGGCCAACGACAAATTACACTGTTTATACAATTAACAGTCCTGGGTGAGCATATCTCTTCCAAGAAACCACGAGCACTTACAAAGCTGTCTTTTTGCAGCAAGGAAGAAAGCCAATGCAAAAGCTGAGCATGTGGCTGCCAGTTATAATTGAAATCATTTTAATAATTCATGCCTCATTACCTTGCCACATGGCAGTTCAAAGACCATCTCCTAATCCTTTAACCCTTCTCTCCTGCGTCCTTTGGTTTGGTTTCTTAGTTTAATCAGTGAAGAAACAAAATGGGGAATGCTCATCAGCACTTGCCCATGGGGACAAAACCCAATGGGGGCTGGTGAGTCTAAGCTCTTAATCCCCTCCCTCCTGCCCTCCTTGCTTTCCTGATTTGATCGCTCACTGCCAGCTGAATCAGTAAAGAAATTAATAAACCATCTATTAGATATGCCAAGCTGTTGGCTGAAGCTGGAACTGCTTTATGGCACGTCTTGGTGCAGCACTAGGGACAAGGGCAGCTCTTTTTATTCAGCAGCTTTACACGGCCAGGTGAGAGTTGCTGGAAGCAACTGTGGCCTTTACCCTCTGATATCTCCTAGGGTTTTTCCAGCTCTGAGTTGTCCTCTGGGTAGTCAGTCCCACAGCCATGCCCTTTCTCCTTAGCAGAATTGCAATTTGAAGGTCAGGATACCACAACGTTATTTTTTAGTGGTTTTGAAGCTTTCTTCTTGCCCCCTTGGCCATGGAGGGAGAGAACACCTGACATCTATTTACTCTTCCAGTACTACGTGGGCAGACTGCAAACAATAAAGTCAGATCTAATGTTATTTATGGCTGCAAGTATGGTCCTGTTCTCTCATGAAAAGGAAATAACCTTGTAAAAACACATTCATTTCAAGCACAGTGTGTATTTACACACAGGAAGGGTCCCTCCTTCACCAGCTCAACTCAATGTGCATGAGGGAAACCAAACCACGCACACACAAACATGCACCAACACGTGCAAAATAAGAGTGCTAGCAGGAGATTTCAACAGCAGCAGACTATCAYTCTATCATTTCTAATTATTACTCAATGTGTTCCAGCAGGCAGGCACACAGAGCTGGAGACAAACCCAGCCTAGTGAAAGCTGGAGCACAGGAACAGCACGAGCTCCGTGCTGCTGTCACCTCCCCTCCAGCAGCCAGAGCTGAGCCCTGGGCCCCCAGCACGGCCAAACCCTCAGCAGCTGACAAAAAGCCCCTCCAAYGCTCCAGCTCTCACCTGGATCGCCACACAAAATATTAACAGTAACAATATTAATATTTAGTAACATTAATATTCAATTATATTCAAAATATTAAAATACAAATATACATTTTTAATATATATATATATAAAATCAGAAAATACAAAATATTCTTTTGTATTTATAATATTTGTTGATGGTTTTGTTAATTATTTTTATATGTATTGGAGTAGGTAAGGTAGTGCTATAAATTTAACAATGATAATAATTAATATATATATGTTTATTTGATTTTTTTATTATGGTGTAAGGTTTAATTAATTGAGTAGATTATTTAATTGTGTTTTATTATTAATTTTTATTTCAGTTATATATTTTTAATTGTATGTTTTTATGAACAGATTTCAAATTATTAGATAGGTTTATGTAATATATTTTATTAAAATCTTTATATTTATGTTTATGTATTAGTAAAAGAAAATTTTTTGCTGTTCTGTTTTGTAGAGTTGTTTTATATTTTTGATGTTGGTTAATGAATTATTATTATTAGGTTAATAAATTAATATTATTTGGTTAATAAATTATATTTTTTATATTGGCTAATAAATTATTATTTTTTATTGGTTAAGAAATTATTTACTGTAAGAGAAGTAGCTCAGAAGAGCTGCTGGCAGGGGTGGAGAGAGCCCTCAGGCTGCAGCTGCAGGAAGTTTCTGTGCCCACAGCTTTTGAGTTGGTGCCCTGGGGAACAGCACAGGGTCACCTTGGGGAACCTTTCAAACACAAAGAAGCCAAGCCTGAGGGGATGGAAACCTGCCCAGCTCCACTGGCAATAGAAGAGGAGATTTATCCTGGTTTTTTGTCTGTCACAAAGGTTTTTCTGTTGAACACAGAGCCTTTCCCTCTCTCCCTGCACCACTCAGCTGCTCTCTGTATGAAGTGCTGATCAGAGGAGCGGCTGTGCCTGGGGATGCTCTGGATCAGAGGTGTGGGGACTCCCCCGTGCCTTTTCCCAGGCTGGATGAACACCTAGCAAGAAAAGGGATCTTTGCAGGGAATTTATTAGGCAGCCTGAGCAGCACTCCAGAAGCTGCATGTTCCCTTTGAAGGCCTGAAATAAAATCCATTGACAGATCACTGTAGCTGCAGGGAGAGGACAAAGGTGATCAAACACAGGTTTCTTTCAGGGATAAGCTCTGAGGCAAAGCTCTCTCCATTTAACAGGGGAAAGAGCACAATGAGTGTGACTCATGGCAGAGCTTTGTGGGTGATGTGCTGCCCACGCTCAGCTGATGAGGCCATTTCACATTAGACCCCATCCAACATGTCATGCTGCTCTTAAATGTTGCAGAACCAAGGTGCCCATGYGGGTTTTTGCCCTCAGAATGCCAATAAAATTCTTAATTCCCCTTTTCTATCACTACTTACTTTAACAAGCACTGCTCAGTGACAAAAAATGTTAAGRTTTTCAAGTACCATCAAATTGGATTTTCCAGTTTGTAGGAGAGGAAAAGTAAAGGTCACAGTGATCATTACAGCTGTCTCCTTATTCAAAGCAGAGCACTTTAGAGAAGAGTTTGGCCTCACTTCTAATCAGTATTCAGTACTGAAGAGCTTGGGGCTCTTCTGGTCTGGGCAAAGGGCCAGAGTGTGACTGAACAGAAAAAGAAGCAAAGTCTACTCTAATATCACTGAGCAAACCAGGTGAAATACAAAAAAATAAATCCATTAAAGCACAAAGCTCTAATTCAGTTTTCTGAATTTCAGTTTCTTTCCCTGTAACAAGATTAGGAATTACAGTAAAACAGGCAAGACATTGATTTTGAGTTTGGTATTTAAGGAGGATAAAAATGGTGCCTCGGAGCAAACACTGCCAACATGCAGCAGAACTCAAAGGATCAGAACAGAGCTGTGGATCACGGATGGAATCAGAGCAGAAGTCCAAGAATTTGCCACAGCCGTGTTCTGGACTACTCTGAAAGATTACCTACTCCCAAATTCATCCTCTCTGAGAGCTGGCTGCTGATCCCCTCTCAATTCCCAGGCACACTGCACCCTTCAGTCTCCATCCAGCTTTTTCCAGCTGAATCTCCTCCAGCTCTTCCCTTCCAAACCCGTGTTAAAGTCTTTTAAGGGATCCCAAGCATTATTCAGTTGAACASAAAAGAAGAAAGCTGACCATGTCTCTCCTCCCTCCCTGGCCATCTCTTCCAGCCCCGCTGCCAACTTCCAGCACATCCTGACCATATATTTAGTCTGCAGTAATTTGCTTTGCATTGTCTTGTGCAGGGTCCAAGYGCAGGAATTACATATCCAGTGAGGCATCCAGCACTCTGGGAAACCCTGGAGTTTTGGAGACTCAACTCCTCGTGCTGCTGCCAGAGGCTGAGAGCTCTCGTGGTCCAGAGCACCACAGTGACTCAGAGGAGCTGAATGGCAGCTCAGGGAGACCATCCCAAATCCCTGTGTGTGTGTGGAGCAGGGTGAGAGGGGTCAACAAACAGATTCAGGGAAGGGATCAGTGCTGTGGGCACTGGGTGAGGCTCCTTGGCAGTCCTGCCTGCCAGGGCACAGTCATGGGCACCTCATGGCAGAGAGGCTGAGGCACAGGAGCCACACACATGGCAAAAAAAAAAMCCCTCCAACTGGCAAAAAAACCATTTCCAACTCTAGCTCCTTCACTTTGTTTGTAAGAAAAGACTGGGCAGGGGAGCTTGGTTGGATAGAAAACACTTGGAGGCCAATAACTGTGAGACATCTCCTGAGGAACCCAAAGCTCCTATTTCTAAAGGAGACAAAGGTCATCTGTAAGTGAACATCTGGGCCAAGCAGTGTCACCAGCCCAAGCCTGGAGCTAAACCTGTCAGACCAAAGCAGAGCAAGAGCCTTGAGGAAGCACCTCAG
>JACDOX010000337.1:541029-572959 GCA_014549065.1 Cardinalis cardinalis
GGGAACCGAGGGGCCACAGCTGTAACATGGAGCATGGTGTGACAGTGAGGGAACCGAGGGGCCACAGCTGTAACACGGAGCATGGTGTGACAGTGGCAGTGAGGGAACCGAGGGGCACAGCTGTAACACGGAGCATGGTGTGACAGTGGCACTGGCAGTGACAGTGAGGGACCCCGGGGCACGGGCAGGTGGCAGCTCAGAGGAGGGCAGCCAGGCTGCTTTTGGGGGTGATGCTCTGCAGAAGAGCTGCCCAAGCCCTGCCGAGCACACGGCAACCGCAGGCTCCTGCCAGAGCGTGCTCACGGGTCCCTGTCACAGCATGGGGACAAGCCAGACCACAGAGCAGCCCCCTCAGCACCTCTGAACACAGATAACACCGCAAGCCCCCTGCAGCAGGCAGGCTTCGCTGTCTCCACCACAAAACCACGATTTTTGTGTCTCTGTCTCATCTGTCACTGAGGTGTGACAGCAGCCTGAGATAAGCCAGCTGCAGAAAGCATGTTACTAAGGAATGTAATTATTTTTATTATGGATATTTCTGCCTCTCTTTTTGTTCCACCCAAGTGGTGTCCCCAGGTCTGAGCATTAGAGCTTGCCATGGCATAAGAGGCACTGGAAGAAGTGCCCTTCTCTGCCTCCAGCCAAGCCCATTCAGACAATTTGCAAGCTCACCATGACCACCACAGTGAGATTAATTCACAAAAGCACCAGGAGGACAACAGCCATCCTTTCTGTGATGGATTCCTCCTGGTTCACCTAATCCTGGACAAGTCTAAAAGTTGCAAGGCCTCACTTCAGGCTGTTCATTCAGGTTTCTCTGTGAGCTCTAAACCTGCTAGAAATTCTCCTCTGTTTCCTCTTTTGGGTAGGACAGAAATATAATATGCTACAACCTTRTTTCCAAAACACCCTGCAAGAAGGAGCACATTGCTCTCTGTGTGTGCTCTGTGTGAAAGGACTGTTTCTAATTTTAGCCTTGAAAGTCATTAGGAACTGTGATTTTTTTATCTGCAGTGTGTACACACACATGCTTGATTTCTTTTTTGAAACCTTGAACTGTTCAAATTTTTGTTGGGTTTTTTTTTAATTAAATAAAGAGTTTTGAGTCSAAAAGTTTAGACACCAACTGCCATCACTTTGAGGAGATTTCCTAGAGAAGCTTCCACTGTGAGCATTAGAAAGTTTGAGAGTGAGGGTAACAGAGAAATCTACAACAATGTTACAGAGCTTCTTCTATAATATTTTTTCTCAGAAATCACRAGCATTTATGCAAAATGTCATCTCTGCATTGGGACTTTAAATGTCACTCACCCACAAGCTTCAGCCAACTGTCTCTGAGCAGAGCTAATACTACACCAGTGGAAACCACAAGCAGTAAACTGGCCTTAGTGACTTCTTTGAAGTCTTGCCCTGAGCWGTAAGGCAATAATGTGTGGGGAAAGGGACCCCACAAACCAAGTATCTCCTGTTTTCTGTCCTACCAGAGCAGAGTGATAAATTCCACCATCYGAGGATGAAATGATTACTACCATTGGTAAAGCATCACATGTACGACAACCCCCAGAATAAGCTTTTACCACTTGTGTGATTCTGCTAAGAGCAGATGGACCAAATGTCTCAGGGTGTCATGAACTGCAGAGAGGGATGAATTTAAAGGCTTTCCGAGAGAGTTACTAATTACTAATTACTGATACTAATTCAGTAAGAAGGAATGAGAGATCATCTTCCACTTGGCATGTTCAGTGTTTGGACATTACTCCCATCACAGACAGAAAGCCCAGGAGTGGAGCAGAGCATTTCTAATATCTCAGCTGGAAATCTCTGGGGCCATGGACATGTTCTCCAGGGAGAGTGTCAGACACGTGCCAGTCAGTTGGTGCAGTCAAATACCAGCCAAAAGCAAAATAATGGTTCTTGTGAAGTACTTACACAGGAACTAGCACCATCCAGAGAGTTCATCCAGCCTTACCAGCAGTTAATTACACAGAGTGGAGTCACCTCCCATCCACAGCTGGACAGACAAGCTACTTGTACCACACAGATTGTGACAACACTGTAAAACTTTAGTGTTAGGACAAAATGGTTTATTCCCTTTAGTCAGTACTTAGGCTGGTTGCTTTATTTCCATTTCTTAAATGAAAAAATTATGTGAGATTCTTGTAGACAAGGCAGAGTGCTCTGGCTGTATGAGAGAGTAATGTGTGATGAGTAATGTATTGATTTTCTAAAAAGTAGGTTAAAGCCTGTTGAGACTCCAAATGAAATTGGAAAGATTTCTTGCATGTTGCACAAAGCCAGTAACCAGTCATTCCTGAAGGAATTGAAATAGTGTTGAAAACCATGCAAAACAACATAAATACTGTTAAATTTATACAAGCAGTAAAAGAACTCATTAACTACTGCAGGAGCATATTGACCAAATATATCAGATTAAAGAAATAGCACCAATGAAGCATTTTCAGCACCTCAAACCTGTGAGAAAACCAAATCTATGAACCAGAAAAAAAACCCTGCATGTTTTCATATTGACTGTAAGCTTACTGCTAATATAATGCAAGTTGATGGTTACAAAGCATTCAAAAAGAAACTAAATGCTTTGGAAAACAAGTGCTTACAAACGCTTGCATACCACGAGTGGAAGTAGTTTTTTTACTAACACAGAAACCTTGAGAAATCAGCAGTGAGTAGCTCGTCTGCAGCAGAGCCAGGAGTGCTGGACATATTTTGGTCAGATCCTCGGAATTCTGTAACTGGATGCCTCCTGCATGAGTTCTTGGATGGAAAAGGAGTCCCCAGCATGAGACAGGGGGGAGAAACTGGCTCCAGACCACAAACCCAGTGTGGGATTCAAACATGGATCATGCAGCACTCACAGCTGCTGGAGCACATGAACACTGGATTGCAGGAGCCACTGGAGACATTCCAGCGTCCTGCAATGTGTCACAAGCCGCCAGAGCAGAACCTGCTTCTCTCCTGTCTCCTGCAAAACATTTTGTGGCTCAGCTGGGCTTATCAGGCTCCCTGGCACCTGAGTTCAGGCACYTCCTTGTCACACACACCTGAGTCAAGGGGTTAAAATGTTTTTTCCAGCTAAATTTCCCTGAGTCCCTAGGCTCCATCAGCACTAATCCACATGTGCTGGCTGATTTCTTCAGTTCTGCAAATAACCAAGAGTATTCTTTGAGCCTTCCCCAGGCACTCAGCCCAGGCCAGTCCCTGCAGAGCCCGCAGTCATTTCAGACACTCTTTGTACCTTGCCTCTTGGAATTTCTCTGCTTCTGACCTGCTGTCCTKGCCTGGCTGCCTTGGCCTGCCCCATCCCACAGACTGTGACACTGGAGCTGCAGCCCTGCCTCCACCTGAGCCTGCTTTGCTCCCAGCTGCAATTCCTGTGTTTTATCCCATTGGTAGGGCTGGGACATCACCAACACCCTGATACTGTCCTCACTGCCTCAGAACTGCACTTCCCACCTCTCCCTGAAAACCATTTCCCTCTCCAGAGGCTGAGACAAGATAGAAAAAGATTCAAAGGCAACAGAATTAGCCCACAGCAATTCTCTCTGCAACTCTGGGGGTAAAACTTTCTATTTTTCTGCTTTCCAGGGAAGATCTGAGACAACTCTGCATCTTCAGAATGCTCCAGCCCTGTTTATTTAAAATAAAATTAATTTTATTGAATTCCCAAATAYTCCCTGACACTCTGGAGCTAAATTCCCCCGCAGTCCATTTATCACTGCTTGGGTTAAATGTGCTGCCCATAAGATAACTCAGTGTGGGTCATTTTCCTCAGAAAAGTGTTACTTTTTTTTTTTTTTAAATTTGTTTACACAAAATCAAAAAACACCTCCACTACTGTTTCCTTTCACAGCTTTTTTTTTTCCTTCAGCTTTGTGGTCACATTTGCACAACAGCGTTTCTACAGAAAGTAGATTTCAAATGCCACCTCGCTCATTGTGAACCTCCCTTTGCTGGCTCTCAGGGCTTTTGCCCCTTTTCTACTAAACCTGCACCTTGTTCCAAGAATGAAAATGTGATGAAAGGTGCTTGACTATGGGCACCTCAGTTCCTAGGCTGGTACCTGATTTGGTGGTTCTTCCTCAGCTCTTCACCCACCCCTGAGCTGGGCTTTTCCAGGGACAAAGCCAGAACTGGYCCCAGCACCAAGTCTAACAAAATTCAAGAAGTTTAGGCAACGAGACATGGAATACACAGGATCTGAAGGGTTGTTTTCTTCAGTGATTGGTTTTAAAAAGAAAAATCTCACCTGAAGAATTTGTAAATAAAGTGGAAAACAGTTAATATGCTGTCTAGTGGGATGCTGTTAGGGGCAGTTTCTACAGAATTTTCAAAAAGCCTTGAATCACTATTTTAAAAAAATCMAAACCACAACAAACCACTACAAGAAACACCCATTTATTTGCAAGATACATGAAAAAGGTTTTAATATATGTATGAAAATWTTGAGGAACTGTACAAACCCCAACACAAACACAATTAATCCAGGTCTGGCCATGTGAAGACAGCACCTACTTGCTCACAAGGTGAACCTGCACCCCTCACAGTGAGGGGATTTCTCCCTCAGGTCTGGTGCACAGCATTTCATGAGCAATATCTGGAGGGAAATGGGCTCTCCTGAGGGGCAGGATTGCCTTGGCAAGCTGGGATCTTGTCAGAGCTCAGCTCTGGAGAGGAATTATCCTTTGGGCCTGGCTCTGTTCCAGCTATGCACTCATCAAAGATAAACTGACCCTAATCCCTCAAAAAAAAATAAACAATCACATCAATAAAGAGAAACTCCAGTCTCAGCCTGTCCTTAGCAACCAGATGCCACCTCCATCAGCCCTGCCCTGTACCAAGGCAATTCAGCATTCCTTTGTGAAAGATTTTTGGCTTTTCACAGTGCCCCAACCCTGCAAAACCAAAACACCCCTGGAGGAGGCCAAGCCCTTCTTCAGCCCAGCTCCCCACAAACACCTGCTCTAGAAGCTGTCACCAACCCAAATTTAGCCTCTTCTTGCCTGAGATGAGTTCTGATAAATCCCTTTGATAAGAAGGGGTTTTAGATCATGCCCAGGTTGGACTGCAGACATTGGCTTTACTTTACCCTGGATTATTTCACCTTGTGTTGTACAGTGGGGAGTCACTGTGGAGAAACTCAACCAGCACATCACAAACATTTCTGCTGTCCCAGGGTCTTAGGTTGGAAATAGGGGGATTCTATTCCTATCTGTTAGAGGGGGGGTGTGGTGGTGTTTGAGGGTTCTCAGGACAAGGGAAGAGATGAAAATCTTGACTCCATGTTTCAGAAGGCTGATTTATTATTTTACAACGTATATTATATTAAAAGAAAATTATAYAGTAAAACTATACTAAAGAAAGGGAAAGGGGACATCAGAAAGCTAGAAAYGAATGAATAACAAAATTTCATGACAGACTCAGAGAGTCTGACACAGCTGGCTGTCATTGGCCATTAATTAAAAATAATTCACATGCTGGGAAAAACAATTCTCCAAATCACATTCCAATGTAGCAAAACATGGAGAAGCTGAAGCCTCCCAGTTTCTCAGGAGAAAAGRTCCTGGCAAAGGGATTTTTCATAAAATATGTCAGTGACAGTGGGGCAGTTCTCTGCTGTTCTTTGGGAGTTTTCTTTCTCTCTCCCACAGCCAGCCCTCCCTCCAGGAGATCTCTGCTGTCCATGGCCAGGGAGTGTCCCTGCAGGGCTGATCCAATTTCAGCATCCCATGGGGAGATGCTGCGCCCAGGGSAGGAGCCAAGCATTCCTACCTGGATCCAATCTGAGCCTGGCCCAGCCCAGCAGCCTTTGCCCCCTGCATTGCCAGAGGAGCAGCTTTCTGCTGCCCTGCAGTGCCAGAGGGAGCCCAGGCCCATCTGCAGCAGCCCTGGAGCTGCAGAGGAAAACTCCCCCCTTGTGCAGGATCCCTGCTGCAGCAGAGCCACAGCTGGAACTGCAGGAGGGCTGAGCCCCCATGGGATGGGGCTGGGACACCTCCCTGACACACGGGGGGCAGGGACTGCTCTGACTCTGGCAGTGCTTTGCTTTCTTTTCTGTACTATTGCATTTGTATTTTTAATTTTCCTAGTACAGAACTGTTATTCCTATTCCCATATCTTTGCCTGAGAGCCCTTTAATTTCAAGATTATAATAATTCAGAGGGAGGGKGTTTAMATTTTCCATTCAAGGGAGGCTCCTGCCTTCCYTAGCAGACACCTGTCTGYTCAAACCAAGACACCCAAGATGCCACCAGGACCCAAGTTTAGTCACTTTGCTTGTCAGCCACATCAAGACCCCCATMAGTCATCCGAGTGGCTCTGACAGAGACAGTAAATTAAAATATAGTCTTGATTGTGGTTTTGTGGGACCATCGTGGCCTTGGAGCAGGTGAGCCCACAYGGATCCAGCATTTCACCCTGCCATGTTTCTGAAGTTTTTGCAAAACAGATTTCCCTGCTGTAACTCTTGAGTAGTTTTAGCTGCCTGAGCTCTTGGGCAAGGATCCATGAGAGAACTGGAATCCATGCCTGTGTGGATCCACGGCAAATTATTGATCAGACCTGTGTGGTCTTCCTGAGACTTAGCAAAGCTCAGAACCAGACCTCCCCATCCATCCCAGGATGGGTTCTTTAGCAAAGAAACGAACCCAGATGTTGCCTTTAGCCCCAAAATGCTGCTTTTTCACATTGAACAGCCTACACGTGTTCAGGGCACCTGCATTTTGCTAGATTTTCTGTACATTACAAAAAAAAACATTAAAAAAAGTAGAAACAACCTTGGAAATGAAGTTTTTCCCTCCACTGAAGATGGTAGGTGATGGCAATTTCAGCTCAGGTGGTTAAAGCAG
Organism: Cardinalis cardinalis; assembly: GCA_014549065.1. Classification (NCBI taxonomy): domain Eukaryota; kingdom Metazoa; phylum Chordata; class Aves; order Passeriformes; family Cardinalidae; genus Cardinalis; species Cardinalis cardinalis. The sequence continues at coordinate 547,893 of JACDOX010000337.1, forward strand.
CCCTCAGAGCTGCCTGTGAGGGGATGGTCCCAGCTGGCAGAAGTTTATTCACCTCTGGAATAGGTGTTGGTTCTGACCAGGGTGCTCCGTCTGGAGTTGTAGGACATGTCTTCATATACCTGATTGGGCTTTTTCTTCTGGAAATATTTCTTCACCTGCCAAACAAAGAAAACAGCCATTCAAACCAGAGCCTGGAAAGACCCCAACCAAGGAGTCATTTTCCATCTTAGGAGTCCATCTACATCATCTCTTGGAAGAGGAAACATACTTTTAAAATTCCTCTCACGACCCAGTGAGGTCTTAGAGGACCACGTGGAAATTATCAGCTTATTTATTTTACTTTCTTTTATGAGTCTGATGCAATTTCACAAAAAGTTCCTTCAAGARTTGGATGTAACTGTAGCTTTGACATAAATAATAAATGACAATAATAATAAATAAGGCTCAGTCTTAGACTGTTACTGGTAACACAGGACATGAGGTCCCACTGGGCTTTGACAGAATGATGTTACACTACTGGTTTTTAGCAGTGCTGGATCCACATTTGAAGGGGTGAGACAGGASCCTGTGAATCACACATTTAATTTTCAATAATATTTATGCAGCAGAAGGATCTATCAGAGACAATTTCTGGGCACTTTCTGCGGTATATGTATGGAAATAATCCCAGTGAAGGAAAAAAATGTAATTTTTTTTTTCTTGAAATGGGCCATTTTTTTTCTCCCAGCACAACTTTCAGACATCAGGCTATTTTATGAGTTTTTGTTGCCCTTGTGTCCCCCTCCAAGTTACATCTCTTAAAAGCTTGCTATGTACAGCTCCAGCCCAATCCATTAAAGAATTTTAAAAAAGCAAGGAAAGCAGAACAGTGAGGGGCTTTGCTCACTCRAGGTTTGTTATCAAAAGACAATAAATGTCTCATTTACAAAGGGTCACAGAAGTCTAAGACACTGCGTTAGCTGCCAAGAGTTTACAGCTGGAAGACATTCAACAAGGGCAAATAGGAGAGCAATAGGGAGCCACAATTCCTTAGCTTTATCAGATGTTTGCTTGACTCTGGCACTATTTCAAAATAATCTCAGTTTGTTCCACCAGCCTGCCCCAGTTCTGCTGTGGTGACTGTACTCACATCCACGCGGTACAAGGTGCAGCACACCAGGGCACAGACCAGCACAGCCACCACCATGAGAAGGGCATACAAATCCCAGGAGCTCTTCTCACATGCCGGCTCCCCTTCTGCATTTAAAATCACAGCAGCGTGGTTATAAATACAAAAATACAGAATTTTGTCGGATTAAGCCCTTTTCTAACCCAGACATGGGGTAATTGAGAGGTGTTTTAAAAACTTTTATTCCATTTTCAGTCTCATGTGAAGGGTGAGACAATACAGATGTTATAATTCATGCCATCACAATCAGAAGCAAACTATTTCTTAATTACAATACAATTATAAGTGTTTCTATCAGCTTTTGCCACACCATGCTGTAGATGCCTTAAAGCCAATCATCTAAAATTATTCTTAATGGGTCCTACTACAATGCATCTTCCATAGTTCTATTTCTCCAAAGTATCCCATCTTTTTTTGCAAGGAAAGTTSTTTCTAGCCCCATTTCTCTCTCAGCAGTGTCTGTCCTATTCCACGGCACTTCTAAGTCAGCATTTCTTCTCTCAAGTTTTGCATACAGATGCACACTGTGTGAGCCTTCTGTCAGGTTTTGAGAATTCTCTACAAATCTAGTTCCCACAGAATTTTTTTTTTATTCTGAAAAATACCAATTTCACAGTTTAGCCAAAAATGCAGATATTGACAGCTACAGAGCCACGTTTCTCATGCCGTTAGTATTCTCACTGGCATTCCCCGTGCTCTTCCAGAGGCTGGTGGGTCAGCAAGGAGCTCTCCACAAAGGCACCTCCCACACCACTGACAGGACCACACTCCTAATGGGAGCAGGAAATTCTTTCCTACAGCRTTGCTGCAACCCTGAGGGCTCTGAATGACCCAAGAGCCAGGCTGGTGAGAGGTGCAGACAGAAGCAGGAGTATGTTCRCGTTCCTTCTATGGTATAAAATGCACTGAGCAGAATAATGCTGGTGGAAAGGGTTTCAACTCTCTAAAACCTCAATTAATCCATATATGAAGAACACACTAATTAATAATCACAGCCCTGCTTTGTTGGGCTATTGGCATTTCCCTCACCTCACTTTATTGAGTCGTTGCCCCAGCTGTGGGTGGTGGCACAGAACAGGACCACAGGTGCCTTTGCAGACTGCAGGAAAATCCTTTACCACCCTTAGGGCCTTTGTAAATCTTATTTTACAAAGGCCTCAGCAAAGCCCAATGCACAGGGTWAAATTGCACCAATAAGACCAAAATCAAGCATTCTCCTGCTCGTTCTGGCTTCAGTTTAGCAAATGAGTACAGCACAATCCTGTGGGAAAATAAAAAACTCGTTCTTGGAGCACAGAAAAGCAAAAACTCATCTTTGGAGCACATAAAAAAATGAAACCCCCTCTTTGGAGCACATAAAAATGAAACCCCTTCTTTGCAAGACAGAAAAATCAAAGCCCCTATTTGCAGCACACGCTCACAGAGTGCTCAGTGTGTATCAAAGGTATGTGAGAACATTTCTGCTGTGGTCTGTGGTGCTTGAAGCAAAAGACCAAGGACTTGTTTTGTGCTCCCCAGTGTGATTTTTTTTTTCTTTTTAACACAAGACTTGCTAGAGGGAATGGTTTCTAAAATCCATTTATGTCATGATAAGGTCAAAGAATTGGTGCTGAAAGTACTTAACCATACCTTAAAAGTGACAGATTGCACACAGTGAAGTTTTGTTACCTTGTTTTAACCTTTTTTTCTTTTTCTAAGCTGCAGGATCACGGCAAGGTCTGAATTCCTCTCTGGTTGTACAAGGCAGGTGGAAACACAGAGTCTGTTTCTGTGTCTGAGCTCAACAGGACACAAAGGAGCCTGAGCCCACTCTCCAAACTTTCCTAGGTTTGCCTGTCCTGACTAAAGTTCCAAAAGCTTTCTGTCCAAAGCACAACAACAGATATTTATGATTAAATAAGCAAAAGGGTGGTACCTTTAACCAGCACCATGGTGCCTCTTGCAGAGAGCAGAGGGTAATCCTTCACCTCCTGGGCACAGATGTAGTTATCACTGTCCTTTTCCTGTAGCTTGTGTAGAATCACCACAATTCTATTTCCTTCCCTTGAATACTCCAAGCGATTCCCAAAGGCAGGAGAAACCTCTGACCTGGTGTGATTTGACACAGACAGAACTGTGCCAGGCTGCACATGAGTCCTGAGCAAGTAGAACTTCTCATCTTCCCATGAGCTGTTCAACACACAGGTGATGTTGACAGACTGGCCTTGCTCAGGGTTGGTATGCAGTGGTGATTGCTCCAGAGGCCGCCTGGATATAGCTAAAATCAGAGAGATTGGTGGTTATCATGTGCTTAACACAGTGCATTTTAACTGGGGAGCAAGGGGACAGAGCAGGCAGAAAGAACAGAGCATAGAAATGTAGATAAAATTAATTTTTAAATGTGCTTTGCACAGGCTTTAAGAAGGATATATTTTAGTATACCCTGGCTCAGGATCTGAAGGGAGAACTGACCAACAGATTGAGCTGTTTGTACTGGGTCTGCACTGCCTAAAAAATTATAAATACTGACCTCCTCTAAGGGAATACAGCCTGACCAGCACRTCCTGGAGCCAGGCAAGATTGCCTGCTTTCTCAAGCAGAGAAGGATCTGGGGGCTGTTGGTCTGGATGAAATCACACAGTGTGTGTCCCATCAACGTTGAAAATGGTCCATGAGAATGGAGTGGTCATTAATGACTCACTGTCCAGCTGAGAGGCATTCCACTGAGTTCCTCTGAGGACAGGACTCATTCCTTTTAATACTGTCATTGGAGTGGATAAGGGAGGGAGGACAGAATTTATCAGGTTTGTAAAGGGAAGGCTGTAAGCATTTCAGAGAAGAGGATCAGAATCAAACAGAGCTATAAAGAAACTTAATAAAATAATTAGGAGAGACAATACATAATAAACAAGATGTGATTCATTTGARGAAACACAGCCAAGAAGTTTGAAAGGAGAAGCCCAAGGGAAGAGATGATAATCCTTCATGGATATAAATTACTATTGCTGGCCAGCCATCAATTAGATCTCACATGCCTGGGGGACAGGAAAGGAAGACAATCCTGTAAGCTTTGGGAAAGATGTGTCAGGTTAGAAGGTCTCATTGGAAGGACAGGTACATGGAGGAATAAACTGCCAAAGAATAGTGTGGACTCCACCCTCTTCTAATGAAAAAAAGTAAGTAATAAAGACAGAAAAATTGTTCCCCCAACCAGAAACACCTGCCAAAAGAAACACTTCTGCCCATTCAGCAACTCCTCACTAACAACAGAAAAACCCCTTTACTCACTCATGCTCAATTTGCATGAGACCAGCCTCCCAATTATTACCAATTTGTCATTTAAGACGAATTAGTAAAAACAAAAGAGGTTTGCAAAAACAACTGCTACCAAAAAACCCCCTCTTTACTCTGCTAGATGTTTAAAAAGGTTTGACAGGTTGTTTTGGAAAAGCTGAGGGACCTCACTGTTTCCAAACTGCTGCAGCAACCTGTGACATATGTGAAAATCTGTAGCTGGAATTAATGAGTCACAAATTAATCTTCTAAAATGGTTTAGAGTTTTTTGGTACCATACTATCTCATGTGTTTTCTTCATTGTTTCAGGGAGCAAACCCACACATTCCTTCAAATCTCTACCTGAGCAGACACGGAGGAGGTTCTGTCAGACTCAACCTCCCATTGTGTCTCCTTCCAATCTTTGGTTTAAAATACAGATCTGTATTTACTAATTCTTGACATAAAAGGTGGAATTGCAATACCTTTGACCAGTACTATGATTGTCTTCCTATTTATCTCCTTGATTTTTAACATCTCTGTGCATTCGTAGATTTCGGAATCGGACTCCTGTAACCTGTGCAGGGTTATCCTGAGGTTCTCTYCTTCCTTTGAACACTCAACACGATTACGAAAGTCAGGATTGACAACTGGAGGGTTCTCCTTGGAACAATATATCACATTGACTTTCTGTCTGATATCTCTCAAGTACATTCCCAACTGATTTTCTGAAGCATTCATTGGGCAAGTTATGCTGATGGAGTCTCCTTCCCAAGCACTGATAATGTCTGTGGACTGTTCTTTTCCTCCACCTAAAAATAAGAAATGCRATTGAAATTGTAATATCAGAATTCCTCCTGGTCTGATCATATCAAAGAAGGTTTCAAAACCAACTCCACCAACAGAACTGCTCTGTGAGGCTGCACCTCAGTCTCCCTGGGTCATTTCTTGGCTGCTCTGGCACCTGTAGTGCCTTTCATGCCCAGTGACCTGAGCAGCTCAGCACCTTCCCAAGCTTCAAAGGCCTTGGCAAAGAAGTGGCTGCTGTCACTCACACAGAAAATTTAGTTCTCTYTKTAGATTCCCTGGATAATCCTATTAGTTCTCAAAATACAAACTTCACTAAGAYTACCCTGATAATTAGTTTCAGATCTAAATCAGGAATTTAAAAGTAAGGAAAAGAGACAGAGAATAGAAAAAAAATACACTTGTCCTTTTAAAGAGGCTTTTAATAACATCATTGAACTGGATAAGACAGATTCTCAGATTCAATACAGGATGAGGTGCAAAAAGTGTAAATCCAATCGATTTAAGAAACAAAGGTAAATGTAGAATGAAATCCTTGGAGTTCTCCAATGACCTCAATATCCAAAGAAACTGAAGGGGAAAGTATTTGTACAATGAATAGCCAGGAACAGAGAGATCAAATGGGAAACACCTGAAAGGGCTACATAAGAAGCAAGGGAAGAAAAATTAAATAGAGATGGTTGCATGTCTAAGACAAACATAGTTTAGAAAAGGTTGGAAAAAAAAGGAAAGAAAAGACTGAAATGTAAGAGCACAGATGTTGTACGTACCGTCCTGGGCAGGGAAGCACGGGAGAAGTAGGAGAAAGAGGGATGCATTTGGGAGACACAACATCCAYAGCATCTTCAAGGGTCTTTTTAGTTGCTGCCTCAGTCTGAACAATGATTTAAAGCCCTGAGTAAAGAGCCCCAAGCCCCAGGTTGGGCTGTTGTTTGTCAGTTACTTGAGCTGTCTACTGAAAGAAGTCAGCAGAGTTTTGCTTTTGTATCACAATGGTTGTAGGGGAAAAACCATTTCTCTGGGAGGTGCACCTTGGGTTTCTTCACACTTAAAGCACCACCCCTGTTTTTCTGCTGCTGAGCAACCCTCAGCAGAGAGTTGTCTGTGGGGAGCACCTACCTCACCTCTGGAGACAGCTGAGAAAAGGGAGCCTCAAATTTGCTCTTCACAGTGCCAAAGTCAGGCAGTTGTCTCCCCTCCCAGAAATGCAGAACCATCTGAAACATCAGTTCAGTTTGTCAGGACTCCCACAGGCTTGGATTGGTGGCTGCAGATGCAAAAGTCTTGGCTTTGTAAGGAGAAAGGAGACGAGCGCTGCTCCATTACTTCAGGAAAACCCTCAATTATTATACAAACCCTGCTCACAAACCAGCAGATTTGATCTGCATCGTGACAATGTGAATAATTGCCAAGCAATTATTGGAGGAGCTGTGGAGTTCCTTCAGCAAACACCAGCACTCACACCCAGCTTCCCCCAGGGCAGACCTGAYTCACGAACCAGCTCACCTGAGATCACCAGCAGGAGAAAGAGGATTTGACAGGAAATCTGTAGAACCCTAACAAGGTCTTTTGATCTTGTTGCTAAAAGGATCTATTCAAGGAAACATCATTGCCTGAAACGTTCAGGCTTTTTCTTCTCCCTTAACTTCATTGCAAAGCCAAGACAATAAACAATTTCAATCTCTACCAGGACAAYAAAGCCTTTTCCACCAAGCAAAGTACTCTCTCAAAGTGAGAATTAAACTTGCAACTCGGCCAATTATATTCTAACAAGTGAAAGGAGCAACATTTTCTAAGAGAAGAGATTGGCTCTAAGACAGGAGCACCTAAAGAAGACAGTGTGAGACCCTCACAGGTTGTTTGTGACCAAGGAAGCCTTCATGGCTCTTCCCTTCTCCCTGCTCCTGTGGAGCCTTTCCAGCCCCAGCTCGTTCATCCCCTCTTCTAGAGCCCTGACCAGGAGATGAGAAAGTCCCCTGGATCCTGGAGAAAAAGCAGSATACTGGCTCCTCCCTTCTTTAAAAGGTAACTAGATGTATTATTGCCTAATTACCTGTAATTGGATTTTTACTTTCACTTTTAGAGTGCAGGTCAGCAGTGTCACTGAACATTGACACCAGGCAAGCGCGTGCTGATGTGTGGCACAGTGCAGTAGGGAAAACATGGAAAAAGCCAATCACRCTCCCCAAAACCCCTCAGGAACCTGCTCAGAAGTGCCTGGGCAGTCACCCTGTCCCTCTGGGTACTGCAGCARGGATGTGAGTGACTGGATTTGAGATCTGCTCCCCAGCCTGGCCATGCAAGGGCTCCCCAGGGCTGTTGTAAGCTCAGGGCCTGTAAGCACAGGGTACAGATGAGGGTAAGATCTGCTGCYTTCTTCTCTCTTTTTTTGGGGAGGCATAATGTGGTGTTTGTGAGGGTCCCCAGGACGAGGGAAGAGATTAATCTGATTCCATATTCTTAAAAGGCTGATTTATTATTTTATGATATTACATTATATTAAAGAATACTATATTAAAACTGTACTAAAGAAAGAGAAAGGATAYATCAGAAGGCTTCACAAGAATGATAAAGAGAAACCTGTGACTCCTTAGAGCCTTGACACARCTGGACCATGACTGGTCATTAAATTAAAACAATTCACATGGAACCAATCAAACATTCACCTGTTGGTTAACAATGTCCAAGCCACATTCCAAAGCAGCAAACACAGGAGCAGCAATCAGATAATTATTGTTTACATTTCTCTCTGAGGCTTCTCAGCTTCCCAGGAGAAAATCCTGGGCAAAGAGGATTTTCAGAAAATATCATGGTGGCAGCATAAGTTAAAGAAAACTATCAAATAGATTTTAACTCTCAGCAAATGCAACACATGGTTACAGCAGGGAGGTGATCTGGAGAGTGCCTGACCCTCCTCTTTCCCCTTTTCCCTACTACCCCAGATATCTCCACAGATCCAGAAGATCTTTGCCTTGGCCTCTGCCTTTGGCACACAGAAAAACCTTTTTTTTTATTTTTTGTCATCTTGTGCAAGCTGTCCCCCAGGCAGTGACAAGCAGCAGTCCCAGCCCTGCCACAGAGTGCAGCTGGATCTGTGAGCAGCAATGCTTCCTCCCAGCCCACAGCTCACCCTTTCACCACGCTGCCCTCTTCCACCCTGGCTCTCAGCACAGCCTTTCTAGCAGGGATTTCACAGGGAGCCTCTGTCCAAACAAACCTGTGCTGGTCACAGCCAGCTGGGGCTTCTGCAGATTCWCAGGCACTGAAAGCAGCCTGCGGGAGCAGACATCTCATGGGCTGCTGGTGGCTGGGCTGAGCTGCTGAGCTCACCCTTCCCTGCCCTCTGAAACAGCCTGGGATTCCTCCTGGAAAATCACSTTGCTCTTAGACAAGGAAAATGTATCTGCAGGGCAATCTTCAAGTCAATCAGGTCATAAAGAAACCAAAGCCCAGTGCATGATGTCATCTCTGAGTGCATGGCACCAGATATCCTCTGACATGCAGATAAAGGAGAAAATACCAGTGCCCCTCCCTGTTAGAGCAGGCACAGAGAGCTGTGACAGTGACAGGAGTCACGCAACCCCAGCCCAAGGTACCTCAGCACACAGCACCACGTGTAGGAATTACAGCCTTTGCACCCCTGTGAATCCTCACCAACCCTTTTTCTCTGAGGCATCATCTGCTGGTCCTGGTTCTTCACTGCAAGTGGTCTCAAAGAACAGCCAGAAACTGGGGAGAGGAAATGCACTGCACCCCCTGTTTGTGAGCTGGACCCCTACTTCTGCAGGACAAGGAGGGGGCCCTGTGCATGCACTGTTGCACTCCCATTGATAGTGGAGCCCTGGAAAAAGTTAAAGATAGAATCTAAAATGTTAAGCTTTGTGTTTTCCCAGATCAACTGCACCTGCGTAAGCAGTATGATAAATGATATAATTGTTAGATGTGATGATTGTTTAGTAATTGAATATAATTATTATATAACCATAAGAAGAATCATGAGAAACTATGTTGGAAATTCAAAGGGGGCTATGTTTAGCTGAAATCTATGTATACAATAAAACAATATAAGTTTAATAATTAACATGAAAGTTCTATAACGATAGAGTATAAAACACGCTCATCTCGAATGTATGGTCGGAATCAGATCTGGGTGAAAACACCCCAATTCCCAGAGCTCTTAATAAAAAGCACCACATATAATCATTATGTGATTATGTGTTTCTGAACRCTAACACCATCTCAGGGATCTCCTTATGGAAACTGGAAGTGCCTGTCTGGTGCTGGCAGAGCTTTCTGCAGCTTTGCTGCTCTGARCAAGAGCAGCCCCTTGGCAGCTGTGAGGAGCTCAGAAGGAACCCTTGAAGCTGATGCACAAGGATCCAAGTATTTAATGGAAACAGTGATGGTTATTTACTAACTCCACATCTTTGCCAAATGGACCACTGGGAAAGAGTTGCCCAGCAATTAAATGTTCAATTTCTGAAGCATTGAGCAAGTTATGCTGATGGAGTCTCCCTCCCAAGAACTGATAGACGTTCTCTTGACGGTTCACTCAYTTCACCTAAAAATAAGAATTGCAATTGAAATTGTAACATCAGAGTTCCTCCTGGTCTGATCATATCAAAGAAGGTTTCAAAACCAACTCCTCCACCRACAGAACTGCTCTGTGAGGCTGCACCTCAGTCTCCCTGGGTCATTTCTTGGCTGCTCTGGCACCTGTAGTGCCTTTCATGCCCAGYGACCTGAGCAGCTCAGCACCTTCCCAAGCTTCAAAGGCCTTGGCAAGAGTGGTTTCTGTCACTCAGAAAATGTAGTTCTCTTTGTAGATTCCCTGGATAATCCTATTAGTTCTGAAAATACAATCTGCAGTAAACTCAGCCTGATAACTGGAGCTGGTGTCAGATCTAAATCAGGAATGCAAAGGTAAGGAAAAAGTGGCAGAGAATAGAAGAAAATACACTTTTTTTTTTTTTTAAGAAGCATTTAATAGCATCAAGGAACTGGGTAATACAGATTCTCTGAAAGATGATTGCAGAAGGTATAAATCCAGTCTATATTGAGAAACAAAGGTACACAAATGTATAATGAGRCCCTTAGAGCTCTCCAATGACCCCAATAACCAAAGAATCTGAACAAGAAGCATTTGTACAATGAATAGTAAGGAACAGAGGGATCAAATGGGAATCACCTGTTCAAAGTGTTGGAGATCTCTTAAAACATCACCAGCAAGGGGATCAGTAAAACCCAGATTTGATATTAAGCACCAGCACAACAGAGTTTGTTGGCAAGATTCACTCTGCTGCTGACTGGGTGGTTAAGACACATTGAGGAAAAAACAAGCAACAAAAAAAATCCAGTCAATCAAAGCAGAAATGAACCAAGAACTGTGTGTGTGCTTGTGTTTAGCTGTGTGGCAAAAGGACAGTGCTTCAGCAAACATTCACATTGCTTTAGGGATTTGCTTCTCCCCTTGTGCTGCCACTGATTTTTGCTCAACAGTGCTGATCGTAAATGAGATCCAATGCAAAAGCTGAGGATTTATTCAAATCAGGTGGGAATGGGGAATGATTTAGAGGTACCAAGTACCCAGAGCGATTCCTGAGGGGCTGTACTCATCTCACGCTGTCTAAACTTGCCTGATTTGTCAGGAAGATTGATAGCAGAGTTCTGCTCAGCCTGGGGGACCTGTGTGACCCAATGCCATTCCTGAGGGAGCTGGACACAGCCTCCCACCCTGCCCTGCACAGGAACAAACACTCAGACATGTCCTCAGCCTGCAGCTGGGGGCATGGGACAGTGTTCACAGGGGTYYKWGGATGAGGGAAGAGATGAGGATCTGRCTCCATGTTTCAGAAGGCTGATTTATTATTTTATGATATACATTACATTAAAACTATACTAAAAKAATAGAAGAAAGGATTTCATCAGAAGGCYAGCTAAGAATAGAATAATAAGGAATGATAACAAAGGTTTGTGGCTCAGACTCTCTGTCTGAGCCAGCTGACTGTGATTGGCCATTAATTAGAAACAACCAAGATGGGCCAATCCCAGATTGCATTCCACAGCAGCAGATAACCATTGGTTACATTTTGTTCCTGAGGCCTCTCAGCTTCTTGGGAGGAAAAATCCTAAGGAAAGGATTTTTCATAAAAGATGTCTGCGACAGGGGCAAAATCAAATATCTCTTCCAAACTCCTCCAGTTCAACCTACCAGCCAGCTTGTGGTGCAAAAAGGCTTTGGTGTATGCAGAGATGACCTGAGAATTAAAACAATACAGAGCCCTGGGTGCTGCTGTGGCATTACCAAGTGACAGCCTTGCAGAGGGCATGGGAAGCATTTCAGAGCTGCTCCCACTTTGTCACAGAGAGAATTCAGCTGGTTTCAGTGCTGCTGAGTCAGCCACACGCCCTGGGGTGCCTGCTGTCTGCAGAGGATGGGGGCTCCTGGTGCTGCCTGTGCTGCTCAAAAGGCCTGGAGCTGCAGAAGAGTCACAGTGCTTGGGGAAGGTGTGGATRTGGTGAAGGTACCTTTGTGAAAACAGGACTGTTTGGGATTACAAGGGCAGCAGTTCCCATGGAAAATCAGTCTGTGTTCATCTGGTTGCTGTACGTCATGAGAGAGGAGGAGGATGCTGCTGGCAGACAAGTTTTCTCCCTTGTAGATGGTTATCAAGAACGTGTGAGCCTTTCTCTGTCAGAAACCTCTCTGTCTTGCCTAGAAGCTGCAGAATTGGGAAAAAAAAACCAACTCTGTGAGGCCACCAAAGAAACTGTTAGATTCCAGTTAGAATTGTAAACAAAATGCCTGAAACTGGTAGATTCCAGTTAGAATTATAAACAAAATGCCTGAATTTGTGAAGTCCTCCAGGCCCCTCCCCTCTCCCCCTGAGCCACCCCTTTCTCCACCACGGGGGCAGCTTCAAGGCTCTGCTGTGACCCTGCCCTGGTGCTGTGACCCATCAGCTTCTGCCTTGGGGGGACTCTAGGACAGACCTGAGTCATCACTGGACATTGCACCCCAGGGCAGGACTTCATGGCAGTCATTACTGGTAAATTTTTTACCCTCCACACTGATATATCCATTAATCTGTTGATGTAACAACAGCGAGACTGGTATTGTGCTGCCTTTGCTGGGCTGTGCAAGCACTTGTGCAACKCCTCCTGAAACAAATTCAGACTTGGAAATTCAATCCTTTGGCTCTCAGAAAGAAACAACCAGCACCAGGGGATGCTCTAGTTCAGTAACTGAGAGGAGGCTCAGCCTCAGGCGTACACAAGGTGCCAAAAAACGTGGAGCCAAGTGGATACAGGATGGAGGGGGAAAGCCATTATGGCAGGTTCAAGAAGTGTCCACAGAGCCCACCCCATCTCTCCTTTCCTATTGGTTTGCAAACTTCCCTCTTGGATTAATTTAGGGAATTATTTGTTCTTAGATTACAGCTGGCTCTGGAGTGGGCAGGGCTGGGAGAGKGACCCACTCTCCTGAAGGCCCTGTCAGCCTGGATGTCCTGGCTGGGACACATCCCTGCCAGGGAAGCTGCACAGCARTGCTGAGTCTGGGACTGCCCCAGGGAGAGAAGGCTGAGCCCTGTGGTTCCTTGGCCCTGCCAGTGCTTCCCCCCTGTTTCAGGAGGAAGTAGTGAGGAAATTCCTTCTGTGCTGATTTTTCACAACAAAGCCTCCAGATGGGCACTGTGATGGCAGCCACAGGAGGAGAGTTCATCCCAGCTGTCAGCCCAGTGAACATCATTAAGAACTGCAGGAACAGCACAATGGAGATGAGATCCAGGAGGAAAATCCCTTATGCTTTTCCCACTTCCAGGTGTGGGACCCACAGGCAACACACAATTTGTCAGACTGTACCTTGGCGACGCCGCAGCCGCAAGAAGTAAAACATGGTGCCCCATCCTATGCAAACCCCAACAAACAGGAATGCCAGCAAGATGCCAAGGCCGCTCTTTTTGCTGGTGAGAAATTCAGGATTACCTGCAGAGCAGAAGAAAACAGAGCATCCAAGTGAAGCAAGCAGGAGTGCTAAGCCATGAGCTGCCTCGTAAGCACCACACAAAGGAACTGGCCCCATCTGATAAAGAGAGAAGGAACTGATGAATGAGAGAYCAAAGAGCCTGTGGATCATCATGTTTTACAGAAGGTTCCTGACATAATGCTCACTTTATCAACATTCAAAGCAAATTCTTGTCACCCCACCACAACAGATACTTTTGAACATCAATCTTATCTGAAATAACCAACAAGTGGTGAGACCCATCCTTGATGAAGTGTTCAAATAAGGAAATCCACTTTGACTGCTTTTTAAAAACCTTTTTGTCCATGACCTAAGGAAGATGACATAGGTTTCTACCATGAAAGAAATTTGAATATATAARTGTCACCTTTAGTTGACAAATGTCCTCATTTAGCACTTACAGATAAGGTCCATCCTTGGGAACCTGTTGCACACCCATCATGTACCCCCTTCCCTCAGCACCCCTGTGTCTGTCACTATGTAATTASAGGAACTTGAGCTTGTGGACATCTCTGTCCAGGACTGGCCATGTCCATTTGCCAAGGCAAAGTCTCTGARACTGGTTGGTTGCAGCATGTGTGGATTCAAATTATGAATGCACAGGACATCTCCCTGTCCATGTAAAACTCTGTTCACATCAAGCTGTCTGGACAAGCCCCTCTCAAAGCAAAAGGCCAACACAAGAAGAGATTAACCTAGAATTCCCTCACCAGGAATGGCAACTGGCAGTGCAGTGTGTTTTGGACGTGACTTTTGAATGTAGCACTTCAGGTCAGGGTTGTGTCGCCAGGCATCTGCCTCTGCTTCACAGCAAACATTCTGGTCCTCAGTATTGATGTTACCTCCTCCATTTTCTGAGAAAGATGAAAGGTAAAAAAAAGTTTTGATTTAAATATGGATCGTGTAGAAGATCTTCAGTGAAGGGCTAAAGATGTTGAAGAGGTTAATAGGTTAAAAAAAATGGATCATGTTGCACAAAATGCTGGAGATTGCTATGATTGCTGGAATATGTTTCATTCCCTAACAGTCCAAATCAACCATTGTAATTAGATTTCCTTCTCACCAAAGCTGAGGAGTTGTCCTGGGAATCAAAAATAGAAATATTTGAAGAAGGTAAGAAAGTTTTCACACGCAGTTAAGAATAGCAAAACATCTGTAAAAAGCTTATCATTACCTTTATGCAATAAAAATCTATCCAAAAATTTTGCAGCTGCCTTTTACCCACAGGAACCAAAGAAGAGGAACAAGCAAGTAGCTTGTTGTAAATCTCTAGTAGTAGCTGAGTAAATCTCTAAGATCCTGGAGTGCATCTCCTACAAACCCTGCATCCAACTGTGCCATTGTAGMGTTTATTCTTCTTCAAAGAGAATCTGGAAAACTCCCTCCTGCCTTCACCTGCACACCCACCCCTTCCCCTCTCAGGGGATACAGGCATCCCTGTCTACAGCAATTTCCAGATTTCACTGTGAATGTTGCAGTGTCACCAAAGTTTTACACTGTAGTGACAGCACRCAGATATTTTGCAGTGGTGAGCATAAATACAGGAGAGAAATGGCTTATGATGGCCAGAAATTAAATACAGGAGGAATGATTAGGCTAAATAAAAGCCTATTAGATTAAGCTAAATAAAAGCTCTGCAACCACCATGAAGTTTTGCCCTCATGGAGTCATTTGCTTCATGTACTGACAGGTGGTTGAATTCCTGATTTTGGCAGTTTTGTGAGGAAGCTGGAAAGATGCTCCTGGGCGTTTATTGAATCGGACAGAAGAGCAGCACAGAGTAGCCCTTGAGGCTCTGGGTGTATTCTGGCTGAAGCAGGTGGGATTCACACATTGACACGTGGCACAGAATTTCTCCATGGGAATTGCTGTTGCCAAAAAAAAACCTAAAATAAAAACGTATCTTTATAAATCACAGTAACATGTGTTTATCTGAATCTCTCTTAGTGTGGTTTAAAGCAGTGTTTGACCTGAAAGAGCTGAATTTACTTTTGTGAATTACTTTATGACTTTTTCTCACAGAAGAAACCCAATCATTCCAGTTTAGTCATTCAAAAGCCTTGCTCTCTGCCCACATAGAGAACAGCTCAGTTTCCTCCCAGAAATATGTTTTCCATCAGTTAATAGCAAGCATACCTCTAGAATTCAGGATGCCACACCAGAATTTTGGTGGCTCAGTTTCATCCAAGATGCCATAAATTTCTTCAGGACAGAAATTTGCTTGCTCAAAGCAGACAGTGATGTGTGATTCATTGATCACCAACTCAACTGTTACACCTGGACTAGTGTTTGTCTTGTTGTGTATTTTAGCGATTGTTGTAGAGTTTTTAAAATCGATTTTCCCATCCTTGCATTTGCAGCTTTCACAGTCCTTACAGCGGTAGACTGTCATAGTTGTGCTGCCTCGTGTCCACCTAGCAGGGCCAGCAGTGGACGTGGCAATAGCTATATCAGAAAAAAACAAAGAAAAAAAAATGTCCGTCAGTTTCCATCAGTTTTCTCCCTGGATGTTTACTGTTAGAGAACAAGACGGGTCGACAAGCTTAGTCATGGCTTTGGAAACATTGTCTGCCAGTGGGCAAATTTTATACAGTATTAGGGCCAGTCCCCAGGATAACTTTTGGGGTAGAAACATGATGGAATTCCCCCACTACTTCCACTTTTTTTTAACTGGGAAGCTGGCAGCTTGGGAGGTGAGTTGAAAGATGTTTCTCTTGCTGAGCTCCTCTGTTCTTGTCCTCTTTCCTTCCCAAACTCCTTGGCACAATCCCACCAGGTGTCCCTCCAACACACTGCCAGATCCCAGGACCACTGAAGCTCAGAGCTGAGCTGCCCCACTGCCCACCCTGGATGCAGTGTCCCAGGTTTCCTCCCTCAGACCCTCTCAGGAAAGAGTCAGTCCTTTGGGAGAGGACTCACCTCATSTGACATCAGACAGACCCAAACAGTCGCCCCTCCCAAAAGAGGAGACTGGGACATCTCAGGATCTTTCGCTTGCTGCGACCCCAAGATGTCAGAAAGTCTCTTTTCCCACCCCRAGTRCTTGAAGAATGAGTYKAAGCTCTTCAGTTCTCAGTCTCAAAGTTGTTTATTGTTTCTTATCTATTAAATTCCTTCTCCTGACTTGCTGAGGTCCACTCAGCAAGACAGTCAAAGGCACACAGCCTGCCCCCRGGGCTGTGTTATGTCTTTATACTAAAAACTACGTGTACAATGTTTACAATTACTTTCCAATGCCTATCACCTRTGTTAGACAGTGARCTTCTACYCTAAAYCAATYCAAAAGTGCCAMCATCACAGCAGAAGATGGAGGCCAAGAAGAAGAAGGAGAAAGGTTGGACACACCCAGTTCCCTCCATCTTGCCYCCTGAACCCCCATACCAAAAACYCSAAAATCTACTTYTMCACCCYGTGATAAMTTCACTATYATTCTACTTAAACTGTCATGGGTTGCTGATCTTCATCTAAGGTTGGTAATTTGCTYCACGGGTCATAATCAAACCCACAGSTGTTTTGGGCTCYGTGCCAGGGTCTCTGAGCCCCCTGGCAGGGGTCCTGGCCATCCTGGACAGCCAGAGGGATGTCCTGGGTTCCCACAGGGTCAGGTCAAACACATCAACCTTCACCTCCTTAATTTATTTCTCTTCTCGCCTTAGAGGTTTTGTGGTCTTGGTTTTAACTGGGCACAGCTGAATTCATCCTAACAGTTCAGAGGTTTTGAGCTATAGAAGAGCAGGGAAAAGCACTGAGGTCAAACACAGAGACTCACTTCGATGGGGAGTAGCAAGAGCCAGGAGCAGGAAACCCAAGTGCAGGAGGTGGGGAGAGTCCATGGGGCTGCCTGGGGGGGTTAGCTCCAGCAGGGCCAGAGCTCTCCCAGATCCTCCACAGCGCCAGGCCAGGCTYCTCCCTCAGTCTTCTCCCTGCGGGGAGTTAAAGGCAGTGCTTAGCACCAAATGTCTCTGCTCTCTTTGTCCAGACAAAATGATAACAGCTCGCAGACCAAATGTCAGACAGCAGCTTCCAGCCCAGGTCACGGGATGGGGGCAAGGCAGAGGAAGCCTCACACTGCTCACACAGCTGCTACTGCACTCCACAAGGGCCAAACTCACAGCCCTTCCCACCTCTGGCTCACCCACAGCAGCAGGAGACACGAGGTCCTTCTGCAGGGAGAGGGAAATCCCTCCTGAGCCTGCTGGGCAGGAGGCTCTGTGTSCACCTCCTCCTGCACACAGCCCGCAGTAGGAGCAGCAAATAACAGCTTGATTTGCTGCCACGTTTTCCAAAGTTGAGTTCCCATGTTCCAAAGTTTGCTCAAGTTTTCCAAAACCCACCAGATAACTAAGGAAGATGGATTATGCTGATTGAATGTTTTACTTGGCCTAAGATGAAATATTTATTGTCAAATCAAATTATATTTTTAATTTAGGAGATYTGATGGGAAATATCTGTTCAAGTCAAATGAACAAACAAACAATAACTTGGTATTTCTTTTCAAAATATCCTTGGATTTAGTCAGAAGTTAGTTTTCATTTGAATAACACGACTTTGTGGTGTATGTTTTAGTAAAATACTTGCCAAATAAGAAAAAAATTATAGAAAATTCACCTAACTTTCCTCACCAGACTAGCTCTGGAAAATATAAACTGCTTTGTTCCTGGGAGCTTTTCATCTAGAGCTTTCATTAAAACAACTTTTTTGCTGCCACTACCTGAGAGGAACCKTGAGGAAATTTCCAAATTCGTTATACGCTAATTCCTAATTATGCATTCATCAGAAGTTAATAAATGCTTATCGCTTATGGTCTGTGCTGATCTAGATCTGCTGAGAGTTCTACCCCATTTCCCAGAAACAGATGAGCCAGGAGCAACACAACCCAAGGACATGTCCTTCCAGCTTCCAGCAGGTGCTGCCCCCGTCCTTGAGACCAGCTGCAAAATTTCCTGTGGAATAAAACCTGGGACACCTCGGGCTCTCACCTCAGCCCAGTGCAGGATGCAAATCCAGGGAATGCTGGACAGAGGCAGGCCCCTGGCACTGCACCCTCCAAGGAGTGATCCATCCTCYTCCACCACCACCTCTGCACTTCATGCACAGAGCTCCTGCTCACCTGGACAGTCCTGCAAGGATTKCCTCTGGCCCCACCAAGTATTAACAACAATCTCTTCTCTTACATAAAAAATTCATACCTAAAAAATTCWTCTTCTTCTTCCCATCCATAAAAAATTCATCCTTTAAATTTTTTTTTTCTGATCCTTCATATTTCACACATTCCTTTATCCCATTTCCTGCTTTGCAAAGCACAGTTAACAATGCCTTCCTACCCTGCAGATAAGCAGAGTTCCAAGGGACTGACATCAATCTTGGAATCACAGAATCATAGGTTTGGAAAAGATCCTCGAGTCCAGCTGTAACCAGGGCACTGCCAAATCCATCACTTAGATCATGTCCCTAAGTGCCACCTCTTCCTGTCTCTTAACTGCCTCCAGAGGATTTATACCCCAGGGCATGTCTGCTGCACAGAACAGCTGCAGCACATCTGGCAGAGTTATTTGCCCAGAGGTTAAGATATGGATTTTCCCCAGTAGTTTTCAGCATGAGGTCTGTGTCTTGTATCCTCATTTATTTGGTCCTCTCTTGTGTTTTTTCCCTCTCCTTATTCTGATCGAGGACATGTCCCTTCATCTTCTCTCTGGTGATGTTCCCTCCTTCTCCTCCTCTTCTCTTCAGTTTCAACAGCCAAAACACCATCCACCAAATCTCTGTTTGCCCCAACTCATCTGTCTTAAAATCTGGAGACTCTCCAGCTGTCTTGRCCAGCTCCTGCCAGCAGTTTTAAGCTTACTTCAATAAAACACTCAAATCTAAAGTGAAACACATTCTTGGGACAGACAAAATATTTTCCATCCAGTTTTTTTTTTTTGCGTGTTTCCCTTTCTTTTTCTAAGTAATATAAACTTTCACTTATCAGAGCTTCTGAGGTTTTCTACAGAGCTGTAACATAGTAAAGGCAGACCCTAAAAGCAGATCARGAGCAAGCAGTAGGTGAATAAAGGAACAAACAGGAAGAGCTGGATTTATTTCAGCAAACACCAGGCACTCACACCCAGCCTCCCCCCAGGGCAGACCCGACCCACCTGAGATCATCAGCAGGAGAAAGAGGATTTGACAGGAAATCTGCAGAGCCCTAACAAGGTCCTTTGGTTTTGTTTTTGAAAGGATCTATTTGAGGGAACATCACTACCTGAAACTCTCAGGCTTTTTCCTTCTCCCCATAGCATCATAACAAACACAAGACAATAAATAACTCCAGTGTTTGCCAGGAGAAGGATGAAAATCAGTCTCCAATGCAATAACATCACTTTCAGCAGAGCAAAAGTTCTCTCTCAGCATTAAAATCTGATGACCTGGAATACTCTGACCCATGTTTCCTCCTACTCCAGCACAAATTAAGCCAGGTCACTGCCTCTCCATTGTGTGTCCTCAGGCTTTCTGCCTCTGGCACAGTTCAGTGGGGACCCCCAAAGTGACCCAAGCAGAGTCCCCCCAACACCCCCAGGAGCCAGCAGAGCAGAGCTGCTGCCCCAGGGTTCCCATGTTAACATCCCCTAACAGGGTTAACATCCCCTCTCCAAACAACCATTAAGCACATTCGTGGGCACAAAATCTCCAGCTATAAACACTGCATTTTCTCACCCCTCTTCCAGCTACATACCCTGGGCTCAACAGCTTTAGCAGCAATTTAKTCTGTGGGTTTCATGGTCAGGACCAGCTTGGTGGAACAAGATTCCATAATTTCTAAAATATTTATGTGGGGAAGGCTTAAGTTGCAGTCAGTTTGGAGAAAATAGTACTATTAAAGGAAGTAAGGCAGGAACAGAATAAAACTCAAGGAACTTCAGAAGATCCTACAGATTTTATTCTCTACTCTAAGTTCTTTCCCAGAAAAGGAGAAGTATTTACATAAGAGAATTTTGGTAYCACTTTCCTTATCACGTTTCCCTTACTGGTCTGTTGTATTCCACTATCAACAGACACTATCAAGCCTTTGCAATAAAGACAAAGAAACAAAACAATACAAAATCATGTGAGGAGATAAAGCAGCTCTTTCCTGAGTGAGTGTATGATTGCAGTTTGTATCCAGTTACAAAAAGCCATTGCAGAGAGAGCAACCAGCAGGACATTGTGGTTGAGCTGAGAAATCGCTGCAAAAAATCCTAAGTGTAAATCACACTTTGGCTTTCCTCTACCTACTCTGAAAAAAAATTCCCACAGCATTATAAAACATTGGTAACATTTTTTTTTACTGCCTGCAGTACATTAAGTAGAATGAAGTGTTTCCCTGGTTTAACTTCTTCTATTTTAAAACCACTAATGCTTTGTATTTTGGTTCTGCCTTGTTTCATCCTGGATCCAGAGCTGCCAGGCTGGATTGTTCATTAGTCAGGCTGGTCTTGGGGAAATGCACAGTCAGCTCCTTGAAAAGGAGAGCTGCAGGGATTTCTCCTGCAACCCTTCTGACAAATTCTCCCTTGTTTGCAAACATGACAGGATGGAACTTTTGGAAAAGAAGATATTAGCAAGACATGCTAAGGAGCTACAAGGGAAAAAAAAGATTAATGGATATGGGAAAAACTATTCAGAAATTACATGAACAGGAAAATGTTGTTAATACATTTATTCTGTTATTTCTGAGGTCACACATGCTTTGATATAAATGCACCAAGAGGAAGCTGTTGGRTCTCTGCATTCCCACAATCAGTGTGAGTTCACACAGAGCTCTCTGGAAGTTGCCGGTCTGGGCTACAGATGTGGTTTCATTTAGTCACAAAGATCACCAGCAATACATGTTCTTCCCARTGCAGAAAATGTGCAGCACACTGAGAGTTTCCCTCCTGCCACAGACATTTCAGTGCCTGTTTCTGAATGTCTACTTCAAAACAAAAAGCAAGAGGTTGTAAGAGAATAGGGTGGAAGACAGGACCCTCTAAAGAAGAAGACAGTACCTCAGAAGCGGTTTGTGTCCAAGGACACCCTCATGCCTCTTCCATTCTCCAAGTGCCTGTGCAGCCTTTCCAGATCCCAGTTCTTCCAGAGGAAAGCAGAAGTCAATGGGATCCCAGAGAAAAAGCCACTTCACTAGCTCCTCCCATCTTTAAATGCAACTCATTGTAAGAAACTGCATTTTCACTTTCGGTTCAGCAGAACAGGTTAGCAGCATCACAGAGCAACGCAAACCAGGTCAGTCCGTGCTGCTGTGAGTGCAGGAATTGCTGGAACTTGCAGGAATTGCTGCAACTTGCAGGAACTGGTGGAATTTGCAGCAACTGGTGGAATTTGCAGCAACTTAGCTGGATCTCATAATAACAATGCTTTCTCTCCAGTCCACAGTTCACTCTTTCACGATGCCACTCCTCTTGCACTTTGTCCCTATTTTTAATCAACATGATAAACCACCCAGAAAGTCCAGACAAGCAGTTTCTACTTGTAAATTTTGCTCTGGGAGAAAAGGAGTGTTTCTGGAAGGATTCACGCGCTTGGTTTATGCTGAGCACTGCAGCACCTGGGCCCTTGTAGTGGAAGATGTGGAGGCTGACCCTCAGGGAAACTCAGTTTCAGGGGTTTATTTAGCAGACATCATACTGATGTCTGCTAAAAAAACTGATCAGCCTTCAATTTAATCACTGTGCTGCACACCCACACTGCCCCTCCAGTGAATTTGGGCCTTGCTCTCACAGTCCCAGCTCAGGGCAGCAGCTGTGTGTTAAAGAAATGCTCCAAAAGTGGGACATTTTATCTATCATTCATATCTATCTATCCGTCCATCATTTTACTTTCATGTTTCAGGCTCAGGAACTTTTAACTGGAGACATTTCCTCAAAGAGAAACYCAAACTACCACTACAACAAACACAGCCAAAACCAAACAAGCCAACAACAAAACCCACAACAAAACCCTTTGTTTCCCTATTACCTGTGCCCTTGTCGCCCTGCCCTGGCCTAGAAGGAACACCAGCATACAGATGAGGTTTCTAAATCTCTAGAGAAATGGAATATTGCAAAGGTAACTCCTAACGTGGGTAATCATTACCCAGGAATGACCCCCACAAGGTGATCTGGTCACTCTTGCACTAACCCCAGGTCTGCAGTATTATTCCCTCCAGTGCCTGCCCTGGCACTCAGCACAGTCTGGCAGTGACTTCACAGCAGGGCCACACTCCAAACAAACACATTGTGCCAATCCCAACCTGCCCCCAACAAATCTTCACCCTAGAACAACCCCTGGCAGCAGAGTCTCCCGGGGAGCCATAGGCTGGGCTGGGCTGGGCTGGGCTGGGCTGAGCTGCTCGGCCAGGACTGCCTTGGTGTGTTGTAACATGAGATGTGAATTTCACATTTCGTTTCACAAGGAAACGAGCGGCAGTTGTGAAATGTAGCAGTTAAACAGCAATTTGGGGGGGTTTGAGGCTCCCAGAAGATTGCTTGGTTTGAGGAATTGCTAAAAAGACTGAAGCCTTCACTCAAACCTAGCCAACCCCAATAGCAGCTGTTCTAGTGCAAGCTGGCACCACTGAAGAGAGCAATATTCTGGGAATATGACTCAAAATTTTCATTTTTCTTTTGTCTTGATTCATTTTCACAGAAAGGGTTAGTCTCCAAGAACAGGATTTGGTAATATCAAACCACACAAGAGTTGTTTCAGATTCACCTCTTCCTCAAAGATAGAACATTGAGCTCCTCTGGCTCTGCCATAATGTGATTTTTCCATTTTCAGTTTTCTCTCTGAGTGATACTAAGTTCCTCAAACATCTGCTTTCTGCAAGCATAGGGCAGAAATTCAGGGSTAACATATGCTGCCTAATTTAGAATTATCAGGAACAGGCAAAGATCATCTATACCCAAAAACTTCTTAGAGAAGTTTTAGTTTGTATGGAGTTTGCACTGCATCCTTTGACTATAAASTGTGTGATAAATAGAAAAAATTATTAGTAATTCATGTCTTCAGTAAGGAGCTTTGCCTTCTTGTTAATTAAATTGTATTTATATTGCAATACTCCACAAACTCCACTCCTGAACAAGGCTTCATTTCAATTTCCAAAAGAGAGAACCTCCAACAAGAACTTTCTCCTGTGGCCAAGGAATCTTATGCTTTGATCCATCCTGACAGCACAAAATCCCTTCTAGCTGAATGCAGAGTTTTCAGCCCACAATACCAATGTTAACTTTAACCAGAATTTTACCCAGAAACTCAGCATGACAAATG
The DNA here is from genome assembly GCA_014549065.1 of Cardinalis cardinalis. Taxonomy (NCBI): domain Eukaryota; kingdom Metazoa; phylum Chordata; class Aves; order Passeriformes; family Cardinalidae; genus Cardinalis; species Cardinalis cardinalis. Next base: position 571,409 of record JACDOX010000337.1, read on the forward strand.
AAGCAGAAGATGTGAAAGTCAAATACCATGAACATAGAAGAACCTCAGTTTTTCTTAGCTATATTCATGATTACAAGAAGTGTTTTGGGCTTCTATTCCTTTTTGTTTCAAGGAACTGTAGTATCTTGTATATCTTATTTCATGTTCTGGGAAATTGAAAGTAGTAAGGCAGCACAGAGGTCTTTCCCAGGTCTCAGCATTGACTGTTTTTGTCCCATTAGACTGTTGGTCTCAGTGTGCTTTGTCCATTTTGGCTTCCAAATCTCACTTGTCTCCACTTCCATGGTGATGAGGAATTCCCCTGGCAATGTGATATGTTAAGAAAATAGAGCGTGAGGTAATTTATGGCTGGAACATAAAAAGGGTAACCCCAATGGTTTTATGACAGCCATTGTAGGGTCATAGAACGTTCTTTTATGGCCAAGCCGTTCATCAGTCAGGCGCCACAAGAAAAGATAAAGTTGTTTTGTGACATTGGTTAAAAAGTTACCCTGCAAACCTGAGCATACACATTCGGCTTTGCTCAGAAGAGTGAGAAGTTGCTGTGAGAAACCATGTCTCTTCCCTTGGCACCTGTGAATTACTGCAGAAAAAATCAACAGCTACCCAAGATGTTCCAGGCAGAARGAGCTCATGCTCAGCCCTCACGGACACCTCATGAGGAAATCTCCTCCTCCTGGAGGCAGAAGAGAAAGCAAGGACAGGAATGAGAAGAGATTAACTTCTTAACCCCAAGGATAGGTGGACTGTAGACAATTTTGATCTTTTGTTTCGAATCATAGAATCATTAAGGTTGGAAAAGGTTTTGGAACCTTAAATCATTAAGGTTCCAAAATTATGAACTCCAACATTTGACCAAACTTCTTTGACTTCAAGGTCATGGTCAGTAGGAGAGATGAAGCCACAGGGGTGAGCCTCCTCTGCTACAGGAGCAGGAGTGTCCCATGGGGACACCCTTCAGTGTGCCGTGGGGGAGCACAGCTCAGGGACGCCCTCATGCTCTGGGCACAAGGTRAGTCATGGAATCACAGAATGGGGGTGGAAGGGAACTCAGAGGTGTCATTAAAGATCTAGTTCCACCCCCTAGGGACACCTTCCACTAGACCAGGTTGTTCAGAATTCCATCCAGCCCGGCCTTGGACACTTCCAGAGATGGGGCAGCCATAGCTTCTCTGGGAAACTTGAGGCCTCACCATCCTCAGAGCAAAACAACTTCCTCCTAATCTCTCATCCAAAGCTACTCCATAGTCTGAAGCCATTCTCCCTTGCCTTGYCCCTGTGCTTGTAAAAGGTCCCTCTCCATGTCCCTTGTAAGCTCCCTGTAGGTCTGGAATCCTCAGCCTTGATAGTTCCCAGGGCTGCAGGAACATGCAGGGCAGCTGTGCTGGGCAGGACCCCCTTGCCAGGGCACAAACATTCCACCAGCTTTCCTTCTGAAGAACATGGAAATGGTCTGATGTCCCCCAGGTGCTGTCCCCTGCTCCAGAAATCCACAGGGTGCTGGTGAGTCAACATCATCTTGATACCACAACACTTCCTCAGAAAAACTAC
>JACDOX010000337.1:573329-589324 GCA_014549065.1 Cardinalis cardinalis
TTAAGGTGATTTTGAACATCACAAGGCAACAAGGCCCAACCCAGCAGGGCCCACAAGGCCTGTGCTGTGGCACACAGAGCAGGAGCTTGTGCCAGGCCCAGCAGCTGTGTAACTGCCCAAAATTCCCTCATTCATTCACTGCAGGATGATCCAATCACCTTCCCCAGTATTAGGCAACTTCTCTTAGGATTTTGTTTTATTTAAGTGGTGGGAGAGTTATTTTGAAGCCTGCCAAGAAGCTGCTCACCCTACAAGATGAGATCATGCACTMTTTGTGCTTGTGCTCCGTTTCATTGTTGACCTGTTTAGAGCTGCAGATATTGGCTGAATCACCCTGAAACAATAATCTTGTCTGGGGAGACAGCAAGTGTGAATAAAGCACCTCTCTTCCTTCCATAGCTGAGTATTGTTTTTGTTTTTCCAAACTCCAATACCAGAGTTTGGAAAATTACTGTATGGAATGCAACCAACAATTGTCTTGCAAGAAATACACATTGACAGCTCCAGTGGCTGTGGCAATGCTCCAAAGCCTCCGCAAAAGCTGGAAATTAGCTTCCTCTAAAAGGCAAGCATTTCCTAGAACACTCTCTTCCAAGAGTGCCAAACCAGAACTGCATCTGCTGTGGTGACCCTCTGACCTCAAAATGCTTTGATGCCTTTTTGGGAGAAGCAGCCCCCTTTTCCAAGCGTTTGTGCACCCACTGTGCATGTCCAAAGGAGCTGGTTTTGATTGCTATGGCACAGCCAGTACCCAACAGCATCCCAAAGATCAGAATGCAGAAGCAAAGATCCAAAACCCCTCTGGTTTTGCAGAGCACAACCTAAGATCAGCTGAGTTGTCAGAGCAGGTGCTAATAATGCCAAGGTTTTGGGTTTGATCCCAAATGGGCTATTCACTAAAGAGACCCTTCYAACTCAGACTATTCTGTCATTCTGTGAACCAACAGTATTTTGGACAAAGCAGTCCCATCACAGTTCAAAACAAGATTCAAAGCCTTCTGTGATAGGAAACTAAAACAACTTATCAGAATAAGTTGTTTACTTACTGCATAATACCAAAGCCAGCTGTTACAACTGTTTCTTTAATAAAAAAGAATCATCAAAGAGAAAGCTGTAAATTAAATCCAGGATGGGACCCACATTTTCTTTGATTATCCCTGAAAAAAAACCCCCGTGGTGACCTTAAAAAATCTTTGTTTCCCTACAGCTAAAGAGGACATAAGGAAATTTCTATTCTCCTGAAATACCAGGTGTTTGAGCCCATAAAACAAAGCAAACAAGTAGTATTTTGCAGTAGTATTATGAAGTATTTGCTTYCTGCAGAACCTCACTTATCTGCAGAACCTCCACTATCATGTTTGCAAGGGATTTCCTTGCTAATCATGTGCATGGAGTAATTTAGGGCTGAAATATAACTAGGACCATAAATTTGTATGGCAATGAAGGCAGTATCACAAAAGCAATTTTTATAATTCAACTGATGAAATAATTCCCCAGTCAAATACCTGTGTACCACCCAATAGCTGCTCACACAAGGAAGCTGTTGGCAGGCATGGTTTTCCCAGATGCAGCAGTGCAGCTCCCTGAGGTTTCTGCATCACCAGAGCAGCAGTTTGGCTGCAGAGAGCCCTCTGAGAGAAGGAGAGAAGCTCCAGCCAACACCAGGACATTTGGCTGCCATTACACTCATGTGCCAGGCTCAGGACATCAAAACCAGAGTGGTTGAGACTCCAGGTAATATTCACATTCAGAGCTGAATTAACATCACTCCCCAGTACATCCTCACATCTACTTCCCCCCACCTACCTGAGCTTTACTCCAGGTGGGTGCTGCCTCCTTTCTAACATTCCTTGAGGTTTTGGCTCAGGCTTTTCTACTTTCTGCCCCATCGCCTTTCCCTTCAGATCAAAACTCAGCTGAGCATGACCCAAAGGCAAGTGGAGGAAACTGCCTTCTGCAAATGGATGCTGGATAATTATAAACTTTCTAGGGTAGCTCTCRAATTTTTTCTTCTTTCTGCCAGGATGGAATTTCTTGTTTGGACCAGATGCTCATTAGTTCTCACCTATGTTACAGTCTCACAAACCATGAGTTCTACAGCACTTCACTCTAACAAACTAAAAATGAGGCCCTCTCTCTCTCTCTCTCTCTACAAGGCCTTTGAAGGACAAACTGTCCAATTAGGAAATGACCTCTCAATTATTTTTATTTCTAACCYAATAACTAATCCCTCGTGTCCTGCAATGAGGACTTTTTAATCCAATTACACAAAACCACCCAAACCCRTGGAGAAGAAGGTGAAGAAGGACCAGCCTCTACCCTAAAACATCCATCTTTGCTTTATATCTATTACTRTATTGTAAAATCTTAAACTCCAAGTTTCCCACCCTGTGATATCACACACTTCTATTCAAACTCCACACCCACAATCCCAGTTCTGTCATTCCATTTTGGAAACCTTCTCCACAGCCTCAGGTGAAATGCAGTGTTCTCTTGGGGGTCAGTGCCTGTCAGCACAGAAAGTCTGAAATTCTCTGCATCATCTCATGGATAGGCAGAGCACACTGCAACCCCCCCAGCCCCTCCTGGCATGGATCCCCACTGTGTGGCAGATGTGGTACCCAGGGTTTCTGACTGACAGACAAATGTCTAACCCTTCTCTAAGTCTCCTTTAAGGGAACAGCTTGATGTTCTTATAAATGTTCTTCAGTGGTGACATRAATTTATAAGTTTTAATGGATCATTTCCCTGCCCTTTTCCCTAACCCTTAAAAAAGCTGTGGTTTAACATCTCCTAACCCCCAGTGGCATACTGACATATACAGTGGGCTGTAAAACACCTCCTCAGCTGAAAAACTGGTCTTGTATTAAWTTTTTCAGCTGCCAGCACTCTGACTTCTTTATAACAACGCAATGACATGCCTTGTCATGCATTAATATCTACAGTCATCATTAATATCTACAGTCTTAAGCTGCACCAAGGGCTGGATATAAGGAAAATTTTTTTGCAGAAAGGGTGATAAAGTGCCCAGGGAGGTGGTGGAGTCCCCATCCCTGGGGGTGTTTAACAAAGCCTGGATGTGGCACTGGGGGCCAGGGCTGAGTTGAGGGGTTGGGGCTGGGTTGGACTCAATGATCTTGAAGGTCTCTTCCAACCCAGTGATTCTCTGTGTGTTATCTTTAGACTTTTAAAGGAGTCCTCTGAGCAGCCTGTAAAAGGAGACAAACAGCTTCCTTCAAAACCATCTTAAAGAAATTTGRTATTTCCCTGGCCATCTTGTGCTAAGACACAGGGATGTGTAGAGGGGGCCTAATGCCCTTTGGGATGATCTACTCCTACTTGCAGATTTGCCCTACAGCCAGCAAGTCCCCAAGGGTTCATGCAGYGGAGCCCAAAGCAGCCATCCTGCAGTGCCGTCAGACAGACCCATGGACAGACACACAGACAGAGAGGCAGCCTACCCACGGGCTCTTTGGGAGCCACAAGGACAAGGCCAGGGCCAGAAGTGACACCATGCCAGGCAGAGGTGGCTCAAGGCTCTGATAAATGGCACCACTGGGGGGTCCCAGCCCAGCCCTCTGACTCCCTCAGGGCCAAGGAGCTCCAGAAAAAACCAATTAATTTTCTCTTCCTCATCAAGCACTCCAGTTGTTTTTCTTCTCAGTGTTTGCTTTCTCTTGCAACATAAGCACAAGTTTATCTTTGAGTTTATGGCTGCAGGAGAGATTTCCAGCCTGGGTCATTGCCACATCATCTGATTGTGAGGACACAGCTCTCTCCTCATGCCCAGCACCAGGAGCTGTGTCTTGGCCATCCTGACTCACCCCTTTCCAACACATCCTACCCATTCAGTTCTGTGATTTTATTTCCAAACAAATTGTTGTTGGAAATAACAACAATTGTTCCTACTTCTATGAGTGTGCTCATTCTGACAAGAAGAAAATTCAATCTCTCTACTTTTCCTTAAAGCCTGTGAAAGTCAATGGCCTAATTTGAGCACTCCTTGGAAAAGTCACTRCTGAGGAATATTTGCAACCAGCCTYTTCCTCCTTCRTCTATTTGYTGTATTCTGAACTGCATAGACAAGGTTTAGTGCAGAGTAAATGTTGTTCTCTTTGCTTTACCACTGTCCCCTGATTGGGTGTGATAGATACAGCCACAACAAAGCTGAACCCCAGCCAGGTAATACAGGAAAAATCCAAATGCAAGTAAGTGTCTTGCTGCCATGACCTGCCCCAGCTCATAAAAACTGCTGATGTAGTGATGCCTCACACAAWAATGGCCTAGAGGTAATTTTTCAATCTCTGGGAAAGTTGGGGTTGCACATTTGGGACCATAATCAAAAGCACTTCCAGCTTGAAGTGAATTACAAGCAGCTGAATGGGAGAAGCACCAATGAGCAAATCCTTTCAGCTCTCCAGYGTGAGACAGGATGGGGCAGCTCTGAATGACTGATACCCCAACTTTAGATTTGTGTTTAGAACCTCATCATCTGGCTCCTGCAGGGGACTGGATCTCAKCAAAAGATTCACAGGTGTGAGAAAGCAGTGCTGCAGTCCTTCCAACCCCAGCACAAAGGGATTCACTCACCCTCTCCAGCTGAGAATCACTGCTTCTCTGCACATCCCTGCCCTGCCAGGGGCCAAGCAAACACAGGGCTGCCTGCAGCAGCAGGATGGGGTCTTCCTTTGGCAAGGGGAAATGCTCAAGCAGAGCAAAATCAGCTTTAAGATGTCAAGTTTTCCCCATTTGTCTTTCATTAGACAAAGAACGTGACTCAGAAGAGGAACAGCAACAGCTGTTCTGGCTCCCAGGCCACTTATTTTAGTCTTATTCCCTTCCAGCAGTCCAGACCCTGGAAATAACCAGCTACAAGTTCCCTTGGGACCATTTATTGGACAGTGAAGGGTTGGTAGACTGGAAATTTCTGTATTTTCCTATGGTTATATGTCCTTTTTCTGAGTCTGCAACACCCAAGAGGCCTGCAAGCCTAAAAGCCAAGGTCAGCCAGCAGCACATCCCAGCTCCCAGGTGGTCACTCAGTGGGATCTGGAGCATCCTGCCCCTCCTGCATTCCAGTTTATCCTCTGCTAAAGCAAAAGCAGCTTTGGGATTCAGAGGGKAAAGCTGCCACCAGGACAGTAACTAAGTGCTCCAACCTGCTCCTGGGTGCCTGACAGGTTCTTCACTGCCCCCTCAGCCACCTTCTTTCTAGAAGCCAAGCAACTTGTTCACATTCATGTCTCCATCTGTAGGATGCAGATTCTATGGATTTGGGCATTCCTATCTCGAAACAGAACCAAAGGAATTGCAGAGCATGTTCACTGATGCAAACACAWGCAGTTGTGTTATTGTCCTAAACTAAAGAGCACAACTGAAAAAATCAAAAATGAATGACTTACCTGATGTTTTCCTTGGTATCTCGGGGCACCTCATATGCCCTCTGAGGAATTTAAATCCAGGGGTTGTCYAGAGAATAACAAAATCCAACAGGCAACAGCAACATGGTAGGAGACATCTTTCCCAGACACATCAGGTACAATCTAGGGAGCAGAATGATCGCTGAGGGGAGGGAGCACTGCTCAAACAGCAAACCAGGAAAACCAGCTCAAAACCCCATTCAGAGTTTTAACCCTGCCATCCCTGATATTCAGTCCTAGTCCCAGCARCAGCTCGGAAGCCAAAGCCACATCCCCAGGAGTTGAGGGTAAAATACGTTGTTAAACCATTTCTCCCAACACGAAACCCAGGAGTTTTTCCACCCCTGCTCCCTTGCAGGTGTCCTGCTGCAGGCCAGCAAAAAGCCAAGTGTGCTGCTCAGCAGCACCAAGCAAACCTGCCAGTGGGAATTAAAGCCTGCAAAATTAAGCAGGAGCAGTAGAAGGCAATCACAGCATCACAGACAGCAGAGAAGTTTGCAAGATCTCATAAAACTCAAACAGACTGTTCATATGCTGCAGTCTACTGCCCTGTGCAAAACCCGAGAAGAATACACACAGATGGTCAGGGTAGAGGGAAAAGAAATTAACAGAGAAGTTWCCTCCTTCAGTATTCTTCCTTGTATGATTCAGGCTTTGCATGTAACTCTTCTGCCCTTAATTCAGCCATTTATAGCAAGGTGGATTCATGATGTAGATGKTGTTCTCAGAGGAAATTATTTCAGTCCTGGCATGAGAGATCAGGGAATTCACATCAAATTCCTATCTCACGTGAGAGCTCTGTGACACAGGGGCTTTCATACTGGCCTGAGATGATGCTTACAGCTGGAAAGGAAGAACCAGGGTTTCACTTTTCATGTGTGTCTTCCAAAGGTTAAACATACATGGGGTTTAATGCTATTGGCSTCTGGTCTTGTGCTCCCCTACTGGACCAGGAATCTGGAGATTTTGAGCTCTTTCTCCTTCTCCAAAAGGAGAAGGTCTGTGACTTTATTCTATTTCCTGCACACTGAGGAGATAGAAGGTGTTAACCTCATTGCAGCCCAAGGCTTTTGGTGGCTGTTGCAGATGGGGGTCAGGTGGGGAACACCCAACAACGCAGAGATTTTGTGAGTTCTCTGCAGTGCAGCTCCCCTACAAACACTCTGCAGCAAGGCTCATTGGTTCCATTGCTTGAGCAAGGCAATAAAACCAAGAGGAAATTCCCTTGAAGCTCTGTGTTTCCCTCTCTGCTTTGCTCCCACCTGGATCATGCTGCTGTTGAGGTCTCCATTCCAGCTATGGAGCAATTTCAACTCGTGCTGTAAAAGGATCTTGCAGATGGCAGCATCATTTCTGAAACATCAGTGGAGTTTTTTTGGTTTGCAAGCAAGGACTTCCTTGTCTGAGCATAGCTTCTCTTTCCCACCCAACACAAAGATGACTTGAAGCTATTTATCCAAACAAATTCTAGTTGTTCTAAACTGACTCTTTCACACCAAAGTCTGACTCTTCCCTTTGGCACAGTTTTATTAAATTTTCCAATTCCACTTAATGTAACTGGTGCTCTCTGAGGACCATTTCCTCCAACACTGACTTTCAGTCTTCTCTAGAGGTGTTTTTCTTCCATGAGGCACAGCCAGATGCTGGCAGGCCATGGAACAGTCCCACAGAATACTCATTTATTGATGCACCACAGATATTTCTCATTACTGCTAACATTTTGCAGTTGAAGCCTTGTGAGTTGTGCAATACAGAAAAGATCTGTTTCAGAGAGAAACAGGCACTTCAGGCACTACAACCCTGGCAACTCACAGCTTTGTTATTCCCCAAGAATGCTTAYCCAGCAGGGACTGTACAAACCAAATTGGGGGACAAATGAAGCCTTTCACATTTTCATTCCCCTTTAGAAACAGACATAGAAATACAGCAATCTTTACTGGGGCTTTTCCTTCTATTATCATGGTTCATTATCCAAATGTGAAGGCACAAGCAGGAAGGGAGTTTTGCCTTAAGGGAACTGAATAGGGGAAGTGTGGTCAATCAGCTCAGTGTCTGACCACCACAGCAGTGAGCTCACAGTCAGCTCTTCACGACAGAGACATCAGGATGATGGCACATGTGCCAAAAGCAGCTCAGTGCAGTTATCATGGAATCCCAAAATCATTTCAGTTGGAAAAGACCTGGATCATTGAGTCCAACCTGTGCCCAATGCCCACCTKSTCACTGAGCCCAGAGCAATTCCTTGGACACCTCCAGGGATGGGAACTCCACCACCTCCAAATGACAGTGGTTTCAATGATTAAATTCTGACAATGCTTTCAAGGATTAAATTCTTCCAGACTCCAAATTAAACATGCCTTGGTACAGCTTGAGGCCATTTCCTGTTCCCCTATCAAAGTGAAAGCATCAAAAAATGTTAGGAAGGAAACTCAGATCAGAACAACTGAAGCCACAGCATATCCAGATCCAATTAGCTCATATTCCAGTAATATAAACTAGTTCTGAGAAATACACAAATGCGGGAAATGGGCAATGTGGGAAATATGGGCTGCAGGAGCAARGGACAACAGGAGACAACAAAGATGTGCAAGAGGTGGCCATGAAGATGTAAATGAGAAACAAGGAATGTCACCTCCCCTGTCCTTGCAAGAAAGTGGAGTCACAAAAGCCATCACTGTGGTCTGTGCTTAAAATGATTGAGAGAAAGACCCTTTGCTGCAGGACAAGGTGCCAGCCCAGAAACCTTCAGCACATCTGGGATTAGRCAGATCCATGGGAGGAAGGTGCAGCAAGCAGGGCTCTTCAGCACTTTGGCTCTGGTGAGAGCTCCATCTCAGGGAGTCCCCAGCACCTTCCTGCTCAGCAGGTCCATCCCAAGGGAACACCAGCTGCAAGCAAGTCACTGTCACCCTCAGAGATGGGATGTTGGGATCCAGCCCAGGCCAGCAGAGCTGCTTTGCCCTCCACAAGTGCCCTATCAAGATGATCTTTGCCTCTGAAATAAGCACAARTGGGCCTGGAGTTTTAACTCRGTTCCTTTTACTGCTCAGAGGAGCRTGGGGGAAAGTGGATGAAACAGGTGAGGGAGCAGGTGCTGAATCCAAACAGCTCTGAGTTTCTAAAGGATTGTGGATGGAACAGAATGGGGTTAGCCAAGAGGCACTGTATTTGGACTTTTCCCGTCCATAAACACATGTAAAAATAGTTGCTAAATTAAAAATACTTGTGAAACATCCARATCACATGCAGAGTATATTTATTTCAACACAACGCTGGTGCAAGTCCAAATCATCAAAACTTGTAACACAAAACTGCAGCAAGAGACATTCAGTCAGGAGCTGCATCAGGACCTCATACCCCACAATTCCTTCAGGTTAATTCCCAGAAAGKTKATGAGTTTTTCTATCAGACTATGCTCRATTCCTTTAGAYTAATTCCCAGAAAGGTGATGAGKTTTTCTATCAGACCATGCTCAGGTCTCCTCAGGGTTTCTTTACACCACCCCTTCCATTTGCACTACTCTGATTTGCTGCACTCATTCCCAAACAAGATCTGCTTTTACACAGATTCTCCAAGGAAGGAAAGATCTAGGAAATAATTTCATAACAAGACATTCTCATCCTTTTCCATGCTAAATACTCCCCTACTCCACCCAGGAATAATATCACTTTTTCTCACCAGTCTGTGACCTACTGTCCCTTGTAAAGGTAGCCAAGCTCATGAAGACCTGGAGGGGTGGATGGTGGCACCAAGCACTGCTTCAGGTGATCAGGAAAYCATCCCTTGACAACTGCTGAGAACCAATCCAGAGGTGAGCACCACAAACTGGAGCACAGCTGCAAAGAATTAAAGCTCCCAGGATGAAAAGCACTCGGTCTCAGCCACCAGCCTGGCTCTTGGGCAAGTTACAAGTGACTGTAGGTGGCCACAGAACTGTTCTGCAACAGCTCAAACTCRCCATTGCAACCAAGAAATATCATTGTTTTCTTTTGCTGAAAGATCTCAATTTTTATTTAAAAATATTWTTTTTTTWAAAMTAATTTTTAAATTATAAATTTTAAAAGTTATAAACATTTAATTTAAAATTTAAAATTTCCCCAGGCTGGGGGAGAAAAAAAAWATCAAGCAGCCAAAAAAACCACCATCAACTTCAAAATGTTCAATGCCTGTTTTCAGGCACATAGCTTCACCTGGGAGAGCTCTGGTCCCTGCTGAGGAAGATGATTGTTTTAGCAATGAAATAAGAAACCAATGGAATAGATGACAAGAGAGATGATAGAGATAGAGATAGAGATAGAGATAGAGATAGAGATAGAGATAGAGATAGAGATGATAGAGATAGAGATAGATATGACATAACCTCAGCATCAACACAGCTTGTGGACGCCATTAATGTTAAAATAACAAAAGCAGAGAGAAATCAAACCTGTTGACATAAAATAGTGAGAAAACATTTTTGACATGATGTGATAAGATCTCTAAAATTGCAAGAGAATGCAGCTCCCTGAGTCTTCACGGGAGGCTTGCCTTTTGTTCTGTTATGTCAGGGAATGAGGCTGATTTCCCATAAAACCTGGACCTTTCACCCTTCCACTACTGGAGCTCCAGGTTGAGAAACTGGGGTGAAAGTTCAMGGGCTGGATCTGCTCCCAGTGAGCTCCCAGAGCCTGAGCCCATAGATAAGAGGAATAAAGGGAAAAGGTTACTGTGCTGGATGAAGCACCAAGGACAGCACAGGGAGAAGTCACTGCTGTCCATCCAGAGCTGTTTCAGGTTTCTCTCATACATCTTTAGGGAATTCACTTTGTCTCTTCAGTCTCCAGCCATTTAAACTTCCATTTCCTTCTGTTGTGCTGACTCATAGGCAGACAAAAGCTCTACACGGATGTTTATTCTCAGAGAGTGCAAAATATTCTACAATTATCATCCTGCTGCAGAATCAATATCTCCTCCAAAAACTTCTGCTTCAAGTATTTTGTTTATTATTTTGAAACTGTTTAGCTATGTTTTAGCTTGTTYTAGCTATGTTAAAACGAGCTCCTGCTCTAAGAGAAAAACTCATTAACAACCCTAACAGCACACGCACTGAAGCTGTTTAAATCTGAAAAGTCGCCTTCTAAAAGCAATTTGGTCACCCCAAAGCTTTCTCTTCTCCAGGCTGCACAACCCCAGCTCTCCCAGCAGGGCTGCTCCATCCATCTGATGATCCTGGTGCCTCTCTGGACTCTCTCCAGCAGCTCCAGGTCCTTCCTGTGCTGGGCCCCAGGGCTGGGGCAGCTCTGCAGGTGGGGACTGACCTGAGTGGGGCACAGGGGCAGGATCCCAATCCCTTTCCTGCAGCCCACGTTGGGGCTCAGCCCAGGGCAGGTCCAGATCTCATCCCCAGCACCCCCAGGTCCTCTCCCAGGGCTGCTCCTCTGCTCATCTCCAGSCTGGATTGATCCTGGGGGTTGCCCAAACCCAGGTGCAGCACCAGCACTTGTCCTGTTARACCTCATGAGATTCCCATGGGCCACTTCTGGAGCTTTCCAGGTCCCTCTGCATGGCCCCATCCTTCATGGCTGGCACTGCACCCTCAGCTTGCTGTCACCTGCAAACCTGCTAAGGGTGCCCTCAGTCCCATCATCCATGCCTTGAATGAAGRTATGAAGTGGCTCTGGTCCCAAAACTGACCTCTGAGGGACACCACTGGTCACTGATGTCCATCAGCACTCTGAGCCATTGACCAMAGCCCTGTAGAAGTGACCATCCAACCATTTTCTTATCCATCTTACAGTCCACCCATCAAATCCATCTCTGTCCAATTTAGAGTGACACACCCCTAGCAGCAGGTACACAGGAGATCCTTTGAGAACTCTGTGTTTGTTCCCCCTTGCAGGATATTTTTTGGTGTTGCTCTCTGACAGCTGCTTTCCTGCCAGCCTGGAGAAGCCTGGAGGGCAAAGCATCMCCCTCCATTAGTGTGGGATTTGGTTTGGGGTTTTTTTAAAGATTAAAATGTGCTCTCTTTTCTCATAGAAAACAATAAACTGGAGCRAACTCAGTGCACAGCTCTGTGCCTGGGCATGTGTCCACTGGCATGGCTGGGCCCTGGGTCACAGCTGGCACAGACAGGGCATGAGGCTCCCTGGGGTGGCAGAGGAGCCATGGCAGAGCTGCTGGGCACCCCCTGCCTGCCAAAGGCATGCCTGGTGCTCTGCCACCTCACAGAGATCATTCATTGGTCACACAGTCTGGGACAGAGGCCCAGGACATGTGTATTCCCAGGGGCTGGAAGAGAATAAATCCACATATTTCAAAATCTTAGCAAATGAGAACCATCTGCAGCCTTACAATGCCTTCAGAGCCCAAGCATCACAGCCTGGGGGTCTGTGTTTCTCATCCTGGCAGGAAAAAATGCTTCTCCTGAGCCCAGGCTGGCACCAGAAGGTGTCATTGGCACCAGTGTGGAGCAGGCTCTCCTGCAGGACCAGCAGAATGCCCGTGGCTGTCTGCAGCTTTTGGGTGCCCTCACCCTCAGCCAGCCCACAGGAATAATTTACTCACCAAGTGTGAGATCCTGTCAGATTTGTCCTGCTGATTGACAACATGAGGTGACAACAGGGAAAGGAAAAGCAAAGCAGGTGAGTTTATCTAGCAGAAAAAAACAGGAYTCACATTCTGCTGTTTCTGTTTTCTCACTTATTTCTTTTTTTCTAGAACAAAATTAAATAGACAAATGTCTGTTTCCTGCAGRGTAAGATAATATAACTCATAAAAAAAAAATCAACTTTCATCAAGAACCTAGTGTGTCTGTACAATTCCTGACATTCCCACAGAGATAGTCTGTAAATTGATTGGTTTAGAGAAAAGAAAAGCAAAGCTTCTGTTTTCCTTCCCAGGAACTAAGTGCACAAGTTTCTTTGATGGAAACAGAAGCAGCAACATTTCCAAAGATGAGAAACAAGTTAGCTGAAGGACTCAAATAAAACCTCCCAGCCCTGAGACATCAGAGCTGCTGACCAAGTCCCCAGACAGGACCATTTCTGTTCTTTGTAGAGACAGCCCAGAGCCTAAGGATCATAACATGCTCATCTCCCAGGTCCAAACACCTAATTCAGGCAGAGCAGGAGCAAAGCTGTGGCTTTGGACTTCAGCCATCACTAGAAACTCACTTTCAAACCCTCYCACTCCCTTTTTCCTCACCCAAGCCATCAGGGCTGCTCCAGCTCCTTCCCAAAGTCAGGCAGCATCTCCCAAGCCACAAACCATTTATTCCAGCAGCACCAGTATTGCTGTCAGAGAAACACTGATCATCTTGCTGGAAAACTCAGGGGGTTGGGCCAGGCTGGTTCTCCAACATCCAGATCATGGATTTACAATCTCAGTGTGAAATATTTAAGATACACACGATACTGGGAACCAGCTACTCTAAAGCTTATTCCCAGGTAGAGCTGTCCTTTCCTCTTTTGCAGCTCTCCATGACCCCTTTCTACCTCACTCCAGAAGGGAAGAAGATCACTCTCACTCTGCTTATGCTTTCATTTACACAAATCCAGACACTGACAATTTCCCCACACTTCCAGCTGTAGGAATGTTTGGAAGCAGGGCTAGGTGAGCTGTAAGACCATTTGTAGATGAAAACACCTGGACACAAAATGGTTTTTGTAATTCCTTTTCCACAAATATGCTTGCAAGGGATCAATTTCATTTTTCCTTTTTTCAAAAGGGTCCAAAATATGAAAAGGATTTTGGTGAAATGGTGTTTGCATGGAGGGTTTGGGAGAAAGCTCCTGCTGGTCTCTGTGTCACAGTAGCAGTCCCAGTCCTAGCACAGGATCACATTATATACAGAACTGTGCAAATCAAAAATTACTTTGGTCAGTCTTTTATTTCTATATCTAGCAACCCTGAAATCACTACAACTTACTTAAACCAAAAGCAGAAAGCAGTAGAAAGGGACAATTGTTCTCTGAACCCCAAATGAGGAACCAATCCTTCCAGAGCCAGAGACTGTGGGCCTCAGGGGAAACCACACATTTCCTCAGGGAGAGAGGCTAAATACTCAGCAGATAAGAAGTGTCAATACAAAAGAAATCACAGAAGTTGTCCATCAAGGCTTTTTCTGGCTCTAATCAAGCACTGCCCGACACAAACCTGTACTGCCCTTGCACTTCTGCAGCTTGGACGCTGTGCTGTGTTTCCAGTAAATGCACACACTAATTTGAGGTATTAATTGGACTAATACCAAGTGTCTCTGCAGTGGCAGCTGCCTGCTACMAACCCACCTGAAGGCTGTCCCCTGAGCTCATCTCCAGCCTCACTCTTGTCCCTGCAGTGCTTTTGTGCCACTTTGGTGCCCAGCATCCTCTCGATGCTATGATGCTCGCCATYTGTAACAAGCAGTGGATGCAATGGCAGCTGCTTATGGGCAGAAGAAGAATGAGAAATCAGCAATGTCTAAACAGCAGAAGGTTTACATATAACAACTTTTCRGAACAATGAGCAAGAAATGTTGACTTCATGGGTTGTGTGCATTGTAACAATTGGCATCCCTTTGCTACTGGCACAAACACCAAGAATTAAAACTAGAAAACAGTGAATGTCACAGACATCTTTTATGGAAAATCCTTTCTTTAGGATTTTTCCTCCTGAGAAGCTGAGAGGCCTCAAAAACAAAATGTAAACAATGGTTATCTACTGCTGTGGAATGCAACAAGTAGATCTTTGATTAACTTATCTTAGATGTTTGTTATTAATGGCTAATTGCAGCCCAGCTGGCACCGACACAGAGCCGAGCCATAAACMTTTGTTATCATTYTTTCTTATTCTATTCCTAGCTAGCCTTCTGATGAAACCTTTTCTTCTATTCTTTTAGTATAGTTTTAATGTMATATATATGATAAAGTAATAAATCAAGCCTTCTGAAACATGGAGTCTAATCTTCATCTCTTCCCTCATCCTAAGACCCCTGTGAACACCATCACAAGTGAAAGCTGTTTTCTCTACAGGGTCTCAAATATGTGCCCAGTTTAACACCACTAWGCATATCAAATTTAGTTAGAGTACACTAGCACAGTTTTACATTTACCAGAATCTTCTTCAGATTTGGGAGAGGTCACTATGGCAAACTTTGTGTTATAGTGAGCTTTCTGTTTTTCAGTAAGCATGTTCCACTGTGATTCRAGCAGCTCTTCAATCTCCTCACTTGAAGCATCTGGATGTTCAGCAACCACCTATACATGCAGAAATAGGGCTGAATTTTAAAAAGTGACCWTTGGAAAGAATGGTGTACACACTTCCATCGCTTTGGAAAACTRGATACAAACAATATCTAATATTTCTGCTGTAGACAGAACGAGAATAAAACCTACTGTATCCAGTTTTGCTTTGAAGAATGATGCACAGAACTCCATGATGTCAGAAGGCTAATTACTTACTTTATTATACTATATTATACTATAACTATATAGTATATAATTTTGTACTTTATTATACTGTAACTATATTACGAAAAATACTAAAGAAAACTTGTGACCATCTGCCAACAGGASACAGCTTTTTGTGATTGGCCAAGGAAACAAAACAATCCTTAGCAGAATCCARTTACCAAATTCCTTCAGGTAAATAATCTTCCAACACATTCCACATGTACAGAACAACAGCAGCAGCAAGCAGAGATAAGAATTGTTTTTCCTTCTTCTCTGCTTCTCTCACAGCTTCTCTCTGTTCAGAGGGCAGTGAGTACCACAGCATCCAACACCAAGCACAGAGCAGACCCTGGGCTCTCCCTCCTCCCCCAGGAGGGAACAGAGAGAAGCTGTGTTCCCAAATCATGCCACAAATGGATTTCCCTCCTCCAGCTGCTGGTTTGCAGCCTTCTCCCTCCTCCCCAGCCTTGCACTCCCCACTGCACTGACTGAGATGTTTCACAGCCCAGAGGGTAACACCAGGCTCTCTGCAGCTTCCCTGTGTCCATGCAAGCCAAACTCCAGCTAGCAACTTGTGCCTTCCATCCCTGCAACATGTGGCATAACAAGAGTAACAAATCCTCCTCTTGAAGGTGGAAACAAGGTTTGTAGGTAATGTTACTACCCTGTGTAAACAGCATACTCACAGCATACTCCTTCCCTGGGGCAGCCAGCCATCAGCCTGCTCCATGTAGCAGACCAGCATCTGCTGCTCCAAAGCCACTGACAGATGTGTTTGTGGGCTGCTTTGGAGGCATGATTGTCTTGGGAACAGCCCTTCTGGAACCTTCCTTCCTGTTCTGCTTGTGATCGGCCTGAAAAAATGGTAATGCTTTAAAAAAAAGAACCTTATTAAATTGTTCTGGTGAAAATACTCAGGAGAATAAACCTGTCCAGCATAAGAGCTTTACACAAGTCATTCTGTTCTTGTTGCAGGGCATGGTGGACAAGGCTCAACTTTAAAGTGCCATTAAAATGAAAAACACTTTTGCAGGCAAACAGAGGGGAATGACAAGTTTGACTGATCAGGCCACTGCCCAAACAGGGCACAGATCCCAACTGAAAAATATGGGACAGGGTGTGGTATTTGTGGTATTTTCAGGGGCCCCTGTGGCAGGAAGGAAAT
>JACDOX010000338.1:0-145971 GCA_014549065.1 Cardinalis cardinalis
TTTCCCTTTCCCTTTCCCTTTTCCAGAACCTTACCTTCCCAGAACCTTCCCTTTCTCTTCTCCTTCTCTTCCTTTCAGTTGGGTTTTGCCCTCATATTCCTTATTCTACTTGCAATATTTTTAATATCAATTTTGGAAATTTTTCGCGCCACATTGGTAGTTTGAGGTAAGGGAGTATTCCTGGAAAAGGCAGCTCCTGAGATGAAAGTATATATAAGACAGGAAAGAAAGAGCTGTGTTAAGATGGCAATTCTCATTKTTTGTGATTTAAGCTTCTTGCAAGGATATAAAACAAATGTACTGCGAGGAATTTAGGAAGAACTTAGGAAGCTGGTGAAGCTTGAAGGAAAATACCTTAATAGCAACTCAAATAAAAAATATATCTGMGTCTATGTGTTCTTTCTTTGCATGACTGCATATGTGTGTCCATTCTTGTTTGCACACATATTTCTTTATATATAGATGAAAAAGAAGTCTAGCTCTCTATCAAAAGTATGCTTTGGAATGAAAAATTCTTGTGCAACATTTTTTAAATTCTATATTTTTAATGAACTCGTTGACTTCATTTCATCATGAAATTGTCAGTGACCCAAACCCATTGTTGGGAAATTAATTTAAGTATTTGGCCAGAGTAACTGATTCAGTCACTTAGAAAACRGCAAAAAGGCCATTTTCTTTTCTTTTGAACTTTTTAGGATAAAGATAGAAATAAACATTTATCTGTGAAAAATAAAAAATTAGAATAAATCCAAATACAATTAGTTTTTGTAAGCACTATAAAATGGTGTTCTAACTTCAAATGGTTAAATAAATAACAAGGATTGTGATGAGCTGGGTAAAAAAAATTAATTTCATTCTTTCCAAATTCCTTTGACTCCAAGCTCCAAATGAAACTTAAATCTTAAAAAAACAAAAACCATTTTGCAGGATTTTGTTGTTGGAAATCCATCAAGAGGATGTAGCCTAGCATTAACAGGCTAAGTCTGGCACCTAAGGTTAGACCTTTAAAGAATAAACTACTGACACTGACAGCAAGAATGCAAAAGTGTATCATCTAGTGCACAGGGTTTGAATTACAATTATTTATAAGTATTTTATTTAAAAGAAAACAGAAGAAAAATAATTTAAAAATATATATTTAGTGGACACTTTCACATGTATGACATTTCCACTAAAAATCTATATTTGTTTTCTCTTATTTTTTTTTTTTTTTAACTTTAAAGATTGAAGATGTTTTCAAACTTGGAAGTCAAGGGGAAAAAATTATGCTGTTGTCATTTATTTGCTTTCATTACTAGCTTATGATGTCAGATGAGATGAATTGTACGTTTCCTTGATTTTGCCTGTTTACTGAAGTTTATTTGCTTTCTTCTGCATAAAACTCTACTTTTAGGCACTAATAAATTCAAAGAAAGATGGTTTTCTTTTACATAACTAGAACATGTGTTCCACAATGTGCTAACTGTAGCTTGCCTATCATCTGAAGGCATTAAAGGACACTCTCAGCTATTTGTGAGTTATTTATGGTCCCCATACAATTTCATAGAATCATAGAATAGTTTGGGTTTTAAGGGGTCTTAAAGAACATTCAGTTCCAACCCCCCTGCCCTGGGCAGGGACACCCTCTACCACACCAGGTTGCTGAAATCACTGTCCACCCTGGCCTGGAACACTTTCAAGGTCGGGGCATTCACAGCTTCTCTGGGCAGCCTGTGTCAATGTCTCAGTGTTTGTTATACCCCATCAAATTCCCTAGTCATAGTCATAGTGTTTGTTATACCTCATCTAATTCCCTAGCTCCTCCCCAGTTTTCTTGTAGATCTCCTTTAGGTACTTGAAAGCTCCTATGAAGTCTTCTGTGGAGCCTTCTTTTCTCCAGGCTGAACACCAAATGTCTCAGCCTGTCTTCATGGGAGAGGTGCTAAAGTCTCCTGATCATCTTCATGGCCCTCCTCTGGGCCTGCTCCAGCAGATTCACATCCTTCTTATATTGTGGACCACAGAGTTGGACACAGGCTGTCCTTCAGACAGGGTCTCACAAAAGCAGAGCAGAGGGGAAGAATCACCTCCTTCAACCCACTGGTCCTTCTATTTTTGTTGCAGCCCAGAACATGTTTGGCTTTCTGGGCTGCCAGTGCACATTGTCGGCTCAGGTTGAGTTTCTGCTGAACCAACACCCGGAAGTCTTTCTCCTCAGAGCCTCTCTCTATATATTCCCTGACCAGCCTGTATTTGACCAGCTTGGGATTGCCTGACCCAGAAGCAGGACCTTATACTTGGCCTTGCTGAACTTCACGAGATTGCACAGACCCACCACTCAAGCCAGTCAAGGTCCCTCTGGATGACATCAAGTCAGTGACCACAACCCTTAAGTGTGACCATCCAGCCTATTCCTTATTCAGTGGGTGGTTCATTCATCAGATCCTTGTCTCTCCAGTGTAGACACAAAGATGTCGTGCAGAACAATGTCAGATTTTAGGAACGCGGCCAAGATATACCACTACTGTGTRTTGTATCACATTAATTTTGGTCTTTTTTCTGTTCTTCATCTTTTTTTTAATCATTAATGCAGTGCTTGTAGTGCAAGGATGACATGTGGAATTTTGTACCTGAGTATGCTCCAGGAGCAGTATGCTCCCAAAAGAGCAGGGATCCTATTCTAGGTGGAAAGCAGTGATAATCCGAAATATAGCAGCTTCTTCAGTCTGAAAGTAGGAAGCAGTTTTTGTGCTCTATTTCATTAAGAGATAGAGATGGGCATAGAATTGCATAAAAAAGGTATATTACAGTAGATTTGGATAGGGGATTTGCTCTGTGCCTTAGCAGTCACTCCTTTTTTTCAGCATCTCAGCTGGACAGCTTAGAGGGTGGAGTGTGGATGACTGATGGTTTTTGACTGTAAGGGCTCAACATGCAGAAATAAGGACACCTTTACTTGTTGTTTCCAGAAGAAAGTATATGAAACCTGGCAGCATATAAAATTAATGTAATAATTCTATTTTTTCAGACTAAAAATATGTTCATCTGCATGCCTTTCCACACAAACACACCCCCAAATAGTGATTAAAGGTCTCCTGGGATCCTTGATCTTTGGATTGTGGAGGCTGCAGTCAATTTGAGTAGTAGTTTGAGGAGCTACTTTAACTGTGGGTGATGTTGGTGTATTTTCAAGAGAGTGGAGGGAGGAAAAGGAAAAGAACCGAGTATTTCAAGACGTTGTCTTCAAACACTACAGTCACCAGTTACAGATATGAATCTTACGTTTCCCATGGGACTTATTCCAGAACAACATTTATAATCTAGAGTCTAGTCTATTTAACATGCATCAACAATTTCCAAATGGCTAGGAGCTTCTGTGTTCTTGAGCCATAATTTATCAGACACTTGTAATACAGAGCAGTATAACATCCTTTGAGCTTACTGAGGCACATCAGTGACACTGCTGATAGAACTTAAATTTCTCCTCTTTTGGTACTTTCTGTTAGGGACTGAAAGCTCCAGCCATACTGAAGTAAATAAYAGCTGAACGGCAGAAATATCTGAAAACATTCCAGCCATTTTCAAAATGATTGTGTGACTATGCCCTGAGAGAGCTGAACATATGATGGCAGTAGGATGCTACAGCTGACTATGGATGGTGGAAATCCTGGACCATAACAATATGACTATTTCTGGTAGTTTAGTTAACTTACAAAAGGGGGATATTTGTGGAGATCCACCATCTTCTAGGAACTGCTTCTAGTTCTAGATCACAAGAGTAAAAATTCACATTAAGTTCATTGCATCCGTGGAGACTTATTTGTATGCTTGCCACCTTGTCCAATTTCCTTTTAGGACTGGAAGGAGAAACTCCTCCTATCATAAATAATGTGACTAATCTGATTTTAAATATTATCTGCGGAATTTTACAGGTGCTTCTCACTTCTTCAGGAAAATGTTACAGGAAATGAAAAATCACCACTTAAATCACCTCTTCCATCAAGCACTAATGTACTTTCTTTGACAGTCCAAAGGAGTCCTAGGCAATTTAGTGACATGTTATACAGCGTCTGAAGTTCTTTATACCTCAGAATAATTTTAAGATCTTTCTCTCTCTCTCTATCCTTTTCCCTCTAATTCTACTTTACAGAAAATTCACTTCTTTAGAGTAGAGAAAGCAGCACTGCAAGGAACTTTCCACTAAAATTTAAAATACTATCAACATTTTAAATATAGAATGATGGCTCACCATTCTAAGTCATCACAACTGAAAACCAGTCTTATTGACAGGATTTCTTAATCTGTAAACCTCTTATGTGCTTGCTAAAGTGTTTGCTGGAAAAGGAGGAATCTTTCTGCATGCCTCCAAATGCAAAATATTCAACATGAGGTGATTTTCAAAAACCAAATAATTCTTTGCAACTAGACTCCTGTCACTTAGTCTGTGGGCTTCTTAACCATAGATTTTCTGCCAGATGCAAGCATATTTGTATTACCTAAATACAAAGACAAGGTCAAATTTTCTCGTATTTAGAGAAAAGCTTTTTAGAATTTTACAAGAAAAAAGTTTAAAATTTTTACCTACCTAGAAATAGGCTGCAGAGTTTTAATTAACCAAACAATTTCATGATATCCTTAATTGTAGACCACACAGAAGTATAAACTCTGAGGTAATAAAAAGAAAAATATCAAGAAACATAGAATCATAGAATCATTAAGGTTTGAAAAGACTTCAAGTACAACCATCAATCTAACACTGCCAGATCCACCACTGAGCCATGTCCCTAAGCACCACATTTTCATGAATTTTTGCTCTACAGAAGAATCTGAGGATCTTGAAAGACTTCAGGATTTGTAAATCTGAGTAAGATGTAGCAGGCAGATACTACCAGATAAGGTGGCTGATCTGTGAGGTGCTTATCTGTTGCTGCCTTCAAACTATTGCTTCCATCATACTCAAATAAGCTCTAGCCACCTAGTTTTGATCAGAGACTTGGCATCCCAAAAACCAGTCTATTTCAGCAATAAAGTCAAATGAGCACTGCAGCACCCACTATAAGGAACTGTTTGATTTCCTTCTAATGAGCTCAGATGTAAATGCCTGCCCAAAAGGTTGTCATTCCGAATGGAGAAATAGGAGCTCCTGGTCAGAATTTTTTAGCTCACAAGCAGACACTTATATCATCTGGATGATCCACATATATCCTGGCTTAAGGAACAAATAGTTCCTTGAGGACTGGCACTCAAGATACTTTTTTTCCTATTAAACAAAAGCCTKAGTAATGCTTTGCCCATTTACAGGGTTTGTCTCAAGTGTGTATTCTCTAGTGCTTAGAATAGAGAATGGTCCTACATTCACAGGATTTGTAAGATTCTCCCCCTGGTGCCTTATTGCAGTATTTCCCACAGTTACAGAATAACCAGTCTTGCTGCTCTCTTCCAGTTTATTTATGGACCAGTAACTTTAAGAGTTTCATTTTCTTCCAGATTTCCACTGTTACTATTCTAATTTTGTTCAAAATTTACCAATTTTGTTTTAAATTCCTCTCTTTAAAAAGTTTTTGAAGGCAAGCTCAGTGATCCTACAGAACCTCTATCCACAAAGTAACAGAATAAAAAATAGCTTTCCTTTAAGTTTTAATTTGTGTCTTATGAAAGCAAGACCACAGTTATACAAAATAATTTTCTAACAAGTACAAACATTCTGCTAAAGATTTGTACATGGATTTCCAAAGCTTTTGGAAAGATCCTTCTCTAAATTCACTTGAAAGGAGCCAAATCACCATGGAAAGGGGTTTTTTTCTGTGTGTAATTACAAAGGAAAAGTTGGGATATAAAAAGATAGTATTAAAAATATTTGGTTTTAAAGTGAAAACTTATCCCAAATATACCCCAGAAATTACTGCTGAGACTCAGATACTGAATTGCACATACAGAATCTGAAGTAGTGACAAATTTTTCAAGTCATGCAAGTTATGAAGATTTTTTCAAACAAACTGATCAAGAACTATCTGACAATAATGAATGATCAGGCAATGGAATGGCAGGTACAACCTGATGGTGATAAATCTAAAAGAGGGTCATAATCCTACTTATATAATCCAAACAATGTTATATCGTTTAATTACCAATCAGGAAAGAGACCTTGGTGTAACAACAACATATCTCCTTATTAAAATTTGTGCAATGTTGCCCACTTTATCCCAAAGAGAGGAAGTTCCCTTTGTAGAAAAAGGAAAAAGAATAGAGAGAAAAGATGACTTGAAAACTTGTATTCAAAAGAAATACAGAGAACATTGTACTTTGCTTTTACTTTTCAATACATTGCTTTTCATGTCACTAAGACTCCTTAGAACATTTGCTCAATTTCAAACGCAAGCTTATACTCATTTTTTTAAGCCAGATAAATACTTCTCTCTTTTCTTGGTATCTTCTGAATTCTAATATCTTCTTATCACACCAAAACTCACATTGGACTCAAGAGAGTATTCTCAACATTATATAAATACTATGCTTGATTACTTTCAAATCTAAAGCAGGAGGTTTTCTCAAGAGAAGATATTTTGCACCTTGCTTTAATATACTTTACAATACTTGTCTGTGGAATGGATTCCAAATGTGAGTTGCATGCTTGGTCTTAAAGTGAATTGTATTTGGAATGACAGATTTGGCTGCACTGGAAAGGTGTAAGTGATGTATTTAGTCCCTTTGTTTTTCTTACGAAAATGAGGCAAGGCATAATACAAGAGTGCGGAAGAATCTTGTCAATAAACTACTTAAAATTCCAAGTTTCTCTGCCTTATTTTCCTGATGACTTGTACAGCTCTTCCAGACAAGTAAGACAGGTTTTGTTCTTATGATCAACAGGGCAGAATATGAATGTGTAGTTTCAAATCTTGCCTTTCCCCGACGTTGTTATTGAGATTTTTTGTACAGAAATAGAGAGATAATACATTTGTCAGGCAACAATCACGTTACTGCTTACTTCAGTCTTTATAGCTAGACTTCTCACACGATGTTACAACAGTGAATATGGTATATTCAACTGTCAAAAGTTGGACACAAATTTACACACATTGGGAAAATCTGTATTTGACCTATTTCAGTTGTCTACTTTTGTACAATATATATTGCTTCCTGGAAGTATATCTTTCTCTCCAGCGATTATAAAGGAATTGTAATTCATCATTTACCATACTCAATGCTGCTTTCTACATTTGGTCAGAAGAATACCACCTTTATTGTCACAATCCCAGTTACTGAGTGAGAATAAGCAATTTGCTTTGAAGTTTCTAGTTGTTCTTAACTTTGTTTCTTCTTCCTTTCATTTTCTATTTCTTCTTCTCCATTTTGCTTGGGTTTTTTGTCTCATTTCTGGCATGTCATGTTACCAGGGAACATAGTAATGATATTAATTACAAGTGTTTTCAATCCCCTACAATGTATGTGGTGGTCTGGAGCCAGCTGGCTTTCTAAATCACAGTAATATTCTCAAAGAAGACACTAAACTGAGTTTACTGGAGCATAGTAGCTTTTCCTAAGTTAAATCAGAGTGTCAAGTCTATTATATCTTTAAACACCTAAATAGTTAAGTGAGTACAATTCAGTGGACTTTGGGACTATGGGACTATGAACGCTTTCCCTTCCGATTATGTAGCATACTATCCTCTCTCCACCCCAAGGTGGAAACAACATCACCTGACCTTTAATTTATAATTAAAGTATTCCAAAATAACAAAAATACTACTCAGTCCTTTCTCTAGTGTACATTGTGTAAAAAGTTCACAATGTGATTTACACTTTAAAAATAATTCAATTGTGTTGACTCACAGGCCAAAAACTAGCCTATTGAATCTTGAACAGTGTGCTTTCCTAAAGTAAGCATGCTTAGTCTGACCATCCTTTAGGGAGATTTACCAGAATGCAAGGACAAAAATTATTGATTTGGAATACAGAATACAGAAGTATTTGATGGGCCTCACCTGAAAACACAAAACTGTAAGGACTTTTCTATTTCCCTAATAGAAATTATTTCCTAGCTAATTTGCTACTCACTGTTTCACTTGATATTTGCCTAAATCCTTTCCCCTACAAAGGAAGCATTACAACATCTAATTTTCAATGTTATTTTTGGAGCAAGACCCTTATTGCTCAAAATTTCCTGTCATTAGCACGGAAACTAACTCTTGGCTCTAAGTATAGTACAAACACAAGGGCCTTCCTGTTTTCTGTGCTATGCCCATTCATCACAGACAATGTCCTTATTCCCAAGACTTGTGTATAGTACTCAGCATCTTAACACGAAGTAGCAAACATCTTATTGAGGCGTGTACTTACAAACTGTAAGAACATACATCCTGACTGCTCTGTATCCTTTGGAGTAAAGCTGTTACATAATTCCTACAATTTCTTTACATGCATTTTCTCTGGGGGTATTAAAGTAGATTACTGAGGAACAATATGAGCATATTGAATATGGACAGAAGCTATAGCTTCTGAGGTAGTAAGACCGCTGTATGGCAAGTTAGGGAAGATACATATTGTTGCTGCGCGGGCGTCTGACCCCGGCTAGCGGCCACAAGTGCTCCGCAGCTCACAGCCTGGTCGGGCCAGCCCCTTGCCTTCTACAGCACTGGCTCCGTGGAGGCGGCTGGGGAAGCGGCTGGCTGCCAGGGACCTTCCCTGCGTCTCGGCAGGGAGAGGAGTCCCTGAGAGGGCTGAAGAGGAGAGGCGCGGGACAGCAATTACGAAGCGAGGCGGAGAAACACGAAGCAGGGCAGAAACTCGCAGGCAGGAACCGGGTTTATTGAGGGAAAGGGAATGACAGGTTGGGTAGGGAGTGCGACCAACTGCCCCCCGYSTMYMCCYCKSGGGGGRSASAKAWARRGRKMCYSWGRGGRGRGGGGGRAAATACAAAATGACCAATAAAAACATAAGTACAAATAATAGACATTGCACGACAACAAATGGGAAAATGATAAGGTGTGGCCTTTCCCCCTTGCACCAATCACCCTCATCCCCTGATCGAGGATTCTAGAAACAGGGTGTGGGAAGAGGGTGATGGATAGGGGGGTTGCAAAGACAACGGAGGAGGGGATAACTGATGAACAGAAGGATTATCATAAAAAGGGGGCGGGAGCAACTGAAATAATGGGGTAAGTTCCAGTAGGCCCACAGGGGGAGGAAAAAGGGGGGGAAAGAGGGGAGGGGGGGGAAACCCTGAACAAAGCCATTATTTTAAACGAATAATAAAGTACAAAACTGAACCAAACCCTTACAAAAACCGTGCACACCACAACACATATACCTCTCAGAATGACTAGGTAGTGAGGTTCAGAGACAGAAAAATATGTCAGAATTCCTACCCTTACCAGCAGGGCCTTGCTTTACAGAACAAGATTTAGGATACTATAAGAAGAACATTAACAGATTACTGAGACTTATTTAAGTTACTAACAGCAACCATAGTATTATCGTTTTTTTACTTACCAGCTTACTAAAAAATACACAGCTCCCACTCCCATTTGAATTTTGCATGACATTTTAGCTAGAATTTGCAGACTTGCTCAGTTGAATAGGCTATCATAATTCAAAAATAATTTGGGCAAAAAGGTGTAAAAGAATTTAAAAAAAGACATAGGGTTTACCTACAACATTCAAATGCTTTAAACTTTGCAAGAATGTTTTCAGGCAAGGCCTAGGAACTTGCTATCAGCAATATGGAATGAAACCTAAATATTCAGTAATTATATTATAAAAATATTCAGAAGAACTATTTAAATTACCCAACGGCCTCTATGCAATAAGGGTCTTTTTTCCCCCACAAGGCCACAAGATCCAAGATCCATCGTTGTTGGATCTTCTCCAGCTTGAAGGGAGTAGGGTGAGGTGAGGGGGGTTTTTTCAGAGAAAAGACTGATTATTTGGATTAAATTCTGCAATTAAAATAAGAGATTCTTGGGAAGTTTGAATTTTTCCACCTGCAAGAAGAGACAGCCTATTCTCAGTATTCCTATTCAGCCTGGCTGTTATGTGGCGAGCAGTTAACCTGGCAGACTGCCAAAGATTTTGTTCATTATGCAAATACCAGGAAGGAAATGGAGATTTTCAGAGGCATTTGAAAAAGAAAATGGGTATTGTTAATTCTCGTCCGAATCCAGGCATCATTCTTTGGGACAAAAAAGGAGGAACACCTCTGAATTTTGGCTTTCTATCTGCCAGATTCTAAAGCTTCTTTACACATGGAGTGATAGGGTTTATGAAGTAAGGTTCACTGGGGTAATTACACTGGCTTATCCTAGAAAAACCAAAAAATAAATAATTATRATCTCTTTGTGTATACATAATATAAGAGGCTGTGTTCAAGTGGATCAAATCAGCAAGACCTGTGGACAGCTCAGAAGCATCGCCAACAGTTGTGATAAAATTCTTGTGATATATGTTGCTTTTTCTTATACCTCATTACATGAACTTATCCTATTATGTGAAAATGTTGGATTTTGTTTAAAAACAAATAGGTCTTGTCATTGTAGCTAAAGAAGATTAAGTATAAAATATGACATTCAAAAGGTCAACATAAAAAAGGCAAATCAAAGAAACATTTTTTTTTTATTTACTGTAACCCTATAAATTGCGAAGAAAGAGGCTATCTCACAATTTTTCTGTTCTTAGAGTTCACTATTCCTGTTCTATCCTGTTGACAGAATACATTACACACATACAAATACAGTGCACAGAGTAGAAATTTCAGAACCTTTGTCTATTGCTGGAAGGCAATATGGGTCAGAAAATTGTGCCTGCTTTGTTTTGAAGCTCTAGTTGCATTCAGTTGGAATCCCAGGTTTGAGACTTGGTTTACTTTATACTTCATGAAAGCATTAAAATTATTTTTTAAAACTCAGGCTGAAATTTGCCCCCGTACAGATGTCAAGAAAAAGGCTTGTGGGTCTCTTCTCATGTGATATGCTAATGAAAATGTTCCAAAGGAAAAGAACGGTAAAAGCTTCTTATATTTCATGTAATTCAAAGTGCTCACAAGTTTGTTTCTTAGTCATATTTGAAGAGGCAGTTTTCAGGAAAGCATTTACAAAAAATTCTGCTACATATTATAATATGAAGTAAGTGAGATATTTGCCATTGATTTTGAAAGGGCCATGCTTTCTCTACTTAGGCCAATGGAAAACCCTTTCTTGTTGCRCCTGGCAGTATGAAGCAGGTGGTGTTTTTTTCCTCTTTACACAATAGAAACAGTACATAGTASAATTGGTTCAGAAGTTGGGTCCCCAGTAATCCACTCCCTGTCTTTACTAATACTGCATAAATGTTTCTGATTTTGTTCAGGTTTAGGAGCTTCCAAATAAAAAAAATCCCAAAAACTAATAGTGACAATACATGTCAAAGATATCAGGAATACTGAAAGAGTTACAGGTATGTTCSTTTGCACCAATAATAGATTCAAATCTAGAAGGGGAGGTTAAGAACAAGCTGGTGTTCATTTCATACTAGCTCTTTTAAACCATCAATTACGCATTTCAGAAACTGTGGTAAAATATGTACTTTATATATTGCCATTGGGCATCTGCCAGTTAACATGGACTGTCTGAGTAATAGTTCCAAGAATTGCATGAAAGAAATCAGTAGGGGCCAAAATGTTGAAACTTTAATAATACCTTGGGATCAGAACTGYCTTTGGCCTAACACCATGTACTGTACTTCTTGAGAAGTCATTTCATTTTGAGTTTAGTGATCAAATGCATATTCATTTTTCTTGGTGTACTTGAAAACGTGGGGATATTCTTCTCCCAAGTGCAGGCAGTTTGTTCATTTTCCAGCAGTGTCCTATTATAGTCACAGGGCTAGATTTTGAGGAGTTATTACAGTCAGGYTCCTAAGCTGCTTGAGTGAAGTACAGCAGTTGGTGTTAAGCCTGTTTGCCATTCAACTGTTTGCAGCAGTTGAATTAGACATCTAAAAATGGGAGCCAAAATTTCCTAGGAGTCTGCCAGGAGGAATCAGAACTTTGAACCACAGATACTAAGCCAGTAAGAAATACTGAAGACAGGTAGAGAGGCAACTCAGGATCCTCAGACTGGAGTGGGCAAGTTCCCAGTTATGTGGTTTTCAGTACTCACCTGGGAAGAGGGAATATAAGATTTCAGTCCCAGCTCCAAGTAATGCTCAAGTATTTTATTCAATGTCTGTTTTATTCAAAGTACATAAAGAGTTATAGATTACTTCATCACCAGACATCTCACTGACCCAAGCTACCTTAACTTATTTTGCAAAGCAGAGAAGCTTCCAAAGAAAATGGAACAGTGTTATATCTATTTTACCTCCCTTCTCTTCTCAGGATCACACCAAGCATACACATGGTTAGGACACTCCAGAGTGTCTTACAGGAGCAATTACTCAGTCAACAATGTTGTGACCTCATATCCTACTAGTTACAGTCTTCTTCTAGTGCCCTGTTTGAGATCTCCGGGCAGGTTCAGTGCTGCAAAGTATCTTGGATACTTTGAGTGCTGTACTCTTTTCAAAGCAACCTGTTTCAAGCCTCCTTGCTGACACTGCTTGTAGAGGTCTGATTTTTGGAAAGAAGTGGTAAGGGAGCAGCTAGCAAAAAAATTAATTAAAAAGTCTTTGCATTTCCCCACAGTTTCTTCTGGCCATTAGGTGAACATATCTGCCTTTTAAACTCCTTCATTTATTCATGTCATAGCATGTGGTTCCCCCTCTTCATTCAGCTTGTCTCAGAGTATCTTTCCTGTATATTCTTGGTCCCCATCCTTCAGGAATTCTTTTTACCCATTTTTCTGTCCCCTTTACAAAATATGTCACATTTGCAGGGTGGTCTGTACTGAAGTTCCCTTTTAAATACACTTGCCAATGGTGTGTTCTCACAAGAGAACACCCTTACTGGTAAACCATTTGCTGGTTTAAACTATTTTCTGTATAGGTCAGGAACTAGCTATAAGGATCATAGAGCTAGCAGTGCTTCAGGTCTGCAAGCATCTCCATCTGAAGGTTTATAACCAGGAAGTGATTATAAAGAAAATCCAAAAAAGTTTATTTGAAATTATTTTGCCCTCTCAAAGCTGAGCCAAAATGAAGTCTAACTCATGTCCAGCTAATACTGAGAAAAATAAATACAAAATATCCTTGGTAGTTTACAGCCAATATACATCCTACAGGCTCTACCTCTCGTGTTAAGCAAATAAATTTGAATCTGTGCAGATACATACCTGCAGCATCACCTGCCTTTGCCACATTAACCACCTGCTTAGTCTTTTGCACAGAGGTACCTATAAAGCAGCTGTTCTGGCAGCCACTGGATGCTACTTGTGCAAGCTCTGCATAGTTTAGATTTGCTAGCAGTAATAAATCATACAGGCCTTCTATCACTGCCATAGGAAA
Organism: Cardinalis cardinalis; assembly: GCA_014549065.1. Taxonomy (NCBI): domain Eukaryota; kingdom Metazoa; phylum Chordata; class Aves; order Passeriformes; family Cardinalidae; genus Cardinalis; species Cardinalis cardinalis. Next base: position 13,393 of record JACDOX010000338.1, read on the forward strand.
AGAAAAAGTTCAGTTGTTCAACATCTACAGCTTTTCTTCCCTACTCTTGCATTCTACCCAATTTTAATACTAGGCGTGACTGATCAGGGAATGTTAGCAGCAGTTGAGGCCAAATCACACAATGTCCACTAATCACAATGAACTTTTAACAATCTCAGCTTTTATTTCTAGTGAAGTTCATTTACTGATTCCTGAGTTGAAATGTTTGGAATGCAAAAGCTGAAAGAGAATGCTCAAATTCAAAGAAAACCTGTTTTTTTTGGATTGATAGCCATTATACAATATTAAAGTTTCCTACTGAAGCAGTGACAAGATGCCACTGAATATAAGCCCTGAGATACCTGACAACTGCCTTTGAAGTAAAATATTTTCTGTACAGACGAAACAATTATGGCATGAAAAATCCTCTCTGAATTTCCATCACTGTGCATTCCTTTCTGGTTTTAATAAATTATCCCATGTATCTTGTTACAGAAAATTCGAACCCACATTATAGTTATCAAGAGAAATCTGACTTGGGAGTCTTTGGTGCATTTTTTCCAGCATACCATGTCTTCAGCACATCTGTGATTAAACAAGAATATTTCACTAAAATCTAGCAGAAACTTAAGATGATTAATAGCTGCAAATAAAAATTTAACAGCCCTTTTAAGTCTGGTAGATAAACAACAGGCCCCTCCTGGATAAAGAAGCTGCTGGATGATATATGATGAAGTGACCCTTCTCCAGAAATCAGTTTTGCCACTAGATACTTTCAATTGGATACTAGATACTTGCAGGCAGACTATATAATTAGGCAAAATTGGCAGTCAACACTGAGGATAAGGCAATACTGGAATAGGAAAGCTGTTGTGAAAGAAGCGTACTGACAGAAGGTGTGTGAAGAGCATGGAATAATGGCAGGCTTTGTTACAACCGACTTTAACAAACACACCATCTTTTGCTATGAACTTGAAGGTGCTAAAGTTCAAAGGGAGGTCAGGAATTGGAACAAGATGCTCAGGGGAGTGGTGGAATCAGTTAAAGTGTTAAAGCAAGGTATGGCTATAGCACTGAGGTACATGGTTTAGTAGTGAACTCGGCAGTGCTCTATTAACAGTTGGGCTTGAAGCCCTAAGAAGTACTTTTCAACCTTAATGATTTCCTTTTTTTTTTTTTAAATCACTTTATTTACACACACAAAAAGCTTCTGTACACAAGGCTGTACAAGAGGTATTTTTAATCTAATATCCCTCAAGAAAATTCAATGAGGAAATATTCTTGCATGAACTTACTAGACTTCTAAGACTTTCCCAAAAGCAAACAGTGTGGATTCTTCATTAAAGTACTTTTAATAAATTACAAAGTGTTTTTTTACTTGCCTAGCTAAATATTAAGGTTCTCTGGTACTTTTTACCTGGTCCTAATACAGAGACATTCTAATTTATCCAGGGTATAGGCAAAACTTCTATTTCTCCTACAGTTAATTAAGCATAATTAGTTGATAATTAAGCACCTGAATATGGCTAGTCTTCTTTTTGAGAAAGAAAAGCTATTTTGTGTTTCTAGAGTTCAATTCTGTGGCAGATACTTGCTGAGGGTCACTACTGCTGAGGGTCAAAGGTTTCATGAGCCTTTCTGCTTGGCTTCAGCATAGGGAGAGTATGAAAAAGATGTCTCTGATATTGCCCAAGGAGTACTGACTAACTCTCAAAGACTGACAGCAGACAGTACATAACCATATGCCAACAAATGAAGCCCTGTTACCCAGCTTTAAGCTCTCAGACTTGGATTTTTGGGCCACGGTCAAAGGAGCTGGTGATCAACATACTTTCAGTGCTTCCTTTGTAGTGACCCTCATATATCTATACATACATATATACATGCTCACATAAATGTATATTCATAAGTGTATCAATGTGTATCTATACGTGTATGAGTGTGCATGTGTATATATACATATATGTATATATATATATACACACACATGCATATACTTTTTTCTTTCAAAAAAACAACCAGAAAAGACAATGCATTTTAGGATTATAATTGCTGTAACAAGCATATTTGAAAGGATCTCATGAGTCAAATCTCATCCTCTGCTTCATACTAAATCACATGCTTTTTCCATTAGACTCTGTACTCCCTGCTGCAGCTGTGGTTTGGAGTTTTTTGAGCAAGCAGAAGCAGTGCAAACTATGTAGAACAACTGAGAGAAATCTAGAGTGAGATATTTATATTTCCATTGAACTCTATCAATTTTGAGTTTTCACTCCCATTGTTGGTAAACTGATTTATTTCTTGGTCTTCACAGATCTTTAAAGCAAACCTGATTGGGGACTTTTTTCAGGAGGATACCTTTATAAATAATCAGCTATTGTAGCTAAACTGTTTTAATAATTCAAGTCCTATAGAAGGCAAAAATRTTGAAGTCCCTTCCTCCTGCTGAAGTGCTTTGTCCGGATGAAACCGCACCCATGCCATGATGTGGGTGGTAAGAAATAAAACAGTGATAGAAACCCCACCACCTGTCTCCATAACCATGACAACCAAAAAGTTAAAGATTGAATAGACCTACACCATTTCTGTAACTTTAATTAACTGAATCTACTATTTGATTTTGAGAAAGCATTATTGGGTGAGGGAGGAAGGAGAGGGAAAAGAAAGAAAGAAAAAGGCTGTTTTCCTTTTGTTTTTAAAGAAGCCTCACTATTAAATACTGTAATATCCAAATTCCCAGATGATTATCCCTCTGAACTCAATCATTCTCCCAGGAGCACAGTGTGGTTAGAAGAAGCTCAGGGTGCCAGAACCACAGCGGTAGTGCAATGCCTGCCTTGTATAGGAGCATCAGACCAGGCAGAACAGACCACTTGCAGGAGTGGTTCAAACCCTGATACCTTCAAAAGCAGCTTTCAGGCTTAGATTTTGGCTACAATTCAATAGCAGCTTTTCTACAACCATTTCCATAGAAAGATGAAACAATTTTTTTCCCTGTGCTGGTTTTGGCTGGGGTGAAATTACTTTTCTTCACAATGTCTAGTATGGACCTATGTTGTGGATTTGTGCTGAATACAATGTTCATAATATAGAAATGTTTTTGGTTTTCCTGAGTTGCTTGCAAAGAGCCAAGGCATTTTGTTCTTTTTATACTGCCATGCTGGTGAAGAAGCTGGAGGTGAGTGAGGGGCTGGGACGAGACAGAGGTGGGACAGGTGACCTTAAATGACCAAACAGATATTCCAGTCTGTGTGACATCATGCTCAGTATATAAAGTGGCAGAATAAAGGAGGAAGACAAGGATGTTTGGACTGGGGGCAGTATTACACGCGATGAAGTGGAGCCCTGCTTTTCTGGAGATGGCTGGAGACTGGCCTGCCCATGGGAAGTAGTAAATTAATTCCTTGATCTGCTCTGCTTGCCTGTGCAGCTTTTGCTTTACCTATTAAACTGTCTTTATGTCAACACACCAGTTTTCTAGATTTTAGTCTTTCAATTCTCTCCTCCATCCTGTTGGTGGGGTAGTGAGTGGGCAGCTGCATCGGACTTGATTGCTATCTGGAGTTAAACTATGACACCCTGGCCAAATAACTTCTGTGGACTCATAAGTTGCAATTCAGACTCTTTCCCGAATTGTCTGAACTTCTGCTGAAAGGTTTCCCTCAGTTTGCACTGGGAATTCTTCCTTTCCTCAGGCATTGGCACTGTCCACAGGGCAATTCAACATGATTGGGGGTGCTCTTGGCACTGCTGGCTTTGTAGGGTTATGAGAATTTAAAATAAGTACTAAATTAAAGTAAAATTTTAAATTGAGAATGGAACATATATTGTCACTGACATAAATACAATAATGTCCCCAAAAACTGTCTTCCTATTTGCATTGTAGTAAACCCTTTCCCTCTATTAAAAAGAGTATCTCTATTTTTAAAAAAAACCCAAACGAAAAGAAACTACATGTGCTTACAAAACAGCCATGCACAAAACCATGAGTTTGACTGCAAGGACAAAAATATATTTGACAATAAGCAATTGTCAGTCAGCAAACCACAGTGTTAGTCTCATTAAATTTGTCCTCCTTTTTAAAAGACACAAATATTTCCATTTTACACTTGGTCTGGAAAACTAGAATGGTGAAAAGGCACAAAGGTCAGCAGCTGGAGGTGGTTTGAAAATATTTATGAAAATTTTCTACCAGCCAGGATCTTTAGAAAAGATATTTCTCAAAGGGCATTCACAACTATTTTGATGACATATGTACATTTTGGAAAAAATGTTAAATCACTTTTTCTATGATACCGTGTTGCAAAAGGGATTTTACTTTGACTTTATTTTTCTCCTGTGTTTACACAGTGATAATGTATGGTGATATAACAAGACTTGTGGCTATAATTTTTAATTTAAATTACACATATAGAATTGTTTAGTTACAACACAAATAACAAAAAAATAATTTAGCAAAATAAGCAAGATATTTTAACATAATGTAGACTGAGTTCTTAGCACTTTCCAAAGTAAAAGTACTATAAAATAAATAGAATCAATTGAATATTAAAACATACTGCTTGACATCTGTAATATGCCATATCCTAACACAGGATATATAGTCAACACATTAATAGAAATGAAAATTGCATTTTAGTATCTTAAAGATCTTTTCTAAACTGAAACATTGCAAATTATAACTGTTTTTTGGCCAAAGCTCCTCTTTGCAAGAATTATTCAAGTTGGAACTCAGATGACAGTTTCTAAATGTTGGTATTCCATGAAACAGAAAGTCCAAAAGGTCCCAATTTGATTTCTACTATAAAGAGACTTTTGTACAGTTCAACTTTATGGTGGGTGCAGTGGATGGTAGTTGTCTCCCTGTGCAGAGAAACACTATCCAAAAGATGATTTCAGGGTTGACTTTGAAACTTCCTGCTGGACAAAGCAATTTTAATTCAAATGTGCCTTCAGAACTAAGCACTGATTAATGACTAGCAATGATTAGCAAGAGACAAGCTTTCAGAGAGGATATCAAACGTAAAAAGGGTTAAAGGCAAAAAGTAGAAATCTGGTGTCCTTCCCCACAGACCTGTCCTGAGTTTTTTCTGCTGGTTTGTGCACAGCCAGAACTACTCGTTACAAAAACAGATATTCTAAGATAATGTAATTGTCTCTAGCCTTCCGGGACCATCAAAGTGACTACCAAGACTGAAGTAAGTTTTTCATTTGCAACAACTTTAATATAATTCTACTTAATTTGATGCTTTTGTAATGATTTGAAAAAGCAAAATCAGGCTTCCTGAATAATGTCAAATTTAAACATTTGGTAAAGACTTAGCATTTAGAAGAAACTGAATTTTGGCTGATGAGCATAGACAATCTGACTATATGGCTGTGCATAAAAGTCTAATAGTTCAATTGTTACATTTATGTTTCCCGTTTGTTGTTAAATGCCCATGTCTCACTGTTGTTCTGAATTTCAGGCAAAATTCACTACTTAAGCTTTGCTGAGGTCTTGATCAACCTCAGGTTATTTTGTAATCAAAGACTACATTCCTTCACTGCCTTTGGCTAAAGTTTATCTTGTAATTTCCAGCAATGTCCAAGAATTTGAGAACCATGAGACTTTTCTGATACAAGAAATCAAGTTAGTTTAATGCTTGTCACAAAGGAAATCTGGATGTTCTGTGGAATCTGTTTCCTAACTTACCTGTATGTCCACAGGCTTATACTAAAAACATTAGTATTTCCCACTCTGCATGTTATTGAAAATTTTACCTGCACTCATTCCATTTTTTTTTCATTTCATGAACTTATTTGCTTTTATAGCCTTGCACTGTTTTGTGTACGTATAACAAAGTAAGAACTACAATGAGGTCGATTTCCCTGGAGGTTTTAGAATATCCTTATCAAAGTAACCAGAGACGCCTCATCCCATCCTTTTTTCTATAACGAGGTTACAGTTCTCACCCCTTGAGTCACCCTCAGAACCACCTAACTTTTGTTTCCATCAACTCCCTTTTGCTTCTCAGTTCCATACATGTAATTGAGCTGATGACCCACTTTGCACTCCTCAGGGACTTGTTTTATGATGTGTTTTTTTTCTCTTCTGTTTCTTCTCAAAGTAGAATTTAATTGTAGTAGACTGTAATTGGTGTCTCTCTTTTGTTCTTCCTATACTTCTTTGACAACCTTGGAGTCACACTTTCTTATTCCTTTACCAATTTTTACACAACTTGTCTGTGGTTTATTTGCAGTGTCTTTCTCAAGGTTCATTAACTTTGGTCTAAGCTTCCTGACAGAACAGCAAATACATGCTCTGCCCATCGAATTTTTCCTCAAATTTTTCAGAAATAACAGCCATTGGCAGATTTGGATTTCTGATAATCCTGGAGTTTACAGAGAGTTCTTAATTACTAAGATCTTAAAGATTTTTTCTCCAGAAGTGATGATACTTAATTTTTGTTAATGTCTTGAAAAATGAAACCCTTCCAAAAATATACATCTTAGCCAACTTCTCTTCCAGAGACTCATTTGTACTAGTTCAAAATATAACATGGGCAAGCAAAATGTAACTAAAATGCATTTTTTTGTTCCTTGGGGACCTACCTTTTTGAATGAATGCCTAGTTCATACCAATATTAAGAACTAATGGCTCTTAAACAGAAGCTTCCAGAAAGTTCTGCACTGACAGGATATCTCCCTCTGAGATGCAAATATAAATTTGTGGCTGCTTTCAAGGTTTCTCAATGTTTCTACTCTGTGCTGGAAGAGAAAGAAAAAAATTGAAAAGTTTGGCAAGAATTATATTGTCAAGTCGGCCATTTTTAAAATGAAAGCTCTAATTTTTTACACTTTGAAAATTTGTCATTCTGAATTTGTAAATCAGAAACCTTGAGCGGTCCATAGGAAGATAAAAGATAGAACCTTTTGTATAACAGATCATTTTAATTAGAGCTAATGTAACATTCTGACAAAAAATATAACTACATTTAATATTGGTATGTGGGTTAAATGCATGTGTAAATCTTCCTCCAAGGAGTGATATTACTATGAAACAATGATTTCTGATCATTAAGGCTGGAAAGTACTTGGACTAATAGTTTTACAGCTCTGGTCCTTAGACCCTGACAATTATGGACCAATTTTCAGGTCATTTAAAATATTGATTAAGCAATTCTGGTTCATATGTGACATTTTAAAATTCCTGCTTTTATTATTCTATGCCAATTTATATCTAAGAAAGATTTAGGTAAGAAAAATATATTAACTTGCTAAATTCTGAATGATATGACTGGAACTGATGGTAAAAAGTGAATTACAAATATTGGCAACTCTTGGTTCAGGTTTTTTTAACTGTGGATCTTCATAGATTCAGGTATTGCCCGAGCCACATATTGAAGGAAAACAGATAGCTATGACTTTCTTTCTTAAAGTGGTTCTGTTTGTAATAAAAGGTAGTGTTTCAAATTACTTGTTTTTATAAATATACGACATCAAATGTAAGTGCTTAATTGATCTAACTAGATGTCATCTATCTTTTTTATATTCCTAAAAGAACAGTACTAAGTAGTCTTCCGCAATAGTGTGTAATAGAAAGGGTTTTATTCCTGATTATTATTTTAGCAGAAATAGAGATACAAAAATATTTTGCACAAATCCGGGCTACAGACTATGCATTTTTCAGTTAGAAATTAAGTTACTAGGAAAATATCAGAGCAGTCTCTAGAAGTCTAGAATCTTTCTCTTTGCCATGTTTTTGAAGATCAAAAGAAATTTACCTTTGGCCTCTGATTCAAGCCTACAGCTACAAGTGCAGTGCACAGAAAACTGGGAAATGTATTCCTCTTTCATATTATTCAGTACTAGTGACATGTAGCAATTATGAGTTATTTTCTTTCAAAGTCTTAGGGAATCTACTTCTCCATAAAAATTATTTGTGATTTTTATTGTAGCTTAAGATATAATCATTAGGTTATTCACAAATATAGGATTAAAGGCAGTGAATTCAGATTTAAATGTACATGAAGAATGTACATTTACATGTACAAAGAATTGGAAACTATATTCTGCCTTGAAGCAACATAATAAAACAAATGCATGATTACAACAGCGTTTTGTTTATAGCTCTAAAAAAACCCCATTACTTCAAAATTTTTACTGTAGAATATAAAATACTTTTTTTTTCTTCTTTTTACTAAGATTATTTTCAAATATGGAAGCTTATTTCCTTAACTATTCGCCATAAAACAATGTTTCATTTGTCTTTAGCCCATTTATTAATGTACAGTAGGTCTGTTGAATTTTGCAAGTAATTACTTAGCTTAGACTTTTGGGGTTTTTTATGACTGTCATTTGTTCTATTGAAATAAAATTAAATGAATTGTTTTTCAAAATTACATGAGTGGCACTTGAGTTACCTAAATGGATTGTAATAAGCTGTATTTAGAGTAAATGATGGCTTTTTAACTGCAGTAGGTAGTGTTATTGCAAAAATAGGTGTGGAATCCAATGGTGAGTTTTGAAAAGGGTAAATCATTGTGACATTTTCTGAAGGTTATTTTCAGCTTTTCCTGAAAGATAAAATTTTAATTAAAAACATGAGAATGAAAGGAATTACGATTTTTTAAACTTTAACTACAGTTGCATAGAAAATACTGAATAATCATTGGCTGTTTGAAGAACCCATCATTAAAGTAGCCAAGAACAGAAAAGCAGACCTCATGCCAGACAGCAAATTGCTTAAAGGTAATATTTAACAAGCTTGTAGTTTTGTTCATACATTTTTCAAAAGGATTCTGTTGCTAAGAACTATATAGATAGTAATTTTGGAGAAATATGCTCCTTTTGTGATATAACACAATGTGAAAAATTTTGTCCTCCTTCTAGCTGTCAAGCCCACCTATGCTTGCTTGGTTAATAATCAGTACAGTTCTCTAACATGGAATTTGTGAGTGAGCAGATACTTGCATATACAGATGCTCATTATATAGGTCATTCCAAATACATTAATGAGGTTCCTACAAGCAAAAGGGCACAGAGTCTATCTGGGTACAACTGTAAGACCGGGCCAGCATGCATAGCAAGAGCAAGGCATTATTGCACTAAGAACTTGAACTGATTTTTACTTACCTGAGGCATCAATGATGGGCTACATGCTTGTTTCAGTTCCAAGGCCTTGCACAACTGTGCCTTTTGCTTACATTTCTCCTCTCATATTYCCTAGGGCACCAATATCTTTTCTACCTGAGGCAGAGGTCCATTCTTTATCTGCTCCTTTTTCACCCTTTCACCCCCAAGTTTGCATCTTTCTCTGAGTTGTCCAGTTGCCTTGGAGGAAGGCAAAGAAAGAAAGAAAGAAAACCTAACATCAAACCAAATCAAAACAAAACCACCACCACCAACAACAAAAAAAGGCAAATAAAAACCCTTCCCAAAAATCATCTGTTAGCCCCTTCCTCTCCTTGCTTTTAAGGTCCAGGAAGCCCACCTGCTCCATGCAGCATTCCAGCTTTCAGCGTCCGTACCCGAGTGCTGCATTTGCCTGGTTCTGCTCTGCACCATAGACATTGTGCTAACTTGCAGGCTGCTCTCCTCATATTGGGGATACAGTTATCTCTTTGACTGAGATCCCTTTTCTTATGAYGTCAAACCAGCAGATTACTGATATTAGGATGATCAGATGGAGAGTAAGTTCTCTGATATAATATTATGTTTTCCAGGAGAGAAAAAGAATGCCACATTTTCTCAATGGTCCTTGGCTAAAGACAAAGAATGTAGCAGTTTTGATGAGTACCTATTAGGGCACATTACTACCTCCCCATCTTGCCATGGCATGTATGAAAGTGCACAGTGGAAGTTGTATAATTTTTTGCAAGGGAAGATTTTATTTTGGTGCACACGCCTAAATCTGGACATGTTGCTTTAAAGGCTCTTGTGGTACAGGTATGGGAGAGAACACATGGCAACAGATTGCCTGTCTTGAGACTGGCTGTTCATAGTAATCCAACCTTTTAATGGTCTTCCAATGTGCTCTGTAAAGACCACAGAAACTGTATTAAAATTCTTTCAAAGGATTGTTTTGGAGGCCTACACTGCTTTGAATTGCATAGAAAAGATCAGGAACAAGGACATACAGATTCACTTTTCTGCATCTCAGCTTCTGATAAAAATTTATTCATAATTAGCAAATTTTTGCCCCTCAATGCTTTTTACCTGTCCAGGTACAGAATTCCTAAAATTCAAGGAAACCTACGATGAAGGCAGATCTGTTCTCAAAGAGCCATTCTCTTACTGAAAACAGATTGAGTCTGGCCCAGAGACCTGCTATTTTTATCCATACAATTTAAAAGTACTTATGTTTATGAGTTCCTAAACTGTGTTGAGAGGACCCTTAGAAATCTCAAGAGGATCTTGTCAGCACACCTCTCTCATGGTGTGCTTAGGGATCTTACAGACCCTCCTTTGACTGTGTCTGTGCCACATCTAGGCAGTTACCTCTTGCTCAAGCTCTTTCATGCTGTTTGCTCTACTTAAGTTCAAAGAGAATGCGAAAGGCAAGATGGTATAGGAAGGAGTGGGAGAGATTGCTGTGGAAGGAAGAGAATTGCCATAAAGCAAGAATTTTAAAGTCTGGATATTTTATTTGGTCTGGTACCAAACAGTCCTTGAAGATTTGTCCATAACTACTTGAATATTACTGACTTACTTAGGTTCTCAACTTTTAATGCTCTCTTTCACATTACTTTCCTTTTCAACTATTGGAGAGTATCAAAATTTTGCCCTTTTGAAAAGAGTGAAATTGAAATGGCAGATTAAAAGCTATCCTATCGCTTTCTAATTTAAAATCACTACTATGAATGTTGGGGTCACTCTGTTTTAGTTGAGAACTAAAACAGTGCAGCATAAATTGAAGAGCAGTTGAAGTTTTAGCAAGGGAAGATATTAAGACATGTACAGTACCACCTCATCTGCCAGGTCACAGAAGGTACACTACGACATGAGGAATCAGGGGAAGCATCCCAAGCTCTGTTTATTGATAGTTTCTCTACCAAATCTATTTTACCCTCTATCCAACTGAAAAACATTTGTTAAGTAGCTAGAAAGGTGGCTTTAAGCTACCTAAGTCCATCCCTCTAATCCTGAGCCAGCTGGGGACTGTTTAGTCATCTCYATAATTCAAAGAAGCCTAAGGCTGTGCTTTCTGCCCTGTGCTGACATGTCTTCTTCAGAGAAGGTGAAGAGAGCAGGTGGTAGGGAGTAGGCATAGCTGCGTTTGAATTCTCCTGTGTCTGGAAGAGCAGAGCTGCAGGGCAGCTCTCTGCCTGCTTTTCTGCTGTTCAGGCAAATATTACACTGTGTTGAGTCTGCTCTGCATGGAGCAATCAGTTAACTTCAGAGATCTATTTATTTATTTAGCATAAAACATTCTTGAGGGCTTTTGATCTTCATGGGTCATGAGTCAACAAATGCTTTCACTTGTTCTAGTATCATACTGTGTTGCTGCCCTGGGCTTGTTTCTGATCTTAGGTATTTTAAGTGGAGTTTCAATAACTGGGCAGCATTCAAAATTTGCAGCTCAGACAAAAGAAGAAAACTAATGAAGGTGCAGCACACTCATTCAGCATAATTGTCTGACAACTGTAGCTGTTAATTGTTGGAGAGGTAAATCTCTGTTTTATGGCTACACAGAGATCAGCAGAATTACAAGGCAGGGTCTGTTTCACATAATGGCACGGAACAGGTTCAAATTGATTTTCATTTGCACTGTAAATAATCTTTCACTTCTTTCCATAGCTCTTATAACACAAGAAGTTTGGCTCAGACCAAGATACTTTCAGCTTTTCTTTCTCCAACTACATAGGCTCGAAGTAGAAAGAATGAATAACCTTTCAAAAGAACTTTGCTTTAGTCTCCGACCAGACACTCAACTCTGACCAACCATAGTAACAAAGTTTATTTACAAAATAAATTTTGTAGAAAAAGTTCAGTGATCTTAGTAAGTCAAGCAGGAAAGACTAAAAAATGTGTTAATTGGCCTTTGTAGGAAGAGAAGTGTTGAGACAGTTGCTCTTCTCTCTGCGTTTTTAAAAACATTGGTGGCACACAGAACAAAATTGTGTGCTTTTTACTTGCGCTAGACTTCCCCTAGTATTGTGAAGTCAGCTATGCTACAGGGCTGAAGTGGTGGAGTCTTATCTCTTGAAATCAACAGGAGTCTGTTCATGTATGCAAGTAGACTTGAGTTTGAAGAAGAACCAGGCACCATGTCTTGGGTATTATTCTCCCTCTCTAAATATAGAACCTCCTGCTGTTCAGAACCTATGTGATGGGCTCACACTAGCTGGACAACATTCCATCTGATGCCAGCTGACCCTTCCATTTCCCTGTGTATACTCTCCTGGAAGCAGGGGGCAGCTTTCGCTATCATATTCAGGATCTCTTCTCATGGCTTTGCTTTCCCTTCCTGAAACAAGAGTATTCTAAGGGATGTTGGACTGCACTGGAAACCACTGGAACTGCTGAGAACAAAGGCAGTCTCTTAGCTTCTCCAGACCAGATGTCAGGGTATGTTCATTATAAACTCCCTATCCCCCTCACAGAAATTCCTGTCAGGCAGAGAGGTTGGAAAGTGGCCCAAGCAATTCCTCCAAAGACTATTCACAGATTGGTGGTCCCAAGCGTTCACTACTTATAAATTAACCATATGAAACCATGCAGTTACTAAAAATAACCTGTCTGGGTATCTATTTGTTTTTCATTTGGGGAGCCATGGCAGGTATTTGTCAAAAAACAATTTTTTCGGATAAGCAATCTTTTCTTCAAAAGAAAATGAGTTCCTCACCTAATAACTTGACTCCAGAAGCTGAGATGATAAAAAGCAACACTATTCCAGTTAGGTTTCTCACAGGGCTGTAAAAATTGATTACCATAGCCATGGCTAGTGCTTCAGTACAGTCTTCCTTTKCCAGGCAACATATTAGTGGTGATTTTGCTAATCAGAAGAACAGTAATAGGAAATTATTGACTGCCCTTTTTTTAGCTAAGGTCTTGCATGTATGAGAGTAGTAGACATACTTAAATCACCACTAAATAGTTCCGTTTATGGAGCAGCTACTCTTCAACACAATGAAAAGCCTACAATATAAGATCCAAAAAGTTATCCAGAGAAGTATCATGTGCCTGACATGGGACACAATGTCATGTATAAAGTATTGTATCTGTTCTTACAAAAAAATTAATCTATCTCACAGTTCTTTTAAAAATTTGGATTTGCCTTTTTTTCTTTTTCTGGCAATGTTCTTATAACATGTATTTCAAAACAAGGCAACAAAATATTCTTAAGCTAGAAGCTTTCATGTCTGAAACAGTGTAAATAGACCATAAGATGAAATCCTTGATCCTGCATTTATCCTCAATTTTCTGTATCCCAGATTTCCTGTATGTATTATAGGTGGATTTTATGCCCTGGAACAGGATCTTTTCTTGTGCCTTTTGTTAACAGTCAAGGAGAGAGAGAACTCAGAGAATGACTTATCTTGTGCTACTTTAGGTATGAGAGTAGGAGGAATTTCCCTTTCATGATTTCATTTCAGTAAGATCTATTATGTTGTTTCACTTGAGAAAATTCAATGAACAAACACAGGCTTTAGCAATCTCTAGTGTTTTGAATGCAATCTGATCTCAGTTTGCTCCAGAAGGATGTTGTGGCTGTGGTAAGTCCCTGTGGGCAATCAGAAGAGCTATCAAAAAATGCAGAAAAGTGAAAATGGAATAGGAAAACTGTGGAGAAGATGCCCATGCATTGTGGAGAAAGTTGGGTAATTTATACTGAAATAAGCAAAACATGGATGGAACTGGAGGTGGCATGTGTTCAGATGTGAAGACTTGCAAAATCAAGCAATTCTTACTAATATGTGGTGAGGGATGAGCATATTTTGAGGATTGATATATTAAAAATAAGTCTTAAAAGTTCTTCCCATTGCAACATTGCTAAGAGAGAAAAAAACTGGTTACATGTAGCCTAGGAGGAGAGAAAAAAACCCTCAAACAACAAAACGGTAGAAATGAATTTGCCACTTTCATCCAGGAGAAGAAGCCATCAATATTGAAAATATCCTTAGGGATAATGGCATTTGGTCAGCAATCAGGCCACTGGCAGAGTGCCACAGAACAAATGATTGAGAAAGAATTCTCCCACTGGTGGACTCTATTTTTCTGCATTATCAATATAACATATGCGATGTGTTATGTGATTTTAATGTGTATACACATCAGTACTGAGAGCTCAGTATCAAGTGATATGGGGAATGCTCTACTTTTACACAGACTTTGATAGTCCTATCTGCTCCCCCTAAAACCACCTTCTATTCCATGAACTCTACCACTTCACCACGTAGCATTGTTTCCATCTTCTTGCATATTCACAGGTACCATAAAGGGTAAAAATATTTTTCATGCAGAGCACAAGTTCAGGTTCCAGAGTTTTTCATTCTCACTTTTGTTTCTGCCAGCACTTTTCTTCTTTATTTTCCCTATTCCTTTCCTGCCATGCCTTTTTTTTTTTTTCACACAGCCTGTGCATTAATCATTGTACCCAGGAGGTCTGAGAGAGTACAAGTGGATCACTCAAGGTGAGCAAGGCCAGTTTTACCWGAGCACTTTGTCTACAAGTGACATCCTTGTAGATTAAAAGCAGCTTTCACCCCCTAACAGGCTGAACAGTTATGGCTGAAAATAATAACTAAGCAGGAGGCACACATGCAATCAATCAATTAATCAATTCTTCGGCTTGCTGACAAAAATGCTAAGTATTGTAATTTACTTTTTAAATATTGTGAAATGAGGAGGGAATTTCAGCAACTCCTAATCAGAAGGTCTTGTATCACACACATGAGCAAAATGTCACAATTCCTTCTAATTGGCAACCTTGTTGAAAATCTTAGAAACTGCTCCAGGTGACACAGGCAGGGGAACTTGACTGATATTACAAGAATGTGATATCTTGGTAGAGACATGTGGAAAGCTGTAAGTTCTGTCATCCATGCTAGTCTTCACTTGTACTTAAAAATCTTCAACCTCCAAAACTAATAGTGGCACAGTGAGAGGAACTTGCAAAAAGAGAAGAGAAAAATTTTTGAATGGGTTATTTTGTGTAAAATTCATTCATATACTTGAGCATTGTTTTTTTTTAGCAGAACATAGTGTGCAGTGTGAATGATATTTAAAGCTTGAGTGCCGAGTGGGAACAGCATGCATATTTATTTATTTATTTTTGTTTATATTTATATTTGTATTCACTAAGACTTTAGGGGCAACAATTACTGAGCACTCCTAGAAATTAAACTATTTACTTGACCACATCTTAAAATATCACCCACCAATGACAGCATACTAGTTTTGGCAGTTAACCACATCACTAGACTCAGGTGGGAATCCAAAATCTGCTTCATAGCCATTGAATTTTGGATCAGGCCTCAGTTAATCCCAGGGAATCTTACCTGATATAGCACCTTCTTCTGCCACACTCAGCATTTAAATTAAACTAGCTTAAACTTGCTTGGGATGGGTAAGAATCCCTAAGCTTCGCATCCACTCACTGATACAGATCTTGCATCCACTTATACGTTGCCTCTCAATTTGGCCATTGCGTCAAAAGTAGATGCTATCTGCTTTACTCTTCTGCCTTCTGGGATACAGAAGATACCCTAACAGAAAAGCAACATAAGGGAGCATGTAAGTTAACCTAATGGGTAACTCTCAGAGAAACAAAGCAGGCAAACCTGTCTTTCTGGAAAGTGCAGTCAATTTTTTTTTTCCAAGCCTAGCCTAATGTCTCAGATTGAAAGTGGAGAAGACAGGTGATAATTTTTGAGTAGCTTAGGAAATGTCTGGTGATGCTATCAATACACTTTCATGGCTGATATACAGCAGGACTGAAATAATCACATAAATTCTACACATTTTGTATAATATGCTGAAATTGTTTTCATCTCTCAAAGGAGAGAAGGTGGGAGGAATGGAGAGGAGGGAATGCTGACTCAAGGCTGTTTTCTCAAGCAGTAGAACATGACTCGCTGATGATTTACTTTGATATGATCCTGTGGAAGACAAGGTTGTTTACTCTTTCATTTGCGTATGGATTACCCTAGAAGCAAAGTATGACAACACAAAATCATAGCTAGGAAACTCTATAGGAGTTATAATTTCTTTTCAGAATGCATGGCTGCATGATGAATTATTTATTCAGCCAGATTGTCTGTGATTTTGTGGCATGTTATGCTCTTTGAAGTGAGAAGATAAATAGTGACATAAAGAGCATTGATGACATAAAGAGTCATCATAATTCTACATCTGACCTGGCTGTGAAACAAGTGTAATATCTTGACCTTAGAAAATTCTCACTGAGAATTATATTAAGCCATCTGGTCTCATCTTTTATTGAAATCAGTTTTCCAGAAACTGGAAAAAAGTAATGAAAATACTAGCTTTGCAGAATCTTAACAACTTTTAAGAAAAATACCATTGTTTTCATTTATTTCAGCATTTAGGCTTACTTCTAAAATTAGAGAAATTTGATTTGAAACAAATGGCTGTCATCTATGATGGATTATACCTTCTTTTCATTGTTCTTGTAAATTAAATGAAGCAGGCATGAAGTTCAAAGAAACAGTTCATGTGGCAAGCTACAATTACATTATGGAGTGCATTAGAATATCTCTTTCTTCTCATATATACAGTACTGATTTTCACATAATATATTTATTGGAGAGGTCTACTTCAATATCAGTGGCAGGACAGGACTTGCCATCTCTGTGGCAGTAGGAAAGAACACCAGTCTCTTTATATTTAAACTCAGGTTCTGGTTCTCACTAGTAGACAAGAGGTTGCCAAAGCAGGTAAATATAATACTACACATTAAGAATGTATAGTTCATTGATTCAAATCAATCTTTATTTTTCCACTACTTCCACAGCATGAATGGCATTGCTAGTGGATATTATCGAATTATTATGGTCAAAGTTAATATTATAAAGAAAGGAAATTATCACTATGAAATGAAATATTCTTGGTGTAAATTTAGAAAAGGATATCCATAGCTATTATTCAAAATGCATGCTTGTAACCAAATGGTTATTGAATTACAGCAAAATTGTAATACTTCTTATACTGAATAATAATGAATCTAAAAGAAGTCTTGTTGAAATGAATGGGGTGAGTTGGAGGAAGAGAAATGTGATTAAGCTTTCAAGTGTCATTAAGACTCCATGCAGTGAAGGACAACAGAACACAGAACTCCCATCAGACGTCTTAATGTTGATTTTTTTTTGTTTCTCACAAGCTCATGCCAGCTTTACACCATTTGCCTTTGTACCATCTTCATTTGTTGTTCYAAACTCCATGTCAATTCTTTAGTATTATTTATTCTACAGGAACAGCTAGGGATATGCATCACTGCTATTTGCGTTTAGTGCTGCTGAGAATATTTGAAACATGAATAAGTCTGCATGCAGGCATGAGCACATGTGATGGAGACAAAAGGATGCCATATAGATCTGGAAAATTTGCACATAATTATCACTGAGAMCTATAAAATTCCTAAGAATTTCAACTTTACAAATAATGATAGAATTTATTGATAATTTAAAGGTGAAAAAAAGTCCCTGGCTGGGGCTTGTCCTCTTCCCCAGGCAACTAGTGACAGGTGAAGAGGAAATGGCCTCAAAATGCACCAGGGGACCTTCAGATTAGACACTGCAAAGAACTTCTTTAGTAAAAGGGTTGCMAAGCACTGAAACAGGCTGATGAGGGAGGTGGTGGAATCATCATCCCTGGGAGTATTCAAGAAACGATTGGACATGGCACTTAGTGCTATGGTTTAACTGGCATTGACATTTAGTGTTTTGCCAAAGGTTGGAATAGATGATCTTGAAAGTCTTTTCCAACATGAATGATTCATTAAAATAAATATTACAAAGGTGACTCTTTGACCATTACAGAAATGGTTCAGGTAGAAAAATGATAGTGAATTTTCTTGGTCCTACACAATTCAGGAGCATGTGAAAGGCCCTGGACATCAGAGAAATGCAGAAATTTACCAATAATTCTGATCATCCAGATGGCACAGATAACCTTGGCCTTCAAGGTATGACTAATGTCCTTGAAAAGAGAAGGACAACATTATATATCACAAAGGGAAATGAAGATAAAAACACATAACACAGAGGAAACTTTTATGAATCAGCAAATACAATGCTGAGTTAGAGGGATACAAAGCAAAAGAAAAGATTTTTCAGTTATGGTGCAGAACAAGTGATGTGCCCTTTCCTTTTTAGCTGTAACAAGACGCATTTCTTAACATAGTTGTCACAGCCAAGTTTGTTATTATAGATAGGTTTCCTCCTTATTCTTTTTACTACCAAAATAATACTGACAATCTGTTGGCCTAGTGCTTAAATGTTTATCTGAGGGAACTAGCTCTTAGCATAATGTTGCAAAGCACATCTGCCTTGGCTCACAAGGGAAGGGCGTGTCACCTTTGTCACCATGATCACATGTATGTCCAATCCTACACTACTTCTTTTGTTGAAGAATCAAAAGAAGCTGCTGCCCAACAGAATAGTCTTGTACAGATTGCAGTAAAAGAAAATAAAATGTGAAATGATGCGGGGCTAAGCTGACCCCTGTGCAAATATGACTACATATTGACTATATAACAATATGCCTAGAATTCAAGGACCCACAACATGAGATGGGTTAGAAAACTGATACATTAAAAACTCTCCAGATAATAATTTTTAACATTTGCCTTAGGATTTGGGGCATTTAGGATTTTACTTTCTGTTCTTCTTCATTATCCATACAGAATGCATAACTTACAAAAACAGAGGTCATGAGTATATATATAATAACAGATAAATCTGGGATATGGAAATTCTAGAAAGTCATGAACATGCTATGATCGCAAATTTTGAATGTGACAGCTGATTGATTTCTCTGTTACTGAATTAATATCATGGTTCCAGCTGGGATAGAGTTAATCTTCTTCATAAGAGCCCATGCGGTGCGGTTTTGGCTTTGTGCCTAAACCAACATAACACACCAGTGTTTTGTCTATTGCTGAGCAGCCCTTACACGGTGTCAAGGGTTTTTTTTCATGCTCTGTATACACAAGTGAGTAGAGCAAGTGATAGTCAAGAAGCTGGGACAGGATACAGCCAACACACCTGACAAAAACAGCTAAAAGCATATTCCATACCATTCAAAATGGTGAGGGCATGGATGCTTAGCTGCTGAAGTCAATGAACTAATATGATTTCATACTGAACTTTATTTTGGAAAGCAATGTGTACCTTATAAAAGACCTTTTCCTAAAAGATAATACTGGACTCAAGCAACAGAATCAAATCCCTTTGAGTTATATACGACTATCACTTTAGGTTATATATGACAAACTGAGTTTACAGCAGGGAGAAGTTTTGAGAATCTGGCTACAAAGTGGTAGATTTACTAGGAAGAACAGCTTATGGTTTTTAGTAGAATCAGAAGCACATGAGCACCACTGATAACCAGAGATAGACTTACAAGTAAGGAGAAAAAGATTGTTAGGAATGGGCTACAGACCTACTAAAATAAATGAAAACATCAGACAGGATGTTAAAAGGACAAATAGAATTGGACCACAAAGAGAGAATGATAAAATAAGAGGGGTCTAATTTGTATATTAGGAAAAAAATCAGTTAGTATAACTAAGTTCTACCTTGGAAGGAAAACACAAACACAAACTCTAATGATGTACTCATCTGCTATACAAGAGAGGGACAAGGTAAAAAAGACAGGCTGAGAAGAGAACAAATATTAAAGGTGGAAAAGGTGACCTCCTACATACTAAATTGATTCTTTAGTTCTCAGTAGAAACTAAGATCATGAGGGTAATAACATTGTATCTAATCAGGAATGAAAGGAGGAATGGTATTTTCATTATCATATTCAAAGTAACAACAGAGTTTGGGCTGTGGACTGTGTGAAAGAAATGATGGAGGAGTTGGAGGGAAAAAGGGACCAGCTAAAACACTAGAAGAATTAAACATGAAAATACAAGTTCAGTAGCAGACATTTAAATAATTTTATCAGTTTGGAAATATGTGGTGGAAAGATAGAGAACCTGGCCTTGGACTAGAGATAGCATATCTAATTACAGAAAGTTTTTTGGGGACGAATTGGTGAAGTGATCTATGTGGCTGCACTCCCATCAGTTTGGTCACTCCTACAGGAGCCCTTAGCATGTATTTTCAAAGTCAAAGAACAAAAAGCTGTGAAGACCAATGGAAAGAGAGCTAAACTGTAATGCAGTTTTCTTTAACAGAGGTGCATACTAGGTTAGACTGACATAATTTACACTCATCAAGATAACTTTCTTGTAAGATAAGAGGAAATGTAACGTTTCCAAGAGTAGAGATTATGGTAAATCATTCTGTACTTTACCACACAGGAATTTACTGTTTAAGGAACTCAGAAGGGGTGTTAGCATATGAACTGGAAGTTCAGTAAATCAAAAACTAAGCAGAAAGCTAGTATGTGCACATACTGAAAAGGAAGTCCCCAAGATGCAATTATCATCAGTGATGTTTCTTACCCATCAGTCTTAGGGACAGATACTGCACAGTGTTGTCATTAGTAAGAGAACAAGGTGTGTGAGACTCTAGCTGACTGTTAAATTTAGGTACTGCTTAAGACTAACTACACAGAAAGCCTGACCTCTGACACCTTCAAGATAGAGCCACAACAATGGATTTGCATAGTACAAGTATTGTACTATTAACGGAAAGTATTGTACTGTTGACAAAAGCATTTCCTAAAAAGTAGAATTTTGTCAGCTAGACGTGAAAGAGAAGCTATATGGAACAGAATAAAAGGATGACAGGAAGCTTGCCAGTGTGACACGGCAGTAGAAAGAGGAAAAAAACAAGTCCTGCCTTCTACATTACACAAGGCACCAGTATGAGCCAGGGTACAATATTTCACATAGTTCTAGTAATTTGTACTCACAGAAATGTATCTTAAACTGAAATGGAAACAAAAAAGAGCTATCAGAATAACATGGATAATGAAGAATCCATGTTAAGAGAAGAATAGAAACCTGGAAAATGGTTATTAAAAATTAAAAAATGAATACATACCTATGTAAATATGAGAGTAAAAGCTGGAATACTTGTAATTTTCTAATCACAAATGTTTTTTTCAAAAAAAACAGGAATGAAGAAAGAACTGTACTGGATCCAGTAGGGCCTATAGAAACATGAAAAGCTCTGTGTGACAGTAAAGGGTGAATTTAGACATAGAAATGAGTCAGCCAAGTCAGTAAGTTCCTGACACAATGGTACCATTACTTTCTAAAAGCTCTAGTGCTCAGGGCACTTGGGCACTATGCCAAGATAATGGTTAAACTACATCTGGACCCATGCTGGCTCACTTTCAGACAGTGTCAATACTTGCTAGTGTATTTTCCTATTTCAAGAAGCGAGGCTAGGACAGGAAGAGAGAGCTTAGGTGCATCTRTAGGTGAGAGGGACATGCAAGAAATATAAAAGGGATCAACTTGGGTTGCAATGTCAATGCACATTTGTGTTCAACAACTGTATAGACACAGAACGAAAGTGCTTTAATCTGAGGTGCTTCAAATCACCACTAGATTTGAAAACTATGTAAGCATATCAATTTCATATCTTTTTCAATTTATCTTTGCTTTCATGAGCATCTTTGCATCCTGGTTATAACAATCCTTTCTTGGACCTCCAGGAATATTTGGAACATAAAAGATGCACAGATTTTTTCTAGTCTGTATCAGCTGTGTTCTCTCTGCCCACTTTTTGATCAGACAGTGCAAGAGATCACAGATTTTCCAGTTCCATCTTTCAGTAGAGGAAGAAATAGGCATGTTTTATCCTATTCTTTATCCTGCCTTTGGGTTTCATAAATGTTGAAGGGATTCCTTCTGTGGCTGCTGCAGTGAAAAGTCACCGAAGGCTTTTATCTCATAGAATCTTGCTAAGTATTACATGACTGTCATTTGATTTACCATTTTGCGATCCATTCTACATGTTCTGTACAAATGTTTGTCCAAATTGCTTATTTTAAATGTTTAAGATTTGTAAGTCAAGCTCTTCAGACATGTGTTGGGATTAAAACCAGTGAAAAAGCAAAAGAGGAACCTGGAAGTACTTGCCTTTAGTTTCAGAGCCTCTGGAATTCTTCCAGGACACAACACCAAGACAAGAAAGCTATAGGTTTATTGTTGCTTTTCCCATTTTTTAAATAAAAATAGAGTCTTCGTTAATCACTTCTCTAGAGGAATGAACAGTTCCAAATATAGCATTAGTACTGGGATATTTCCAGATCAAGCTGCAAAAGGTGGTGCTGCCAATCTAAACACTGATATTTTCAAACAGAAAGGCAAAGGCAGAAAGCAGAAGCATTTAAATCATCCTTGTGACTCTGGAGGGTAACAGGCAAAAGAGTAGAAGCAACTTGCCTAAGATGACAGGCTCCAAGAACGCAGAGCAAAGCCACTTCCATTCCCTTTCCATCTTGGCAGCCAGCTGAAGGCCACATAAGGGGAGTATGGGGTGTGGAGATCCTAATTTTAAGCTTGCACATTGTAAAGTTTTCCTCATCTGTGATTTCAATCACTGTTTCTGTGGGTTGGCATTGATATGCACAAGTTGTGCACAGTTCCTTTTAACGGGAACTTTTTGTAAAGGTCAGGTAAAGAGGGGAAATTGACATTTATCCTCCTCTGAGTAGGCAAAGTTTTTTTCTTTTTCTGATAGAAATTCCTCCCCCTTTCAAAGTATTTATGCTGTTCTAAGTATATTGGGGATATTATTACAGCATAAATGATATGCCTCACAATAACTTTTACCCCAGTCTCGTAAGTAGGCTTCCCATCAGACTAATGTAATATTATTCAAACTTGATCTCTAAAAGTCTTGACATTTACCATCACTTGTATCTATCTTTCCACAGAGAACTGAAGCAGATTTTCTTTTGAAACTGTAAAATCAATAAACTGAGTATTCAATTTATTATGAAAACTGAGAGGGAAAATGAAAAATCTATCAGCTGAATACGGAGTTACAAATATGAAGTTACACTTCTTCTGTTAAAACACTTACCTTTTACACTCAAATATTTCTATTGCCTACTGAATTTTTTTGAGAAGATATATAAAATATGCCAACAACAAATTAGTATAAAACTATATTAATATGAATGAATGATCTTTGCTTACACAACTATGTAATCTAACACTATTTTTTGTACACTGCCACCGAGGATCAAGTACGCCATGACCAGGTCTTCAGTTTTTCTACTACAAATAATCTAAATCTCATCCCAATATTTTTTCTGCAGAATGATTTTAAGTAATCATGTTATCCAACTAGTTTCAGTTGTCTTGAGAACCAATAGGTTGTAAGATTGGTCTTTGTTAGATCACTAATAGATCCTTAACTATATAACTGAATTACCTTGATATTGTTTTCAGCTGGCTTTCTGGACTTAAATATATTTCAGTTTCATCCAGCAAAGGAATAGAAATACAGTTTCACACTTTTTAGATACCCTTATACAAGTGTCCATCCTTATCTCAGTGTCATTCTCTTACTGATTTTAGGATTTTTAAAATGATTCTTTTAATGATTAATTCTTCAGAGTTAGGAGGAAGGGTTAACTGAAAGAAATATGCAATGCCAGAAGTGGAATGAGTGAAGGCAAAAGTATTAACAAACTTCAGAAATGTAGATTTCATTTGGGTAACTTCAGCAAATAAACTATCAGGAATTTAAAAATAAGATTTAAAAAGTGATAATGCTAATTTGCGCTATATATCTAGTGAACTGTTTTATTTCCCTTGGAAAACAAAGATAGTGTTGTTAACACTTATGACTAATAGGTTTCATTTACAGACTTCTCTAAACTTTGTGTTACTGAATTGCAAAGGTTTTTGGGACTTGTAAGGACAGGAAATAGACTGTACAACCTGCTGCTTCACAGATTACGATGGGAGGGATATAATGCTTGCCATTCAATGTCTCTGGATAGGGAAAGTATGACTGTTACTCACCAACCACTGATTGGCAGGTTTAGCATTGCATGGACAGGTATTCATTGGATTCTCACCATCATATGGGAGGCTAGGCGACAAAGGCAAAATTCATGTTTGCAGAAAATTAATTTAACAAGCTTAGGATATCTGAAAGTGATTGATAAAAATTAACTAGGAACAGCTACACATTGTCTCTTGTTGCTTTACTCACCAAAAAGGTTATATATGGTCTACTGACCATTTTAAACACAATAAACATTTGGAGAAGACAAAAGAAATACCTGTTCTTGTCCTCCCAGTTTGACTCTAAATGTTTCCTAAGTTCATGTCCAAGTAACATTTTTTAAAAACCTTCTTATGTTAATGTGTGGTTTACATTATCATTTGCAAAAAATATCTTAACAGGCTATTTGCTTTATTTTGAAATTTCAAGACTTTTCTGTGGTTTCTCCACACCCTGTAAATTTTACATATAAATAATGGGAAAAAGGCCAATCTTCTGTTTTCCTGTTCAGTGTTCCAAAGAAAACTGTTAGAAAGAAAGTTACCAGTCACTAAGGTAAATTTCTATGCCAGCTCATTCCAATCATGTCAGTTGGTAGATCTATATCTAAAAACGACAAATACTTGCTGATTGAAAATACAGTTTAACTAAAATGTTCTTATTTGTGTAGATTAAGTTTAGATGTGAAGGGGAAGTGCATAAACCTGAAGAGAAACATATAAATTTACTCAGATTCCACTAAAGTCCCTGTTCCTGGTTTTTCCTATTAGCTGTAGCTCTCAGCTTAGACTCTGCATTCCTCACTGGAAATTTTCAAGAAGAGTGAGCATGTGTATTTTCTGCCTTTGTTTCTCTTTCTTGAGGAAGCAAAGGCAATGTGCCTTTTCATTTGATCTGTTAATATAGCACACCTAAAATCAGGTGCCTGTAATTTGAAGAGGGAATGGGAAATCCAGAGGAAAATGTGGAGTGATCTTGCACTTCACGGGAGTGCAAGTTGCTACACTGCTATTTAAGAATCTGTAATCCACTTAGGGTGCAGGATCATCTTGCTCCTGAGGAAACTTACTCCGTCAAGTGATTAAGTGGAGGACTTAATTGCATGTCTGGCATGTGATTATGACCCAAAATCAGTTTTTTTTACAAACCTTTAGATTTGGACAATCCATAAGAAAAAATCACAAACTGCATATTTGCACCTTTACTTGCCAGAATATGTTCAAAATTCTGAATCTGAACATGAAATTCAGTTACCTACATGACTTGAATGCCCAACTTTCATATTTGTCAAGGAATAGGATGTAGGCACTTTTAAAAATGTGGCTTCTCTCTCAGGAGCTTAAATTTAAGTTTAAATATCCAAGTTCGCAAATATTGCCATCTGATCTGTAGACATGCACATATAGTCACACACAGTTATCGGGGAGAATGCTTTTGTTTAGGGTGTACTTGTTGTGCAGTGTTATATTACATGAAAGTTGCCTTATTGGCTTGTCTAAACAAAGTTTGTGATAATTATACAAATCTTTTTCTGCTTTGAATAATCATGCTACACTGAAGGCAGTATTGAAAATGTAGCACAATAAAAATGAAAAGAGATTACAGTGTACAATTGTAACACAGTACTTCAGTTTTACTGGTGTAAGTAAAATCCTTTAAGATGACTCCAGTTCATTAAGCATTTCAATTTCTATTCTCTCTTCATTAGTGCAATATTATGGAGAGACATCAGCCATTTTGGCTCTTAAGAGAATGATTTGTCACCTCCACTGTGAAGTTGAGCATGGTGAGCAATTATTGTTGAAGAATAATCAGGGGACTGAATGGGGCAGYGATGGCCAGCTTGCTTCTGCTTCTTTGAAGAGTCTCAGTTAAGGCTGTAGGCATCTGCACAGGATGCTATGGTGGTAGTGGTAGATGAGACTATTTCCAATAATTTCTCTCCATCTGCTTTTATAAGTGTTGTTTTCAAGTAGTTCACTGATTCCTCAGTTCCTGAGGGGGAGGAACACATAAGTGTTCCTTAATTCACTTTTGCCAAAATGAGCCTGGTTAGTTCAAATAACCTGAATGATATACATCTTTGCTCTGGCTCATGTTAACTAAGGTGAATTGCTCTTACTATGTGCGGCTTCCCTACCAGATGTAAGGGTTAGTGTTTTCAGTAAAATGCAACTTACTACTGCATGTAGGAGCTATGTCCAGAAGGATATCTATTGAGAGCCAAAGTGTCAAAAAATGCCATTAGTTTAGAATTTAGAGAGAAAAAGGCAAACGCATACCACATTTACTGTTATAAATTAAATACTCTTGACAGAATTTGGGATAATATTTAGTAAATCTTTTTTCTCCAAGAAAAACACCTTTGAATCGATCCTTTCTAAATATGGCAGTTGAGTTACTGGAGTCATTGCCATATAAAAGCGGTGCAAAATGAAAACATTGGTATGTAATCCACCTTCTTACTACATGAATGTTTCAGCTAGTGTTTAAAGACCTATTGGACACTTAAAGCGTTGCAACTTATTTAAAAACTGCATATAACAATTGCCTTAGTAATATCTGCCAGTTGGATTGGAAATGTAACTRATGGAGCTGAGCAAAGAGAATTTTTTCTTTCTGTTTTGATTGTAATCATTAAGTCTACATTCTTCTGCCAGCTATAGCGTGGATAAAAATTAGATATTCTTCTCTCCCCTGTTCCATCCCTCAAAGAGATGGAAACGTTCCTCCTCTTTCACTAAATTTAAATTCAACTCAAATTTCAATTCAGTTTCAAAGCCTTCACATAAAGAAGGCAGAATGTAAGAATTTGTATATAGAAATATATGCACTTATGCATCCTTCAATCAGATTATCTTGGCACATTCTCCTTTAACTTTTTTCCTTGTCTCCTTGAATACCCCTCTGCTTTGCATATCTCCTGGGCTGTAAGAGCTAGGATATATCAGTTATACTTTACCTGTTTTCACTTTTCCCTCTGACTTACTGTTATGAAAGTAAATTAGCTGCTGAGATTTTTGTATGTATTTAGTTTTATTTAATATCTTGAAACCCATAAATCTCAGATGTGACTCAAAGATGAATTGAACATCTTGCCTTCAAAATTATTAAAGGAGCTTTTATTTACTGTTTTCTGGAGTGATTGAATAGTGCTCTGGCTCATAAAGGTGTTGTCATTATATTACAAGAGATCTATTATCATTTTTTCGCAAGGATTCCTTATGCTAGAGTTTCATACCTCCTTGATGTTTCTTGTAGGCAGCTCCTCTATGTACTGACTCTTCCTTGTCCTCACAGTAGCCAACTGACATAAGCTCCCTTCAACCAACCAATCTACTCTTTTATAACACTCTTCTTACTATTGGCGACAGCTGCGGCCTGTTAACATCAGGCCCGCTCCTAATCCTTAATAATTAGCTCAGCTGCAACTCCCTAAGGGGCAAGATTACTTTCTGTACAACCTTATATTATATTCCCCTACAATTCCCCTTTTTCTTTTAGTTACAGAGTTGCAGCATTTCTAAAGATACATGTTCAAATAAATTAACATTATGACACATTCATATATTTCATTTAGAACTAAAGTTATACAAATGTTCAAACAACATATTATAGTACAAATATATATATTCCTAAATGTTAGTTCAGTTTTTGCATCTTTTATCAGTTTACAAAGTACTTATCTGCAAGATCTTTTATGCTCATATTTAACAAACATTAATAGCTGCAATTGATACATTTTACTAATAGTTTAGTATTTAAGTCCTTCTCCCCAAATCCAYGGGGTTATATAGCTGAATCCTGTTGCCCCAAATGCATGGAGTTATACAGTCAAATCCTGTTGCCCCAAATCCACGGGGTTATATAGTTTAGTCCCAAATCGCATCGGGGGTCACCATTTGTTGCCATGATACTACAAGAGTTCTATTATCATTACATTACAAGGATTCCTTATTGCTAGAGTCTCATACCTCCTTGATGTTTCTTGTAGGCAGCTCTTCTAGGCACTGACTCTTCCTTGTCTTTGCAATAGCCAACTGACATAAGCTCCCCTCAACCAACCAATCTACTCTTTCATAACACTCTTCTTATTATTGGCGACAGCTGCGGCCTGTTAACATCAGGCCTGCTCCTAATCCTTAATAATTAGCTCAGCTGCAACTCCTTAAGKCGTAAGATTACTTTCTATACAACCTTACATTATATCCCCCTACATAAAGGTACAATCCATTGTTTCATTAACTGTGGCAAATGAGAAGTGTTACTTGCAGTTGACAGTCCTTAGTTTTGATGAAAGTGTAATGCAAGGGTTAAAGTTATGCTGGAATCAATTTACTCAGATTTAACAAAAGAAATAGGTAGGATATGAGTAAAGCAGACACCTTTAGTGCATAGGCAGAAGAATTCTGTGTAGGATTAGAAAGGAATTCTGTGAATGCTTTGGTTCAGATGGCATTAGGGTTAAGGAGGTGTGAAGGGAAAAAATTTTGACTGTTATAGAATAAAAATTCAGAAGAAGCAAAAAGCAATGCTGCTGACCATTACTAGATGTGAAAAATAAAACAGGATTTTGTTTTCATAGACTATAAAGGCTACGAGCTCATATGGAAAACATCTCTTGTTTTCAGAAGAAATATTTCGTGTTGACTAGGAAGTTCACAGGGCTCAAACAGAATCACAGAATGGTTGAAGTTGGAGTGGACTTCTGGAGGTCATCTGGTCCAAGCCTCCTTCTCAAGCAGGACCACCTAGAGATGGTACCCAGGACCAAGTCCATGTGGCTTTTAAATATCTCCAGGAACAAGACTCCACATTCTCTCTGAGCAGCCTGGAGCCATGCTCACAGTCAAAAAGTGCTTCCTGATGTTCAGAAGGAACTTGTGATCCACTTTGTGCTCATTACCTATGGTCCTGTCAGTGGGCACAACTGAGCCTGGTTCCTGTAAGCCTGGCTCTGACATCTTTGCACTCTCTCTTCAGGTATTTATATRTACTCATAACATTCTCTCTGAGTCTTCTTTTCTCCAGGCTGAACAGTCTCAGCTCTTTCATCCTTTTCTTCATAGGAGCGATTCTTCAACCACTTAACCATATCTATCGCCCTTTACTGGAATGTCTGGAGTCCAGAACTGAACACAGTAATCCAGATGTGGTCTTACCAGTGCTCAGTATAGGGGAAGGAGAACCTCCCTCAACCTGCTGGCATTTCTTGGCCTAAGGCAGATGAGGATACCATTAGCCTTCTTTGGCACAAGGGTACACCATCGGCTCATGTCCAATATGGTGTTCATCAGGACCCCTTTCCATCTGGGTATAGTAAAAGTAGGGCAACCCTGATGAGGGGGACAGAATGACGCATCTGACTCTACTGATATCAGAAGGCTAATTAATTACTTTATTATACTATATTATTCTATATTATATTACACTACATCTAAACTGAATCTGCACAAGCACCCAACTCAACTCAACTGCCCAGAATCTTGTGACTGTCAGCCAACAGTCCTGACACACACACTTAGTCCTGACAGGCTAAGGAAACAAAACACCATCACTCTGGGTAAACAATCTCCAGATTGCATTCTACTTGTGAACAACACAGGCAGAGCAAATGAGATAAGAAATGTTTTGATCATTCTTTTCTCTGCTTCTCTCAGATTCAGAGAATGTGAATCTTACATTCCCACCAGCATGTACTGCCATGAGAGGTTGTTTCCTGCCAGATGCAGGACTTTGTACTTCCTATTGTTGAATTTCATGAGGTCAGCCCATCTCTCCGGCCTGTCATCTCTCCTCCTGCACATGGCAGCAAAATCCTCTGGTCTGTCAGCTATTCCTCCCACTTTTGTTTCACCAGCAAACTTGCTGAGACTATGCTCTGCCACATCATATAGGTAATTAATAAAGACGTTAAACAGGATTGGATCCAGTATAGATGTCTGAGGTACACTGCTAGTTACTGGCCTCCAACTCAGGCTCATGACGCTAATTACCATGCTCAGTGCACAGATATTTAGCCGGTTTCCAATCTACCTCACCATCTCCCTATCCAATCCCTATTTAACACCTTCTGTACAAGGATCTTACGGGAGATATTCAGCCAGAAGTCTTGCTGAAACCAGGTAAGAAACACCCACTGCTTTCTCCTCACCTACAAGACCACTCATTTTAATGTAGAAGGCTGTCAGGTTGACCAAGTATGACTTTTCTTTTGTGAAGCCATACTGACTACTCCTGACAAATGTCTTGTCCTTCATGGGCCTGGAAATCGTTTCCAGGATTAGCTGCTCAGTAACCATTCCAAGGCTCAGAGTGGCCTGCAGTTCCTCAGGTCTTTTTGCTTGCTCTTCTTGAAGATAGGAGTGATATTTGCTGTTTTCCTCAGTGCTCAGAGTTACCACAATCAATCAAAGATTATCAAGAGTGGCCTCACAGTGGCCAGCTCCCTCAGTGCTTGTAGGTGCATCCCACCACAATCCATGGGATTTTGTATGTCTCATTCTATTCTCTGATGTGGTACTCTTTCACTAAAAGTACATTTTTCTTGCTCCACTCTCCTTTGTTCTCCGGGGCCTAGGATCCCTGAAGATCGATCTTCCTAATAAAGATGGAGACGAAGAATGCATGGAATACCTGTGTAATCAGGACCTCTGTCCCATTCATCAATGTGCCCACATTTTCCCAAATCTTCATTTTGTCATCCATGTGCTTACAAAATCCCTTCTTGCTGCCTTTGACATTCCTGGCCAGATCCAATCTCAATTTGGCTTTGACTTTCCTAGCCACATTTTTGTATGCTTAGACAACATCTCTATAGTGACCTACCCCTGCTTTCACCTTCTGAGATTTTCCATTTTTTTTTTTCTGTTTTGTTTTGTCAGGAGCACATTGTTCATCACTAGGATGGACTGCTTTTGAACTTGGACAAGGAGACTCCTGACTATAAAGCAGCCTTCTTGGTCCCCTTCTGTGGTAGTGTTCAGGAGGGTTTCCAGGATGAGAGAGAGATGAGAGCCTTGACTCCATCAGAAGGCTTGATTTATTATCTTATTATATATATATATTACATTATATTAAAAAGAGAAAGGAAAGGGGAGAAGGTTTCTCCAAGAGGCTGCTAATCTAAGAATAGAATAGAAATGAAGACAAAACAACGGAGCTCTGTCTCAGAGAGCTCAGTCCTTGATTGGCCACCAACCACAAACATACAATATGGGCCAATCACAAATGCACCTGTTTGCATTCCACAGCAGCAGATTATCATGGTTTACATTTGTCGCTGAAACTGCAGCTCTCAGAAATCCTAAGAAAGGATTTCTCATGAAAGATGTCTGCGACACCCTTCTCTCCCCAAGACCCCATCCTGCAGGACTGTACCAAGTAGATCCCTAAAGAGGCCAAAGTCTGCTCTCTTGAAATCCAGCACTGGGATCTTGATTTTTTCCCAGTTTCCTTTTCTCAGGGTCTGATATCCAGCACGGTCACCACATTCAACAGTCCTGTCAACCTTCACATTCACAAGGAATCTCTCCTTTCCCATTGGTATGCCTGCCCATAGCAAATACCCACTACAATGCCATTAATGCCAGTCTGTTTTTAAATCCTTACTCAGAAGCATCCATCTCCAGGAAAACCTCTATGCTCTCCAGATGCTCTCTCACATAAAGAGAAACCTCCCCTTCATCATCTTCCTGGCCTCCAGGAAGTTTGTATTCCTCCACTGC
This sequence comes from Cardinalis cardinalis, assembly GCA_014549065.1. NCBI lineage: Eukaryota > Metazoa > Chordata > Aves > Passeriformes > Cardinalidae > Cardinalis > Cardinalis cardinalis. Next base: position 45,194 of record JACDOX010000338.1, read on the forward strand.
AAAACTTCAGTCATGGGAGCCATCCTACCACATCTCCATGATCCCAAGAATATTAAGGTCCTGCAGCTGCACCGAGACCTAGAATTAATTTTTTTTATTACCCATGCTATGTRTATGAGTGCATAGGTGCTTTAGAGAGGCACTCCAGCATGAGCAACATAAACTGATTTCCCAGAAAGAATTTTAGGAACTTCCTCAAAATGGTGCCTTTTAGACACTTCCTTGCTTCTATGCAAGTGCTAGAGGTGGCCTTCCCTCAGCCCTGTTTTCCTGATTCTGTGATCTCTTTCTGTCACATCAYTCCAGGTCCTTTCACCTCACTCCAGTCCTTTCCATCACTTGCGCTAGGGCTTCTGGTAATTTTCTCCCTCCATATCATTGCTAGTTTAAAGCCCTCCTTACCAGGTTATCAAGCTGGGTGGCAAGAATGCCCAGAAAACAGCTTGAGAGCTGGCTGCTGGGCTGTAGCTGCAGTTCTCATCACAGAGAGTAGCAGGCACAACCTTCCCAAGGATTTTTCCTGGGGAAGGCAGTGAGAAAGCTCAGAGAAGGAAGATGAAAACAATTCTTATCTCTATTTGCTGCTCCTGTTGTTTGGCACATGTGGAATGTGGAGATTATAGAGATTGTTTACCAACAGCGATTTGTTAATTGGACACTGGTGATGGTTGTTTGGATTGATTGACCAATTGGGTAAAAGCTCTGTTGTGACTGTTGGAAAGGGTCACAGGGTTTTCTTGAGTATCTCTTTAGTATAATATCTCTTTAATATAGTATAGTATTAGTGTAATATAGTATAGCTTAATAAGGCAATTGTTCAGCCTTCTGAAATCATTGGAGTAAGAGCACATTATTCCCTGGCTGGAGGTCATCTTTCTATGATACTGGGCAGTTCTTTGTAGAGTTGAAATTGTTCTTTCACTGAAGAGAAAGAATATTGTTCATATGAAAGGGATATACATGGACTTTAAACAAAAGAAAACAATTTCTGCAAATACTGCAAAAGCTGTTATTTAAGCGTGCACGTTAAAATATGAGACAGTATGTGAACACTTGTCAACTACAATCTATTAAAATAAAACAATGATAGATCTAACTTCTGAAAGATAAATATTAATATCTTTGTGTCTTGAAAGTCTTTAACGTGTTTCAGTTTTTTTAATGAACACATTGCTATTATGAAAGTTATTTGTTATTTTCTTGATCTTGTTCAATTTCTTTCTCCACACCATAGCAGACAAAAATATATGGTTATTATTTTATTGTTGCTACCTTGCTGTCAGCAGAAGCATCACAAAAAGTTTGAGAAGATGAAGGCCATCTGCATTCTGGGCCTGCCAGTAGGAAGGATAGTCAGGTCAGGGAGGCATCAACATAAAAAATTATACATGGTTGAGGACATTGTGCTAATCAAATAATGAAGTGAACTGCCCATCTACATAAAGCAGAAGTCAGGCTCCATCTCAGTATCTCAGAGGAAGCTTAGGAACTCCAATTTCATTTAATAGTCGCTGTAACTATTTCATTGAAATAATTTTTACTTTATCTTTCACAAAGTGCTTTTGTAGCTAATGGCAAATAGAGCTCTGTGAGGACATTCCTCACTCATGTGTGTTAGTTGTACTAAGCTCTAGCATCATTAAGAAATCTCTAGACCTTACCTTCAGAGTAATTTTTCAATGGCAGAAATTAAATAATTAAAAATTACATTAATTCAAATATAATAATTAAATTAATTAAATAATAAGTAAACAGTACCACAATTTTTCTAGATGCTGCATTAATGTCATTCTCAGAAACCTGATTACAGTCCCAGACAAGTTTCCAGAACCCACTGTACACAGTTTAATTGATCTCTGCCAAGGATTTTCTTATTAGTTTTATTACTCCTATGCTTAAGAGAGTGCCTTCATGGGATAAATTTCAGGCTAGAAATACATTGACTCTCTGGACACAGAGGTTCCAGTCTGTGAGACTGACTCAGACCTTCCACTTTCTGTGGCCAGTACACGTGACCATCAGGCAATTCATTCCATGTACAGGTAAGTACTAACATATAGGACAGGTATTAATACTTTTAGGATTGCCAATCATCGTGTAGCAGTGCCTTGAAGAACAAAACCCTCTTCAAATCTGCCCACAAAACTCAGATTTGTTTTTTAATCACCATTCACATAATTTAGTGGCTAGAATAAAAGAAATAAAAGGTGCACATTGTTTAGTAGCCATAGAGAAATAAAAGGCACATGTTTGATCCAGCCTGCATGCAGGTGAACTCATGCTGCATCTGCACAGCACACTGGCCACAGAACCTCATGCAGAAAGGCAGTATGTGCCCTTGCTCCTCTCTATCCGAGGGCACATTATAAATCACAGTAGCTCCATTCAGAGCAAAAGGTTTCCAGTGGTGTAAATGGAAGAATAACCAGGACCTTTTAGTCTAAAAAACACATCCTGAAAAATCACGTGGCTTGGCATGAAGATTGCACCACAGCTCAAATCTGGAAAGATGCAGCATGTTTCCTGAAGAAAATTGCCCTGTGTCAGAGCTCCAAATCAGAGCAACATAAGTTGCTCATGTAGGAAGCCATGCACTGGTTACTCTTCACTGGGTCTGCTTAATTATTGGCCACTTCGGCGGAGGGGACTCCAGGTTTATGGGCAAACTGGAGCAGTGGGAGCGGGCAGGGTAGGACCACAAAGGACACCAACTAGCACAGTGGATGTTGGCTGCGAGCTGCTGGAGCCCCCCAGCACCGCCGCCCTCTGTGCCCTCCGCCCGGGCCGGACGGTGACCGGACACTCCCCCGCTTCCCCGGCAACCTCCGGCATCCGGCCAGCAGAAGGACAAGGAGAAGAAGGAGAAGGAGAAGGGCGGGCTTGCCGCGAGCTGCCATTGCTCCCCGCTGCCCGCCCGCAGCCGGGCAAGAGCACAGCGCCGGCGCTGTGCCCGTCTCGGCACGGCACCGCTCGGCGCGACCGGTAAGGACACGCACCCTCCCCGCCCGCGATGCTGCTTCGCTCATCTGCAGCCCTGCAGGGGCTTCTCCAAATGGGCCCTCTCCCTCGCACTGTCACTGCTGGGAGAGCACCTGGCACCTAGCTGCTACTCTTTTCCCTGAGAGTGATTTTCCCTCTTCAGGGAGAAAGGATCTCTGAAAACTCCTACGTGGTACCAAAAGTGGGAAAGGTGCATGAATCCTGTGTTATCAGATGGGGTTTTTCTTTGGGAGATGACTGGAAGAATAGCGTTTTGRCAAATTAAATAAAACTCCTAAACCATGAAATTTTTCAAGTGGATTCTCATTCTTCCACTGTCTCCACTTTCATATCATATTTCTCAGTGTTACCAAAACATGTAATTCCCTATCTTAAGTTCAATTCAAATGTATTTTATCAGGCACCCTGCAAACTAAAGCTTGTACTGCAAAGAAGTGAAACATCCTGATGTACTCTCTATCTAGTTAATGTGTAGGAAACTCAGGCTCAAATTTTGGACGCCAGGCTGCAGCTGGGTACAAAATGTCTGCTCTGGTATCTTCCTCTGAGACCACCTGCAGCTGAGGCTGCAGTGACAGCCTAGCACTCCTGACATTTCAAGGTATCATTAGTGCAGTGGAGCTGATCTTCAAAAAAACCCCAAAAACCTCAAAGCAAATACATGTTTCTACAGGTATGTGTAAAGATAGAGTCTCAGACAACTGAGCTCAGTGCAGGTCTCATAGCTTCTGTGAGTCCTCAGAGCTTGAGAATATCTTTACTGGTGAGGACCAAAGGTCTGTCTGTGTGGTTTCTAAGACTAGAAATTGAGTTGACTCCCAGGAAAGAGTGAGAACAGAACAACTATATGTGACACATCTTCCGACTGTTCTAATCTCTGGCTGTTTTTAGCTCAGGGGATTTTCTCTAGCTCATGTGGTTTGGCTATTCAGCAGCCCTCAGTAGAGCTAACTTCCAAATGCTTGTACGATCTGTCCTTGAACTCATGTAACCTTTTTGCATGCAGAAAAGTCTAAGTCTGTGTTTATACTATTAAACTAAACAGAGACAGTTCACAAGTCCAAGCTTTGTCCTGTGGTTCTTGATACTGTCAAATTGTTAGTAAGGGCTGTGGTACAAGCTGATCATTTCTTTACCCAAAGACTAGGTAGTCCAAAACATCAGCACACAGAACACTCACTGGTCTCCCTCCTGTCTAGAGCAGCAAGGCAAGTGGGACCACTGGGACCACTCCTGAAACTCTATTTCAATGAGGCTCTGTGGTTATATGGTGATCTGAATGAGATATATTCTGCAGTTTGGATGTGGCTACTCTGCTTGAGGTTATAGGAAAGCTTAGCACTGCAGACGTAAATCTTGTCATACTAGTTAATCCCAGGGCCAGAAAATGGTTTCACTTTCTAGCACTGGTATAGCTAGAGACTGGCATCACCTTTTGGGCCACAAAGGTGCTTAGAAACTCTCTTGCCCTAGAGCCAGGAGCAGGATATTTTGTCTTAGAAGAACACATGTGTTACAAGCATCCCAGTTTTCACTTTATCCCAGAGACCGGTGCTCTTGATTCTTTAAGGTAAATAAGAATAATTTCTTAATCTTAGTAACAAGCCCTTCCTGTAAAGAAACGAAATGGTCAGTGGCTCTAGTGCAAGGAAGGAGTGAGGTATCCTGCTCAGCTTTGTTGGTGTTTCTCCTTGCAATAACACTTAGCTTCGCAGCCTCCGATCCTCTTAACTTTACTCTTGCAGTCCTCTGTGTGGGTCCCCAAATAAGGGGTGTTAGAGAAGCAATCACTTGGCTTTCTTGTTGCATTTTTTTTTTGCTTTGTTAACCGAATGTTAATAAAATACATAGGCCTACTTCATACCTGGCAGAGATTGAGACTATTGGTGGAGCCTCTTGCATTTACAAAAGAAAGGAATCACCACAGCACTTGTGCCTGGGTGGTACAGGAAGTATCCTGTAGAAACCTGGGATCTCGGTGACACAGGGCAAGTACCACATATGGTAGCATCTCTGCTTTACAAAATGTTTTTTTCTTCAACGTGAGATCACAGCAAGAATGAGAAAAAACTTCACTGTATGCATGCAATGTTTGTTCAATGTTATGATATGCCAACAAAGATGCCTGTCAGTTTTTTGCTACATAGATGTTTCTTAACTAAAATCTGAACCTTGTTGAGCAGCAGCTCATACCCCATCTGGCTTCATGCTGCCATCAAATACTGTAGCTTTATGCCTGTCAGGGAAAGATTGTGCAAACAGAAGTCAGACTATGACACTGTGCTAATGTAAGAAGACAGTATTTTTGTTTAATAAAAAAATTTCACACATTGTGGCCAATATAGTTTTGCTAAAGAGAACCCCTGCTCTCGTCACAGCCATGCTGACAGATGGCAGCTTTTGTCAAATCAGGTTAAGTCTTTGAGAGAGCTTGTGTATATATACTAGCAAAAAAAATTCTGTTCTGGGTTGAGGTGTTTTAAAAAATACATATATATATACACACCTGCCTATTTTTACATATGTATAAACTGAAGATGGAGTTTAACGTTGCAGTGCCCCTGGGAACAAAACCTCTTTATGAAGTTCCTACCCCAGCACCCACAGCACAGTTTGCTTCCCCTCACAGCTGTGCCGTTGAAAATGATGGCAGCCCACCATGTAAATGGTACAGCTGCTTTAACTGAAGCTGAGTGCCTAGATAGTCTAATGCCCCCAATCTAGTCGAGCAAGATAATTTCACTAAACCATTCTGTAGTGTGAAGGAACAATTGCATCTGTGCTTCTGACCTACTGACAAACCACTCTGCTCATACAGAAACAATGCCGTGCTAAAAAATAGGTCAATTTTCATATAAGGAAGAAAAACTTTGTACAACTGTACAAAAAATTTACCCTCTGATTAAGAGTTTGGAGTACTCTTAAAATAGTGTACCACAGGCAACATCTTTAACTTTTCTTCCTTCTGCTTGCAGAAGGAAGTAGAAAGCCCGTGGCAAAGATTGTCTCTTATGTTTATACATGCACCCAACAAAACCAGGCTGCCTGCTTCCATTTCAGAACTCACTGTTATTGTTATGGGAATAACTATGATGCTACTATTACAATATAATGTACCTGGGATGATAAGATTAGGTTGAGCAAATTGCCTTCCTTTTAAATCTCTCTTTTGTTTATATGGAAGTCATAACACACTCTTGTTAAAATAATCCTTTATTTAAGATTATGCAATTTGTAAATAAAAGATCCAAGGGTTCAAATTTTGGTACAAGTATGAAAACAATGTGGTGCATAAATTCTGTCTTTGGAGTCAATTGTCTTTTTCCAATGATATTTGTGGGCAGGAACTCTGGAGCTTGTGGCAGCAGCAACAATAAAGCATGAAGAAGGTAGTTCAGCAAATGCCATTTTATTTATCCTATTTTAAAGAATCCATGGACTGACAGTTTCATCTTAATTACATTGATCACAAATAAGCTGGTCTAAACAGCAAATTCTAACTTTTCACAGCTTTTTTTTTTTTTATGGTGTAGTAGTTTCAAACACAATGTAGGTAATGGAGGTTACTAACCAATTTCATCTGCACATTGAGTTAGAAGTTCATGTGTTTTTTTCTTAACAAAATATTGTTATTCTCTCCAGAAAKGTCACATGAAGTCATGTCCAAATTCCAAGAGCCATCATCAAATCCAAAATATATGAAGCAAGTGGCCTTAACATTAAGGAATTTCTCAAGAATTCTATATTTTGCCAGCTATTTATAGGCTTAAGCAGCAGAGAAATTGTTTAAAATTGGACCTTAGTGGGCCAACTCAGGGTGAGATTTGTTTAATGTAACGTGGCCATAAAATTGTCGACTCATCTCTATTTATGTCATATTCTTCTGTTGATACCCAGTCTAAAATAAATGACTTGCATGAATTACAGACCTGTGTCAATTTGATCAGAAGTCTTTCCAAATATCCTTCTGTATTTAGAAACATTACCATGGACTCAGAAGTATCCACTTTCTTTGACTAAGAGAAAAGGGAAAGGCACAGCCTAGCACTTTACCTAGCAAAGCCTGATCCCCCATCAAACAAATGTTTAAGTACTGATGCATTGTGGCAGGGAGGGGGCTGATTTTATAAAAGGAGTTAATGGGCTCTAGGAAAAATAGCATACAATTTTCAAGACATGAAATTAGTCACTTTTGAGTAGCTGATTATTTGGTGGAAGGTAAATTGGATTTGTGGGTTAGGGGTTTTTTGGCTGACTGATGATTTTTATTAATGAGGCCCATGGAACACAATCTTTTGTTCTTTTGGAGTTTTTGCATACACTCCTGAAAAGAAGCAGAAAATACAATTTTGAAATAATCTGTCCTTCCACTCACTGTACCCAGTTTCCATACAGCATCATTTTCTGTCATTTAGGCTGCTTGTTTTGCTTCTGAGCACATGCACAGCCCTACACCAGCAATGTCCAACCCATTCCTTTGTGTTAAGCTCCCAGAGAAATCCCTCCACCCACACAGCTAAACATCTGACCAGCCATGCATGTGGCCCGTGTTTTGGGCGGTGGCTCCCTATTACTCCAACAGTTTTGTGGAATAAGGACATTTAACTGCTCCTGGTGTGCACCCTGACAGAGGGTAACGGCTGCACTCAGCAGATTTAGCTACATTTCATTCAGTGGTAACAGTATTTTCCATTGCAAGTAATGCAAGGATTATTTGATTTCTAATGCTTCAGCTTGTTGTTGGTCTTTTATAACAATGGAATTAAATGATACTAAACGTTTAATCCAGCTCCCATTTGTTTGGAGTACTGTAAGCCTCTTTATTCTGTACTGAACTATTACAGAGTAGAAACAGTATTTATAGTATCTAATCTTTGCTATTTAAAGTAGTAGATTATTAAGAGGGCTGTAATACAATAAATTAAGGAAGGCACAATTACTGTAGCAATCAGTATTATAGTATATCATAATTGAGTGAAAGGTATTGCACCATATGGAGACATTAATGCCTCCAGAAAACATAAAATATTGCCTTATCTTAGTACTACTAACATATTTTTGATGCATGGTTGAAAATCATGGTGCTGTTGGTTTTGATAGTGAAAAATTCACAGTTTAACAAATTATTTCCAAATGCAGATTTTTTCTAAGAATGTTGTGTTACTGTATCGTCTGTTATTGCCACATCTTGTAGATCCCACAACATAAGACAACAGATGACTTAGTTCAAATGATTCTCTATTGTTTTTAATATTTTTAACATCCAAAGGAGGGAGATGAGTGGTATTTAAATGTTTAATAATTTCCAGATTTCTAAGCTGCTAGTCTGTTCAGTTATCTGGAAAAAAATCTAATGGCTATTATTCATCTTTTTCAGTCAAAGATAATTTTGGACCTCTGGTTAGATTATTAAAGCAAAACTGCTCTATTTTGTAGAGGCATATTTCACTTTTTGCTTACTTCTAACAGAGAATAATGGAAAAAATAGTTTTAATAGTATTCCATGGAGTTCTTTCTTTTGGTCAAACATGTGGATGTGGAACTTGCTGTGTGACTCACATTTTCTGATGGAAAGTTTAATATATGTGTCTAACTTGCATACAATTATCAATATGGATTTTTCTATTATATATCATAATTATTGTATTATATATAATAATATGCTATTCCAATAATAATAAATATTTTGTGTGTCAAGTCCTTAGATTTACAGAGAGGTAACCTAGCTTAGAAAACCTTAGAACCTAGTCTCTCTCCAAAGTGACTTTTAATTAACTTCCATCTAAGCAAATTCTCAGTGTAGATTATTATAAGGCATTTCAGTCCTTAAGCACATTTAATTTTTAAAAATTCAGTTGTAAAGAAGAAAAATTAAAGTCATGCACCTCATTCAGATGAGATGATTTTGTGCAATGCTAGGAATTAGGAGGAGCAATGAAGATTTACAGGAGAGTATATGCAGAATGAAACTGGTAGTGTTAGTGGAAGTTTTAAGCTATGTTGGAATATGTTATTAACAGCAAGACTGCAGTAGGCTTTTTCTTGAACTTAGTATTCTCATAATTTGAGAGACCTTGTCTGTCAATAAACAATTAACATTTGTTTTAATTATAAAATGCTGCAATTGTATGTGTGGTGCATAGAAGACAATTTTCATGCTGTACTTTCCTTTAAGAGTAATTTATGAACTTGAAGCAATTTAAGAAAATTAATTAAGTTGGTCAAAATGAAGAGTAACATTTTAAATGTGAACACGAAATGAGACAGCCTTTATCCTTAGTTTCTCTCGAGAATAATAAGAATTCTTGCTAGGAAATTTGATTGTAGATGAGGCCAGAAAGCTCAGGAAGGATCTGCTTGAAATCACTTTTCTAGCAGGCTGAAACAGTTGTACACTGTAAAAAATGCACTTAGGAGAGACACAGCTGCAGAAATAGGACTGTAACTTTCGTCAGTACAACCCTTTCCATGTCCTACTGTGATAATAAAACTATATACGAGTATTTAAAGGTATACATATATATATATCAGTAAAAACTGCTGCAATCATCATACTTCGGACCAATCTGGCTGAATACAATGAAGATTTTTAGTGCAGAAATAGTCTTAAATGTAGACTAAGGTATAGAAGCTAATAAGGACAGGGATAGACTTATCTTTCTGCAAGTGTAGGAATTTTTTTTGGGGGGTGAGGAACTGCTGAGCAATGTAAGAAGTTACATGAGACTCTGTCAGTTTTCATCCATAATTTAGACGTTTTCGAAGTCAGACTTCAGAATTGAATTCTGGTTTCAAACCCAGCATCCCATACATAACAAGTTCTTGAACAGGTTACACTTTGAATACCAACATATAATAATAATGCCTAATGTCCTTTACCTTTTCTAGATAGTAGGGGTGTGGTAGTGTTCAGGAGGGTTTCGAGGATGAGAGAGAGACGAGAGCTTTGACTTCATCAGAAGGCTTGATTTATTATCTTATAATATGTATATATTATATAATATTAGAAAGAGAAGGGAGAAAAGGAGAAGGTTCTCCCAGAGGCTGCTAAGCTAAGAATAGAATAGAATAGAATGCACAACAACAGAACTCTGCCTCAGAGAACTGTCCTTCATTGGCTATTAACTATAAACACTCAGGATGGACCAATCACAGATGCACCTGTTTGCATTCCACAGCAGCAGATAACCATTGTTTACATTTGTCGCTGAAACTGCAGCTCTCAGAAATCCTAAGAAAGGATTTCTCATGAAAGATGTCTGCGACAGTAGGGGGAAAGATGTACTCATTCCTTTAATCTCCTAGTGAAGAGTTATGTGTCAAGAGTTACTGCCAAGTGAGGTATGATATGCAGGACTTCATTCTCTTTCCCCTCCTGCCAACTTTCCAAAATTTTAGCTCCATTATTTCTTATCAATGCTATGAAAGGACTATCAAACCAGTGGGAGTACAAGGTGAAATGGTTCCACAATGGAACTGTCATAGGCTACCTTCCTAAAAGTAACTCCCCATGAGAGATTATTTTATTTAACTGAAAGCTAGTAGTGTTTCTTGCAGATGTTCTCCACAATTACTCCTGTTCAGAATGATAGAATCATTTAGGTTGGAAAAGACCCTTAAGATCATTGACTCCAACCATAAACCTAATACTGCAATGTCCACTACTAAACCATGTCTCTAAATGCTACATCTACACATTTTTTAAGTGCTTCCATGGTGACTCAACCACTTCCTTCATCAGCCTGTTCCAGTACTTAAGAATCCTTTTGGTGAAGAAATTTTTCCTAGTATCGAATTTAAATCTCCCCTAGCACAACTTGTGGCCTTGTCCTCTCATCCTAAATTTTGAGGTGAACCTCAAAGGCCCATATTTTCAAATTACTTTAAATATGATGTTCAATAGTAAATAGACCACAGTCCTTTTCCTCTAGTAAACAACATAAAATCTACAGGGAGGTGTTATTACTCTAGGTGCCTACAAAAATCTACATGATCAAGTCGTTTGTTGAAGGGATATCAGGTCAGTACATTAAAGCAGTGAGTACAGAAGCTCCTGTTTCTACACTGGGTGCACTTCAAAACTCTGTTTTGTACTAGTCTGCTAAACCTAATTTTAAAGGGCCACTCATTTGTTCAGACTCAAATACTTCCAGGTCATCAGGAATATTGTCAATGACTTCAGCAGCGAGAAAGGGATTTGATTTAGTCCCCTTGTTTTCTGGTCACACCCATATGTATAAAAAGGAGATGCACRTACCTTTCCAGCATAATTTGTGACATTTATCCTTCTGAGAAACTACTTTACACAGAATAAGCAGAATGTTTATTCATATGCTGTGATTTGACTTTCAAGATTCTCCTAAAAACTGACTGAGTTTGTGACTCAGAGCCAAAACCAAGATAAACAACACTCTTGTGAATTGCAGAGATAGGCTTTGTGCAATGATAAATGTGTTGAAATTTGTAACCAGACTCACCTAAGATCTGTTTAAAAAGACACACTAAACTTCTAACTAACCCTTAGGGAGATGGAATTTTGAAAAACAGAAAAACAAGAAGAAGCATTAGACAGCAGGTGATATTAAGCAAGTATTAGCAAATACGTCATATGTGTTTCTGTTCTCTTTCTAGGTATGAGTTTTTTGAAACAAAGTATTTTTCTGTCATTTTACTGTGAAATTCTTCCTTTCARTCTAGAGCAAATCTTAGGATATTTTTCTGTAGTTTCCACATCCAGAGGCGAAATTCATGCCCAAAACTATGCTCCAGCTAGAGACCCTAACTAATGGCTTCTAAAAGGATGGAGATTCCCATTATACTCGATGGATTTAGGATAAGATTGCTCACAGTGGTATTACTGCACTGTCCCAATCTTCTGTCATCAAGAGATATTGCACTGTTATGAAATAATTTGAATTTTCTGGCAAGTATTGTTACCTATGGTTTGATTTTTTTATTCCTGTTCTGCTTTGGGACTAGGTAGAAATGCCCACTGAAGAGGTATTTACAAAACAGCAAACCATCTATCAAACAAAACCTGCTTGTGAGACAAGCAATTAAGAAACACTTACCTGTAAGAATTTCTCTTGTATTTTCAAGTGTCTACAGTAATCCTAATAAATGCAGGAAACTTAATCTTCTACAGGAAGCTACAGTTTTTGTACTCTGATTTTGCTCCTTTATAATTCAGTGCATGGTCCTGCACCACTCTTTTTGCATGCCATTGAAAAGAAAATAGACTGAAAACCTAACAGGCTGGTTGGGCACATATTGTGCAATATACATGGTAAAGTGCATAAAGCTTCTGAATATACAAATTAGTATATTTTGTTGAAATTATGCCCTGCACATCCAAGAGAACAATACTATTTCTGAAGTCTTCTTAAAAATATGCGCCTACATTGTAGAAGAAAAAGAAAAAGAAGACAATTTAGAGTCAATATTTGAGCCATTTTAAAAGGGGCTTGCTAATCAGAAATGATGTATTACTTGTTCTCTGTCAGTGTATTTATGATGGACATCAATATTATTTAATTAATTAGTAGAGGTGCTCAAAATTATGAATGAGTTTTAAAATGGAAAGTATGACTACTACTGTCTTCCTAGAGATTAAAATCCTAATTGAAGAAACGCAATAGGGAAGTAAATTGAAGCAAAGTTAGGACTGATGGCAAATAATGTGAGTGAGTTTCCTGGTATTAGTGGCATATCTCAGTTACTTATAAAAATTATGTGTAATAATTGGTTATTTAAAGATTGTATAACTTTCTTAGGCATTAGCAGCCAGAGGGTTGAGATGCATAACAGTAGGCATTCAGATGGACCTCCCCATTGTAATCAACAGAAGGCTGGACCTTAACATCTGTGAGACCAAAAAGGCTTTGGGTATTCAGTGCTGCCCAATGCTGGACTAAGATGCATAGTCTGACATCCAAGATAAAACAAAACAAAAAACTAGAGTTGAAAAGATAGAAGGTATGACAAATGTTGACAGTTTGCAATCAATAATTCATCAGCTGGGGCAATATATATGATGTTAGAGATACCATTCTCGCCTGGAAATGGTTGAGATATGTGATTTGAACATGCGTAATTAATAAAATGGACTTCAGACTATCTATCATTTTTTGCACACAGATTGTCCCAGGACATTTCATGCTTTTTGTAGGAGGAAACTTCTCAACACAATTCACAGCATATGCTTTTAGCTCCAACAGCAGTCTGTGATAGATGATTTTACAACTCAGTATTTTTCTTGCTTGACTTATATCCTGAGAAGTTTTTAGGAGTGTTTTTCTCTTATTCTGAAGGCCACCTGGTAACAAAGCATCTAGATTTACAGGTATTAAAATTACTGCCTTTTTTTTCTATAATATATAGGTGACATTTTATAAATATAATGAGATATTCTTCTACTGTAACTTAGAGTCATCAAGCTGTGAACTGAATAGAGAAAAGAATGAACTTGTGCTAAATTAATTTATCACATATTTTTTACACTTTTTGTCTTCTGGTCTTGATTGTATGTAAATGTATCTTAACATGAGATATGTTCATGTCTTTCTAAGTTTTAGAATGACCTAAAACATAACCTATTTACTCAAAATCAAATATGCATAAAGGTCAGTTCTCCATTCACTCCATTCATAGTCTTAGCTGTATTCTTCTTCCAGTAATCTAAAGTCTTTTCACTTCAACACCTCACTGACATTTTAAGGTAGGATATGATTTTTTATTAAGGTTGCTTTGGGGTTTTTTTTTTTGTTGTTTTGGTTTTTTGTTTTGTTTTGTATTTGTTTTTGTTTTTTTTACTTTTGGATTGAAGTTCAACAGTGTCAGTAAGTCTACYTCCAGCAGACTGAAGCAGCAGCATTTCTCCTTTAATCTTTCATGACATCTGCATTTTGGAACGTGCACAATACCCAGATTGCTGACTGCAGTGTAAGTGTGGAGAACATCTGGTCAAGCAGTAATCTCTTCTCTTTTTATGAAGAAGTCCTGCAAACTAGATATTTTCCTTCATTTCCTCCTCCTCTAATCCCCCTGTTATCTTTAAATTCTATAAGATTTTTATTGCCAGATCACTATATAATGTCTAATTAGTACATAAAAGATATGAACACATCTCTGGGTAAGACCTTTGTAAAAGAAAACCTATCAGCCATATACCCTTCCTCTATTTATATTTAACACAATGCCTTACCTAGAAAAGGGAAATGTTTGGTAACTGTTTCTGTAATACCATCAATATATATTCTTTCATTATGTATGTCTCCAATAGCAAAGAAATTACTCAATTCAGTTGACKTCCCATCAACGCATTCATTATTTCTCCTTTGGTTTCCTAATTTTACCTGCTTTCAAATCCAGTTTGTTCCATCACACTCAATTCAGATTGCCATATTCAGACAAGCAGCACAGTACCTGGTAGCTGGCTACCCTGGTAGCATTTGTGAGGAATCCATTAGAATTTGTTTTTTGTAAGCCTGCACACCTGGCATAAGAGTCTAAAGAGCTGGAAAACATCTGAAGTGTTCATGTCTAGCTCCAAACCAGAAGGAAGTCTGCAGGAAATTTTCATTAAGCTATGCTTTTACAGACAGTTGACAAATAATGCTGAGATTTTACTCCTTGCCTTTGAGAAAGCAGTGATTTGTGAAGTGGGTTTTCAATTAAGTATTATATCAGCTGACTTCATTGTAAATCTCAGTACTCTTCCTCTGAAAAGCAGGAACATATTTAGGAAATCCGCTTTCTCTTTACTTCAGAAGTTTATTGTACATAAAATTTCAAGATTGGCAAAAAAGAAGAGCAGAGATACCAAAATTAAGAGATGCTTTTTAAATGAGGACTTAGCCCTCAACCCAAGATGAGCCATGTATCTCTAGAGTTCTCTGAAGGTTTTTTCATTTGGTTGATTTTGGTTTGTTTTTATTTTTCTTTGTTTGTTTCTTTTGCTTTTTGTTGTTGTTGTGGTTGTGGGTTTTTGTTTGTTGGTTTGGTTTGGTTTTCTCTTTTGCTTTTTGCTTTTTTGTTTGTTTTTTGTTTTTCTAAAAAAGGAAAATGGTTGTGAAGTAACAAAAGTTTTAAAATGGTATTATAAGGGWAGTTCACATATTTGACAGTTACATTTTGGGTGCTATAACCACATGTACTACAAGGAATTACACTAAAAAGTTGGGATTGCTCCATAAAGTGACCATGAAGCTGAACGTAGAGCTACTTCAACCACAATTCTATTTTCCATTATTTGTCCCTGTAATAAGCACAGATACMACAAAAACATACCAAAAGGTATGAATTCAGCTAAGGCACTAGAGAAGAGAGCTGAATATGAAGAAGGTGTGAGGATGAAGTAGAGGGGGAAATAAAATACGTTCTTTTTGCTTCCATAATATGGGAGGACATGGAATTTGTTGAAGCAGTGCCTCCCAGTTGTTTCTCTTCTGCTTTCTATTGTTTAGAATTGACTGTAGAGTTTTGTGCAGTACAAATCTCAGTACATGACTTTTGTCTCTCCCTCTCCTCCCAGTAAAACTGAATAAGCAGGAAAAAATGCAAAGCCTCTAGAATAAAAAGTACACGTAAATATGAATATTCAGATTTGGTACAGCTTTATAAACATCGCTACTTTGCATATTTAGAGCTTGGTCTTTTTCAAGTAAAACAGTTCCATCAATAATAGCAAAGTTTGGGATGTAAGTGTAATTCAACTGTTAGCTATAGGTGCTGGGGTTTTAGTTATAGGTGTACATTGARGTTTTTAGTTTTGTCTTTTTTCTTCATAAATTTCTAATCTGGCTTTCCAGACACATTGGTATCCATCTTGTGATTTTCAAGTACAGCTCTGAGCCAAATTCTGTCATTCATATCACTGTAGTGCCCATTGGCTAAGACACTGCAAACTGCTATGTTTTTAGCTGAAGCTGTTAGACCCACCCGACCTCTGACACATCACTGGCTTTCTCCTTGCAAAAGCGATCCAGCTACATATTTGTTGGTGTTAATTTTTCATTTACAGTTCTTTTGGTCAAAGTGCCATGATGCTGCATTAATCTTCATTAATGCTATTCAAAAATATATACTAAGTTCAACAATTGTGTATTTTAAAAAGGGCATTTTCTTCTATTTTGTGACATTGAAGATATCTCTTTGGATTAACAGGACTTCAAAATGGTGCACCACAGCTTGTGTAATATCATAAAAGAAAGAAGAGAAAGGAAAAAAAGTCTTTCTGATTGTGAKAATAAAAATTCAGCTTGATGAAAATGCTCTTGCCACAGTCTGAAGTAGAAGTTACACTGATATTAGTGTGTGAGAGGTGTACAACTCTGGTGAAAGAAAAGCTTGTTCTCTATCATTCCTCCCATTCCCTTTGCCCCATTTTACTTACATTCCCTCAGCATTTCCTATGCATTTTTGTTTCAGTTTTGAAAGCAGCATGCTATAAAAGCTCACCTCAACTGAAAAGATATCTGTACACATACAGTGTGAATGCAGAAGGCCTCCTCTTCCTGCTAGACCTAATCTGATACATACTGTCAAACAACCCCAAGGAGTTTCGGACTTCATCACCTACAAACAGTTATTAAAACCAAAATTTACAAAAAAGTAACAGCAAGTTTTCCTGCAATAGTCTGGGGAAAAAACAAATCAAACCAAATTAAACCCAACTAAACCAATCCAAAAAACCAATCTGAAACAAACCCTAAAAATATCCAACCAACCAACCAAACAGAAAAAACCAACCAGCCAAACAAAACAAACAAACAAACAATAACAAAAAAACCCAACACCTCAACCTCCCCCCCAAAAAACCCCAGAAAACCCACCGTGAAACCAAACATGAAGGATATTGGGCTTGATCAATTCCCCCTTTGTAGATGGGCTCGTGCAGGCAGGGAATCTGTAATTCAATCCTGGACAACCTGCGACCTCTTTTGGTCAATTAACAAAATGAGCACAAGGACAAAAGAATACTGAAAAGCCTTGGTAGTCACCCATCGGGGAGGCTGATCTCTCTTCTAAAGCATCTTTAGTTTCTCAAGGAAAAGTGTCTATTCTTACACCAGCAGTAGTCATACTTTCCATATTATTCACATATAAAACCAGATAGTTTTTATCCTGCTGAATACGATGCTACTTTCAAGATGTTATTTGCAAGGTATAAGTACTGAATTAATAGAGAAAACTGAAAAGGTGATTCTAATTATCTAAAAAATATGTCTTGCAAAAAGTGCAGCTTTCAAGATTAACAGTATTGTGGACAGTACCTTGAGCAATAACACATATACTTCTCTCTTCCACTTGAATTTTGACACATTTGAATAGCTGATGTATCATTGAAAGATGAGCTTCAGTGTTATTGATGAAGGGGTTGAAAGTAGAACAGTAGTCTGGCTGATAATTCCCACAGCAGAACATATTTGTATAAGTCAGTATCTGTGAGCATTGCTGTTTTTATTTTTCATGAGGAAAGCTTCTGACTGAAACACCATATATTTGTCTATGTATACACCTCACCATCCTCTTCCTCATGCGAATGCAGTAGAGCTTCAGAAAGAATGGTCACAAAATTTGGCACTACCAATTCAGATTTTCTCAATCAAAGTTAAGCCAAGTAAACAGGGGGAGTAAAATATGCCTCGCAAAATGGAAAGAAAATTTGCAGTGGCCTGAAGACAAATACATACATTGTGCAAAAATTCATGTAGAATTTCGATGATGGGAGTTTGGGGAGATGGATTGTTTGTCTTTTTTATCCTAGATTTGTGAGGACATTGCAATGAAAACTGTTTTCTTATATATGGAAGGAAAAGTTTCAGGAGTACAGAAAACACTTAAAAAAAAAAGTTAAGGGAGGCACATCCAGGAAGATATGGGGCAAGACATGGACCGAGTCCCGGGCCAGCGAGCAACATCTCAAACGCGGCTGGGGTGCCTGAATGTGTGGGTGTGGTCATGCACATACAGTTCCTCCCAGTTTTCCTTGGAAACACAGCTGTCATGTGAGCTGTAAGCCGCTCTCAAGGTATGCCCCGAACCTGCGGGCGGACGGGTGCGAGCACATGCGCACCTTCGCCAGGGCCGCGGCTCTTAGCCCCAAAGCGGACAGGATTGTAGCTAGGAGTCCAAAAAAGGGCACTCTCCGCGAGCTTCTCTCGCCTCTCTCGGTGCCAAGGAAACACACACGGTCACGAGGAAGCGCACACGCACAGAGAGACCACTTTTTCTTGAAACTAGAGATACACGACGTGGTCCTCTCGCCAGAGCCCTACCCCTCACAGCTGATGTCTAAGAAGTGCCCGTAAACCCCCGGCAGCGCGGCGTCCCCCGTCTGCTCCCCCAGCACTGCACCGCCCTCACAGCCCTGCGTGACCAAACCCTGGATCCGCCTAGGGCCGGCTCTTCCTGCCGCGCCGCGCGTTATTCATGGCGCGGGGCGGGCCGGCGGCCGCGGCGCTATATAGGGCCTACGGACGGCATGGGGGATAGCTGGGTGCGGAGTGGTGGGGGGTGGAGTAGGGCAGCGCGGCTGGCAGGCAGCACGGGGACTAAATCGAAGGGAACCTCGCTTTTTCTTTCCCCCATCTCTATTTTTCCCTTCTCCGTACTATCTCCTTTTCCGAAATGTTTTTGGACTAAATTTTCTTCTGACCATCTGGGCTTAGCTTTTTTTTTTTTTTTTTTTTTTTTTAGTTTTTTTTTTTTTTTTTTTTTTCTGAGTGTTGTGTGTGGCAAAAAAAAGAGAAAAGTTACTGTCGAGCCAAGTAATTCAGGCGCTCTGCAGGGAGTGAGGGAGGGAAAGAGAAGGAAAAAGTTGCTTTTGTTGCTAGAGAGCTTTTGCTGCCTTGATGTGACTACGGGCAAGCGACTGCAGAGAGGGCCGGCGTGCGAGTGCCGGCAGCGCGGCTTCCTGCCTCCTCACGCCGGCAGGCTCGCGAGCGGTCGGCGGCTCCGCTCCCTCGGCCCGCCGCAGCTTGTGATCGCCCGCGCGGGATTCTGCCCGTCCTGGGCCCGCGCAGGGGCGGCTCCCGGCGGCCCCCTCCGCTGGTTGCTATGGTGCCGCGGCCCGGCGTGCTGTGGGCAGTGGCGGCGGCGGCACTGGCGCTGCTGGTCCGGCGGGCGGCGGCGGCGCTGGCGGGGCCGGTGGTCCGCTGCGAACCTTGCGACGCGCGGGCGCTGCAGCAGTGCAAGCCCCTGCAGCCCGACTGCGCCGAACGGGTGCGGGAGCCGGGCTGCGGCTGCTGCCTCACCTGCGCCCTGCGCCCGGGGCAACCCTGCGGCATCTACACGGAACGCTGCGGCGCGGGTCTCAGCTGCCAACCGCGGCGGGAAGAGGCGCGGCCGCTGCAGGCGCTGCTCGAGGGCCGCGGGCTCTGCACCAACGCAACGGCGGGCAGCAAGCTGCGGGCCTTTCTGCTGCTGGGACCGCACTCTGCAGGTAAGGGGCTGCGGCCGGGGTGGGGAAGCCAAGGGGTGGCTTTCCTGCGCGCCGCTCTCCCTCTTACCTGCTTTCTTGCTGGGTTGTTTTTTCTTTTGTTTGTGCGTTTTTGTTTTTTGTGTCCGTGTGTGTCGCTTTCTTTTGTTTTAAGTTACAAAGAGAGCAGCATGAGTGGGGAAGCGTGGGCGACCTCACGGCAGAGCTCTGTCTCCGGAAACGGCCCTCGCTCGCTGCCCGCCTGCTGCCGGCCGGGGGGCGGGGGACTCTGCCGGTAGCCACGTAGTCGAGCTGGGGATCGTTTTGAAGGAGCCGTGCTTTGGCCGAAGGAAAGGACAATTACCTTTTATAACTTACTTATGTATATACTGGTTTTCTTCAACACCGATGCTGAGAAGTAGCTCCTCACAAAAGAGACGGAGCTGCTTTTTCTTTTTTTTTTTTTTTTTAAAAAAAAAAAGAGAGAGAGTGGGGGAGAGATTGTATGTGGTTTCTGCGGTGCATGGGTCTGGCAGGCTACAGAGCCTGGATGGAGAGGGAGAGAGGGTGTAATCTTCGCCGTTTGTCCCCGGTGTACCTGGAAACAGAGTGAACAAAAAAATCTAGAGTGGGGTCTAACTGCTGCACTGCAGCGTGGGTAAGTCAGGGAAGTCTMAGCACAGAGCGGAAAAGACAAAAATCAAAAAGACAAATTTAAATATCCCTTTGGCCTGGAAAAGTGGTTATTCAGAACAAAGTGTTTGTGCACAGTGCATAGTTTTTTTTTCTGTACTGCAAATAAATCCTTGGTCTTCCTGTACCTCTTCTATGTCTTGTAAGCGAGATGTTCACAGAATGGGTTTTGTTTGAAAAGGAAAGGATGGTTGAAAAAATTTCTGTTAGCATGCACATTTTAAAACTTAAGACAGGGAAATTTGGGATTCAAATCGAGAGAGCACAGTCCCTCTATGCAAGCATTTAATTAAACTCTTTGCTAACCAACAGCAAGTATGTTAACACTTATTTAATAGAAAAGTGTGTCAAAAGGCTTTCCACTGTTGGCATTTTTAAAWAGCTGGAAGATTTTCTGCCAGGTTGTAGGGACTCTCTGACTAGTCATTCCTTAGCTGAGAAAGTGGCACCAATGCTCCAGTTAACTGCCTGTTAGAATAATAGAATAGAATAAAATAATGCCTTATTATAATTATTTATGTGCTGCTTCCAAGCTGTGACAATTTGAATGAGAGTTTGGAGGTATTAACTGAGGTTTTTAATCTCCTTGGAACAACTAGCAACTTCCTTCATCATATGATCTTGGCTCCCTGTTCATCCTTGGAGTAACACTGGAAACAAGAATCATCTTCTTGGTACTTAGGACTTGATGGCATATAATCTAGGGGGGTGGTGCTTTCAACATTGATTGTTAGAGAAAGAGAAAGACAGAGTTGTACTTAGCTGAAAATCTTTCCATTTTCAGCTGAATTCTTATTTCTGTGTTCTTGGCTGAGGGACAACTCTGATTTTGAAATTAGTAGGAACTTTTGATTCCTTAAAAAGTGCATAGTAGGACCCTTACAGTTCACATCCAGAGAGTGTAGCTTGCAGACCTGGTGTGCAAGAAGAAAGTACCCAGAATCTATATGACACATAGTGCCCACTTCCTCATGAGAGAACCGCTCCACTCCCAGCTCTCAAGCCAAGACTCCCTGGTATACACCTCTCTGAGAAGGATCACGTAATTTCTTTTACATGCAGCTAGGTCCTACATCACATGCTATTCTGCTGGTCCTTCCTAGTTCATGGAAATTGTTAGAAGTTTGTATAGGGTAGAGTATATTACAGTAGCATTGTAACAGAAGCTGTAGTAGGCCACTCACTTTCCAGTTGGTTTTTTTGGACACAAAAGTGTTAAATAGTAGTGTGCATTTGCAACTCTTTTAATCTCTTAAAAAGAGAATGGATAACTCATGGCAGTTCTCTTTCTCTTATGAGGATGTAAAGCTAGCATGGCACCAAGTTTTGTGAAACTGAGTTAATAAAATATGCTTTACAGTTTAGTATGTGGCAATATGACCATTTTAAGTGTAAGAAGTGCTGTTGAGCTATAGTGGCCTTTCTGAACTGAAATGACCAGACATGGTCATGGATGCTCAATGCATGTTAAGAATATTTTCTACTTTTTTTTTGGTAGAAGAGAAAAACTAATGAACTGGACTGATTGCAGAAAACCTAGATTCAGCTTTATAACATTTTAGTGGCTCATTTCTTGAAAATTTCATTGAGAATGTGGGGGAAAAATACTGCTGTTTCAGAACAGGGCACTAAACCACCAAAAACATGTACAAATACCACTGAGAGTCTGAGTTAAACCCACAAAACCCAGGAAATTTGGACTTATTACTTAAACTTCCTTAATCCATTTGCACTATGATTTGGATTTTCCTGGTCAATTATGTCCATTGCCAGCAGTGGCTGTGCTAAAACCACCAGTACCAAAATGTTAACTCAGAACCCTCTTCCTCTTATGTTCCTTCTCCCTTTCCTGTGTTTTGGCAGTGCCACTGTACTCCCTGTGTAGAAATATTTAGCATTAACAACCTATGTGAACATGGACTTTTAGTACTGAATTTCTCAGCTTTTGTGAATTTTTTTTAGTGAGTCATCAAGTATAATTTTAGTATAATTTATAATTTTACTGGATGTTATCATTGTGCATTCCCAATAGGATTTCCTTAAAACAAAAAAAAAGATGGTCAGCAGCTAAGACAGCAACTAGAATGCAGCATAAACAGATACCTTAGAAGGTACAGGAACGCTGATCTTATGGAGTATGTTAGAAAACTATGCTTCTCCTGACTTTTTGTGGATGGTAGTTTAAAGAGAAAATACTTTGAAGCTCAAGATGAAAGCAGGGTTTGTCCTCGGAACCACTACAGAATGAATGATGGTTTTTGTCCATTACCTTTAAAATATGTTTTGTACACCAAGATTTTTTTTTTATTTTAATACCAGAGAAATGAAAGTGTGCTATTCTTTTTCTTCCCCGTTCTGTGTATTGAATAAAGTAAGGAAAAAAAGTTAAATTAGAACCAGGAAACTCAGCGGTCTAGAGTTGATAGTATTAACTTCTTTAAAAAAAATAAAAAAATAAAAATTACGGCCCTGGGAGAGGCAGAGCYACACTGCAGCCCGTAGCTGCCCGAAGCCCGCCGCGTTTATCTGGAGTTGATGAAATCAGCAGTAGCGGAGGGGAGGGATCCGTGCCGCGGCGCCGCTGGGGTTGCGGCGGGCTTCACTCCTGCGGCGCAGGCCTGCCCCCTGCCGCCGGTGGGCGGCACTGCAGCGGGCAGTCGGGGGCCGGTGGCGCGCGCGGCCGTGGTTCCCGGGACTGTGGCCGTGGCTGGGAGAGTTTCCCGGTCTTGTGTGCAGCCTACCCAGGTGGTGCAGCTGGGCACTTTGCGAGGCCGCGCTGAGCATGGGAATGCTTCACTTACAAAATTTATCGCGTGGCAACAAAGGTGCTGACACATGGGGAATGCTACATAGTTCATCTTTTTTGTATATTGCTATTTTGTAAAAAGGAGAATTAAACACATAGCCTAATCTAGTGACTTGTTTGAAGAGAGCCCTCATTGTGTTCTACAGCTTCCTTACACGAGGAAGCAGAAATGCAAGCACTAATATCTTCTTGCTTGTGCACAAATCAGTGATAGGATCTGAGGGACTGGCATGAAGCTGTGTCAGAGGAGGTAARGGTTAGATATTAAGAAAAAGTTCTTCACTCAGAGGGTGGGTGGGCTCTGCAGGGAAGTGAGATCACAGCAAGACTGACAGCATTCAAGAAACATTTGGACAATACTGTCAGGCACATGTTTTGATTCTTGGTACTGTCCTTTGCAGGGCCAGGAGTTGGACTTGAGGAGCCTTGTGGGTCTCTTCCAACTCAGGATATTCTGTGATTCTGTGTTTCTATGCCCTTGCAGAAAAAGCTGGCAGCCAAGTAACATTGTTTCTTCTGCATTTGTTCTTTTTGAAGGAAATTTCAGTGATTCAGAAGAAGACAGGAGTACCAGCAGTGTAGAAAATCGGGCCATTCCAAACTCTCGCAGGGTGCCAGATTCCAAGTCACATCCACCACACATCAAAATAGATATCATCAGGAAAGTGCAAGCCAAAGATACACAACGCTATAAAGTCGAATATGATTCACAGAGTACGGATACATTGAATTTCTCTTCTGAATCCAAACAAGAGACTGAATATGTAAGTAGTTTTGTAAATAAGAGGGCATTTGCCAGCCTGTGAATGTGTGTGTGTATATACATATGCATGTTGTGCATATAAAAAGATAAATAATTACACTAAATAGCTAAAGAATGGTGATTGTTGCAACCTTTTAGGACATTCTGGCATTTTAACAGTTAAATCTATTGACTCTGCAAATGCATACACAGTCATCAGACCAAAAAGATTGTGCTCAGGAAACACATAGGACTAATGTAATTATGTTTACATCAATACAAGCATGACTCCCACTAAAGTTGCTTAGAGGCCGAAAGTTCTTGTTCTTCCCTTTAATTGTCGCACATTTGTTTGAGTGGACTTGAAGTGTCATCATTAATCTTGGTTGCAAACTGTGTAATTGAATTGCAATAATGGAGAAAAGATGTTTCACATTGAGTGTAGTGGCACTGTGTTCATACATTGCCTGTTGCAAATCAAGGGAGATAGGCTGAGCTGAGGATTAGGGTCTTGACTAGTCAGTCACTATATGACATGCTGAGCATCACCTCCACTTGCAGTTGCTGTAGATGCTACTGCCTAAATGCAAAGTCTCGTGGTCACATGAGCTGCCATTGTATCCTACTGACTGTGCTCAGTGAATTTGCAGGGCAGTCAGAGTGATAAATCTGAGGGCAAGAATAGTTCTCTTTCTGGACATCCAGCTGATAATCTGTGCCTTAGGCCAGATAGCTTGAAAAATGCATCTGGATATGCTTTGGCATTTTATCAAAACATGCATGGTAAAAGCAGACGTGGCTTCTCATCTTCAAAAGAAGGTTTTGAAACTTGTATGAAGTGAAAACCTCTGCCTGAAGAAAGTGTGGCTTCTAAGAGTAGCTTCATTTTTAGTTTGTCACTCATGTCCAGCCATCTAGTTATATTGCTTCAGGAGCTGCCTTCCAGTGTGTTTACCTCCTGAAAATGTGAAGTAGAAGTGCCATCACTAAAAGAATGAAGGTTGGTCGCTTGAGGAAATAGATTCTTAACTAGGATGCGTAGTGATAGTTGGGTCCATGAGCAAAGGTGTACCAGTTTACCAAGGCTGCTGGTGTCTTTAAGAGCTTGAAATAAGTCCATCAGGGACAGGTGCCTTTGTCAGCAAATGCTCTTCTACTTGTGTCTGCATGTTGGCTTTTGATACTGGTCCGGCTGACTTTGCAAGCTTGCTTCAAAATAAAAATTTTTAAAATCTGTTGATCTTTTTGTAGGCCTAATTTGGGATCAAATCTTTGAATATCTGTCACTTGCAGTCAGTACGTTTGACCAGTAAGAGAAGCCATTTAAAGCCCATGCTTAGAACTTGTGAGACTGGTTCAGAAAGAAAAAGTGAAGGCAACAAGGAAGGTCTTTACTGGCCAAAAACCTTCATTTTAATCTCCAGTAGTACTATGGAGATTGTATGCTTTCAGACGCTCACATTAAAAGGTACTTTACATGAACAAACTATTAATACTACCACTTGAAAGTATGAATGTCATTACTTCACTAATAAAAAACAGCACCAAATGAGTCTTTGTGTCAATGTAGCAACTTTTAAATATTTTTAAACCATGAAACCAAAGAATTTTTTTCATGTCTCTGCTGGAGAAGTGGGTTGGTGTTGCAAGTCAGTGATATACCCAGATAGGAGTGTAGCTAAGCACAGAGTTTGTAGGCTGTGACTCTTGAATCCTGATCCCACTGCTGACACTGCCTGCCTTCTTAGCCTCTGGCAAAATGTGAAGCTCTCTGCTTTTGATTTTCTGACTTCAAAGTGGGGCTCGTTATGCTTTATTCTCCCTACCCTGAAGGGCTGCCGTGAGATAAAATTAGTTGGTGTTTGAGACATTCTCTTAGAAGTGCTCCTGGAAGCTCTTTTTGGCTCGTTGTCCTAGAGCTAATCCTCACTACCTTGTTGTCAGCCTTTTTCAGAAGAAGAAAAAGAGGAAAAAAAAGTGATGTACTTATCTAATGAGACTGCTATGTGCAACTAGTCCTTTGTATGACTGCATCCATTTGATTCAGTTGAAATTGGGAATTGTTGTCCAAGTTGAGGTATTTTATATATACATTATGCCAAACCACTTATTTTCAATTTAATCAATTTAATTTAAGCTTTCAAATCCAGCAGAATCACAAAAAAATTAAATGTCATTGGGGAAGGCCTATCCTGTAATGTATTTCCAGTGGCTTACTTTCTTCTTTTCCCACGTGGTGCAAGGCCAGCTTTTCCAAACTAATGTTCTGTGTGACTGATTTACATACTGGTTAAGCCTTCCCAAAGGTATTTGCGACTGCGATTTCAACTGCCACTATGTGCCTCAGCATAGCATAAGGCCTTCAATCTTTAGAAATCAGTTTATCTTGAATAGAGCAGAAAGTCAAAGCTTTTTTTTTTTATGAATTATCTGCCTTTTACATATTCAGCCCTCACTTTGTTTTAATGGATTTTTTGGATTTGTGCTTTCTTTGTGCTTTCTTTTGCCCTTTAAAGATTTATTAACTCTTGAGTGAAAGATAGAATTTGGGAGTGAAGTTTCATTTGTGTTTTCTAAAACATGCTTGTTAACAGGGTCCATGTCGTAGAGAAATGGAAGACACTTTAAACCACCTAAAGATCCTGAATGTCTTGAGTCCCAGAGGCTTTCATATTCCAAATTGTGACAAGAAGGGATTCTACAAGAAAAAGCAAGTAAGTACAGAGTTTTTAACATTTTAATTAATGCATTTTACCTTTTCTGCATCTTTGTTGAAGGATCTAGCCAGCAAGGTGCATTATATATAATTTTGCAGAGGAACTAGTTAATTTCCAGTTTTAAGACCAGATCTGATAGTGCTGAACCTTGTCAGGTGGGGATAATATTTTTATTTTTTGTTGATCATGACAACAGATTCATTTGAGAAACTGCATACCTAATCACAAATGGATTGACTGGTGTCCTAGATACTAATGCCCTTTGGTTTAAAAAAAGCACTGCCTCTACAATAACCCACAGAGCTAATGTTGCAGTCACCATATGACTGCAATAGATCAATGCTTTGAATTGTAAATAGCTGCTTGAGGGTTCCTAGAAGACATACACTGGATCATATTACATAAAGCAACTTGAGAAAGGTATGTAACTGTCCTTTATGTACTACACAGATCACTTCCAAAATCCAAGTCATGTTATCGTGAAAATGATACTTCTAGTAGTTACTCTGCAGCAAGGATGGCTTCTCAGCCTTTTCTGCTTCTGGGGTTATGACCCTTCTTGACAAATGCCAACCAAAACTGTGGGTATTTATGCTTTAGCTGTGTTGGATTGAGCTACGGCAGCATTCTCCATTCAGTGCTGCCATTGAAGCTCATTCAGAACTTGGGGACATGCAAGATGTGTCGGGTTCTTTGTTTAGTGTGCACATCCTATTTAATTTCAGTGTTTAGTTCCTGAATTCAAAGGTATCTTTAAGACTTTTCTCAAGGACGGATTTTGTTTGTGGACCATCATGTCTTTCCCTTCAGGTTTACACAAATCAGCCTCTCTATCTCTGGTAATCAGAGTGGTTGAGTCTATTGCTAACTAACACAGTTCATTGGTTGGAAGTGAGAGATCAACCTCTGACTAGGCAACCTTATTTTGGTTATATTTTTTGGCTTTCACCTTTCTTAGAAACAGTCTTTCCCTTTCTAGTATTCTGTGGAGCTCTGCGATAAGCTGTCAGTGTCAGGTGGGACATTTATAACAGGGATGAGATTTCCAGCCTTCCTTTTTGCCATCAGTCTAGCATTGACATTGCTTTTTGACCTTTGGTACATGCTGCTGAGCTTTTCTATGCTTCCCAGCTTTTCCTGAGCAGGTGGTGGCAACTCCCAAGCAGGGGAAGTTTCTTTTTGTTGCCTGGAGCTTTGAGAAGCCTGTGTCAGCTGTGTTGTGCTGTGTGTAAACTAGCAGAGAGCAATGCTCACATCTCAAGCTGCTTGTTTTCAGAAAATGCATTGGGCTTCTATGCAGAGTGAGACTAGGACTGTCTTGTGCTTGTGTCATAAAAGTATTTTCTTAGCTGCTTTAGAACAGCAAATAATTTGACTGTGTTCAAGGCACTCAAGTGTGCCATAGCCCTTTTCCTTCTCTATGTATTATAGAAGACTGAAGACTGGTATTTACTTTGTTCAGTAAATCTTCCTTTCATCTTTCTTCAGACTCTAAGATCTTTGCTTTGTGTGCAAAAATGTGGCGGTTTGCAAGTAATCTCTGGCGTTGCGTGTAGTAAATTGGATCCACAATAAGCATGTATTAAAGTAGCTTACTTGAAAGGAGGACTGTCCTTTAAAGTACAGTCATAGTTCTATCACCAAGGCAAAAAGAAGGAAATACAAAGAGAAAAAAAAAGGATAGACAGATAAAAATCTTACCTAGTATCAGTTTCTAGAAGCTGATTTATGAGAATAATGTGTTGGTACAAAGCAAATAGAAACTTTTGTCCTCTGTGTATTGTCTGTGCTGCCCGGTAAAATTTCTTTAGGAAAGGTTCCTGCAGTATGTGCAGTAGCGCGACTGGTCAGCATACATAGAGAATGAAGGGACATTTTCCTGCCTAGCCAGCCTTGTCAAGCACTGTGCCAATTTACATAGGTCCAGTGGTTTCAATGGTAGTTTGAGATGACTCAGGGTCTTGTAGGAGATGCCCACAAAGGGAGCTCACATGAGTAAAAATTCTACATAATATTCACTTGGGTTGCTGAGTCTGTAAAAGAACCTTGATCAATCCTGGGAACAAACCCTCAAGAGATGGGACTTAGAGAGGCAGCCTGCTTCTCTCACCAACAGAATACAAACCAAAAATATTAGTTGCCCTCATAGAATTAACTCCTAGGAAAAAACCATGAGTTTGAGAAGTGTGTGAGTCCTGTCCAAATCAAATTAACTGGTCTGCAAGGAATTTTGACAGTTGTGTTTGGGGTTTTTTTGAAGCATTAACATGTAAGTCTGATATTTTAGATACTGTGAGCAGGTGTCTAATCTCATTAACAGAATTCTATGCTGTTTTAGTAATTACCTTCATGCSATTATTAGCCATGTTCAATCTGTAATTGAATTATATTCTATTGTCACAAAATTCAGAATAGTAGGTTAGGAAGTAGACAGTAAATCCATTAAAAATGACTGCAAGCTAGGCATTTTGAATTCTAGAAACAGTTGCCAAAACCACTGTCTAGGGTGAGAATGCAGTAGGTTTGGGATTGTAGGAACCTGGTAAATAATGATCATGCTGGCACCATTAAAACTCATTCAGGAGGCACTCTCATATTCTGCCTTCCTGGTCATCTGGTCTTCCAGCCAAGTTGAAAGCACTTATTTTTCATGACATTTGTGGATATCTAGAAATTTACTTTTCAAGAACAATGATGAAGAATAAATTGCATCTGTGAAACACTTCTAAGAACATAAATTTATGTGTCAGGGTATAATATGAAAAATAGTTCATACCTTTTGTTTATATATAAATTTTAAAATCAGATCTGTTAAAGTTTATAATTCTTTGTCTTAATCACACATGTAAGGTTGTACTATTCAACCTTGCTGCATAGGTATATTTATGCAGAATTAGTTGATACAGACATATTCCTACCCCAAGCATGGGAAAAAGGTTTTGATGAAATTAGAATTATTATATGGGGCAATTACTAGAATTGCCCCATGTTTGTATACTGGAGCCAGATACTCACCTAAATGTGAGCTGGCATCGTTCCACTGAAAACAGAGCTGCACTTGCCAGGAGCTAAAATGGCCTGAGGTACATGTCAATGTTGTCTGCAGTCTTTTCCTGAAGACCATGGTTGTAGCTCCATGGAGCCCCCTGGACTGACCAGGAATTCAGTGGAATACCATATGCTTTGCTGTGCCCCATCAATGCACCTGCAGTATTTCTTTGTGGAAGGGAGAGGAGCAGGTGGCACGGAAATGACAGCTGCTGTTTCTATCAGAAGTAATTAGTCTCCACTGCTTGGGCAGTTTTCCAACTTTTTAAATGTATAAAGTCATACATAATCGCTGGGCAGAGCCTAGAAATGTATGTGGAATACAAAATTCGTAAGAGAAAATATTTAGGTGTATATGTCTTTCCATATGACCTGTTTACCACTTCTGTAGAGAGTGTTGGCTGTTTCAGGATAAAAGCGTCACTTTTTAATCAGAAGTGCTTTACTATTGACAGCATGGCTGAGTAGGCAGAAAAAAACACTTGGAAAAGATAAGTTGTTTTCTCATAGTGTTGTTTCAGCTGTAGAATGATCTAAGGGTTTTGCTTTTCAAATGGATTATCTAGAGGAAGTAAAAAAAATAGTAGCTGGGAAGGTGTTTCTGCAAATTAACTTAATGTAGTAATTACTTCTGAAAATTGATTGTGCAGCTGTTAAAAGCAATCAAAGCCTCCAACAACAGCATGAGAACTTTAATCAATCATTTGTTTTGAGAGTGATGCAAGCCTACAAATCAGTGAGAGTTGTGTAATATGCTTCATATACTTCTAAAAGGCAAGTCTATGTTACTATTATTAGCAGAAATGTAGTTTCATTGCCAGAGCACGAGCCTGGCAGCCAGAAGCCCTATGCTCTTTGGGCTGCATCTGTGCCTACTTTGTTGGGAAAACAACTCTAGAAGTACTGGCTCAGTTTTCTTTTTGTAAAATTAAATTGTGCAAATGCTGTTACTAATTTCTCTGTGTTAAGCATGAAGAATTTAAGTCATTAAATGTTAATAATACTTAAGCTGGAGTCCAGTCACCACCAAAATTGAAGAAAAATTTCCCTTGACATCAGTGGATGTTGAGCAGTCATCCATGGAAATGCAGGAGAATACATGTAAATTCTAGTCAGGTTTTTGAGACAATAAATACAAGTTTTAGGACTTATGTTTAAAGATTTAGTAACAGATAAGAATTGAACAGCAGGTAACCTTTTAGTTCAGTGAATTATTAATGTAGCTGTTCTCTCAGTAGGTTCGAACTTCTTTACCCTCTTCTAAAACTAAGCTGATATGTTTGTTAAGCTGGACCTTGTCATCCTGCTGCTGTCCATTTTCATAGGGCTACTGCAGAAGGACTGCAGATTTGTAGAAAAGAAGACATTGCATTATTTCTGCATTGGGCTTCTTACTCAATAATATATCAGAAAGGCAGTTTAATTTGCAGTTATGCTGAATAGCATTACTTAATTTACAGTAAAATAAAATAAACAAGATAGTGACTTGTTTGAAAAAATTTTTATCTAATGTGTGACCTCCTTCCATCTCTTTTGCAAGGTCTTAGCAAACGCTGTCTACCCTACTCCATGCTGCCACAAATTAATTGTCTCATAGGCCAGTGTGCTGGTGCAGGCTGTTCCAAAGTGTTCTGTATTCCAGAACTCTCCCTTTCTGTCCAAGATAGCACTGTCACCTGAGATACTAAACTAGACATGGAAAGGATCAGTCACTACGAGCAGCATGTGAAGCCCAACACTTGCTTCATGTTTTCTTGTGTACCTGCACATAGAAAAGGCACTTTTGTGAGCCACTGCCATAGCCTCCTGAGATATTGGGCCATGCCTATGAGCCTCTGGAGAACAAGATGTAGAGGGATAATGGTGACATTTACCAGATTGTGCCAGCCTGAACTTCTGAAAACTTCAATTACTCTTAATGTGATCTCAGAGGCAACAATTGCTCTGCCTGAATAATAGACTTAACAGTGCTGAGGAACATAAGTAGCACCAGTCCCGCCAATCTTCCTTCATACTGGCAATGCAACAGACAAAACCACAGGAAATTGGATGTGCTTGTGTCACTGCCACTTTTGTGAGTACATCCTGAGTAAACAGCCACCTTTGTTTGCATTTGAAGCAAATTCTGAATCACCAGATCTCAAAACACGAGCTAACAGGAAGGCTGTGTCTGAACAGTGAGGCTGACCATTGCAAACCTAGTGAGATTCTCGATATATCTTATGAATGGGTAAAACCCTTACAAGGTCTTAGTGGTTCATGGTAATGTAACAGTGTCCAGGGTTGCATACTGAATGCAGCCTGCAGCATGTTATCTCCTTTAGTCTACTTTTTGCCATGCTTGGTTCCTTGGGAGGAGCATTAGTTACTATGTAGTAAACTTTACAATGCATATTTACTGCATTACTGCTTCTAAAGAGGTTCGTGTTATTGCCTGTAATAGTTTCAGATTGGTCAGCATTGCTGGTGAATTCTAGCAATTAACTTAAAGCTAACATGTTATAGACTACTAGATACACAAATTTTTTAATAGGAAAATACACATGTAAAGTTCTAGTCCACCTAGCAGGTTTTGCAATAACTACACTGTAGAAGGATCATGTGTCCGTTAATAAACGTCAGCTACACTTTTGAATTTCTTTCAGTAAACAGATGCAAACCAAGTGTGTTTCTTGCTGCAATGGTTGTCTTTGCCAGGCCTGTGCTTTAGTGTAGAACATGTCTGCTAAATTTGTTTTCTGAAGACGGGTCCCAGTCACTAGCCCATACTATTGTATTGTATTCAAAGGGGGCAACTGTGCTGCCAAATATGATAGGGAGCAATTCATAAGTCTATTTTCTGGTAGTTTTCAGTGTTCTCAGTTCTATTATATTAGACCCAGAGGGATTGATAAGGGAGAGAGAAGGCAAGTTTTTATTGAAATGCTTTGTAGTTGTAACAAATACTCTGATTCTATCAGATATGGTCAGTATATTGAAGTGCAGATATCAAAGGAGTAGGAATCCCTGCTGTCTATTACAAGCGGCGAAAACAAAATTCATGCTAACTGGGTCTTTTATTATGTTTCAGTGTCGCCCATCCAAAGGCCGAAAAAGAGGTTATTGCTGGTGTGTGGATAAATATGGACAGCCACTTCCTGGATATGATGGGAAGGGAAAAGGAGATGTCCACTGCTATAACTTGGAAAGCAAATGAGGACTGGGTGCCAGCTCTTCTAGCATCTGTGCATGGCCACTGGACCTCACAGAGACCTTGGAGGAGCTGGGCAAACACTGTGGGACTGCACTGTCTGTGGAGTAACAAGCTCTGCTTCCTGCAGCAGAGAGTTGCAGCCTCTGTGGATGCTGCTGCAGCTGCACCCTGCCACCGACACACATCGAGCTTCCTATGGGATGTATAGGGAGCTCTAAATTCCCATGTAAACCTGCACTATTGATACCCAGAGAGAGAGAGAAAAAAAAAAAGGCACTTCAGAATGGAATCAGGGAGTCTCCACTGACTTTTTAAAGAATGGCCTGTGACCAATTTGATCCCAAAAGATACTGTTTTTTTTTATTTTAAAGAATTTATAGACATTAAGCTTGTAAAAGTATTAAAAACTAAACCAAAAAACCCACTAGGATTTAAAGGTAAAGCTTTCTTTATAGGGCTGATGGGAAATTTGTCTTCACGGGTAAAAAGTTTTATAAAAATCTCAAAGAACTTCTTAAAGAAATGTATTTCTAAGACAAAGACATGGCTAYTTTTTTCTGTAAAATATATTATGAATATTCTGTTAGTCTGTATTTAATATAATTGTTTTTTAATAAACTTTATTTAAATGTAACATGTGAATACCAAATATTACACAGTAATTCTAGTGTATACATCTGTATGCAAAGAAAGAGTAAGGTTATGAAATGATTTATAAATACGTTTAAGTCTCTATGCATACACACTGATCTGTTCCAGGTAAGAGAAATGAATTTTTGGGGCAAAGGAAGTGTTTCCAGAAGAGATTGAGTTTTATTATTTGATATAACTACAAATGCCAAGATAATATTTTTTTTAAATTATTTTATTGATAATTCTAATGTACCCATCACTGACTTATGCCACTGGAAAGGATAACAGTTGCACTGAAGCTCTTGGTAAAGCTTTCTTTTGTCTGTACGTTGCTTCAGTTTGTGCGACAGGGCTTACATTTCCTCCATTTACTGCTCACAGAATGTTCATGGACAAAAAATTGCCATTACAGTACTACTCTTTGTATTTGCTTATTTATTTTGAAAAGGTGTTCTATTCTGTGTTGTCTTGGTACATTCTACCAAAGCACTTACTCTGTATGAGGAACTCCTGTTGAAAACAATGTCAACAAGATGGGGGGATTGTGGACCCCGGGTGTTGAGACCCATGCATTTCATTTATGCGACACACAATTGTTGCTTGCTTTGACTATGGTAGGAATCATTTGCCTGCATCTAAGCATAGAAAAAGAACCATTTGGTTTAAATATTTAAATACACTGTCTGTCATGGTGTTATATGTCTTTTTAATTGGAAGATAAGTGATTTGGTTTTGTTGTGGTATGTGATGCTTTCACATAAGGAAGGCTTTGGCAACTTTTTTTTTTTTTTTTTTTTTTTTTTTTTTTTTTGTTTTTTTTTTTTTTTTTTTTTTTTTATGTACTTTGAAAAATTCTGTATGACAATGAAATCTGGATAAGGAAAGGTGGCCTGTGAAATGTATAATCTTTCTGGAAAATAATGCCATATTTTGTATATGTATTTATTTATATATTTTATATAAATATTTTATATATTTATATAAATATATATTCTTATATGTCTCACTATAAATGTTTGATGTCACTGTAGAAAAAAGAAGCCATCAACACTGTAATTCCTTGTTGGGTTGGGAACTCCATGAAGACTATGGACATTGGGTTTTCACCTGCTGGGGCTAGGCGTTGTGTTGATGGAGGAGAGGCTGTGGTGCTGAGGAGCCCATTCCTCTCCCACTGCCTGAATTACAGCCATGCTTGTTCCTGCCAACAAAGGCAAATGTCTAGCAACTCTGACATGGAAGGATTTGGACATGCAKCTTGCCAGGATTGCATCCCATCACTATAACTCAGATATCTAAAGCCTTGCCCTGAAATGTATTAGCTGAACRGCACTATGAGTGTTCTCCACATCTTTCCAATTTCTGTCTGATGAAATGAGTTCATATGATCATTAAAACTGAAATTTTATAATCTCATGGTAAGAAAGAAATTGTGTGTGAAGTGATGCTTACTCCAGGCTAATACAGGTTTCCTGACACAGGGTTACAGAAAGCTTTGTGAGGTGAAGATTTATTGCAATATTTTTATTACTAAAGCAGATCTAATGCCTGCAAAGATTTATGATTAAGACAAAATAATAAATGCTGGACTTTTTTTTTTCCAGAGTTGTAAACCAGTTCTTTTCAAATAATTTCACAGAGAGAAGAAAGTTGTATATACACCAACATTTGGGCATATAATCATAGATAAGAAAATAAGGCCTTGATTCATTGAAGTGACTTATTTTGCCTCTATTTTTTTTAATATCTGGTGAGCCTTCTGAAAACAAAAATCAGTTTCTTGTCAAAAGTGATAGACATGTTTTGCAAGGCATCTGTCTATCACTTAGATCACATATTTTGAAAGTATGTAAGGTGTTTTAACAGCCTGTGACAGGCTTTATGATTTGGGTATTTTGTCAAGTAGTTCAATTTTTTGTTTTATCCTACAATTAAAAACAAATAAATATAGAAGAAACTGGCTAGTAAAGGTCATTAAGTCATATATTATGAAAAAACCCCAAACAAACTACATCTCAAGGAGCTAAATCTGATTTAATCGTGCAATTTGTCACATGCATATTTAAGGAATGACGTTCAGCTCCTTTATTAGTACTAACAGTCTTTAGTTATGTAACAGAGAAAACATACAGCCATACAGGGAAAGAAAAAAGATGTGTATAAATCAGTTTTATTTTGCTCCCAACAAATATCTTTAAAGAAAAATTGTGTTTTAAAATAGCCCCAAAAATAAAGTCTAACCTGTCATTTAAAGCWGCAGCCTTTTCAAAAGTTGCCTTTTAAATATTTTTTACAAGAACAGTTGCTCGCATTAGTACTTGCCATTCATTGTCAATCTGATGTGCCTGTTTAAAAGAGATAACTTTTTTAAAATTAAAGAATCAGTGGTGCCTTTTTCCTTTTTTCTATTTTATTTTTTTGGCATTCCTATTTCTGTGAAGACAAAGGTCCAATTCAGTAGACAAGAGTACTTGTCATGCAAAGATTTTTCTCATGGCTAAGGGCTGCAATTGAAGCAAATATATGTATTTGTGGTCCACACCCAAGCAGCAGAATGTGGGCAGCACAAAGAAAATGTATGGGTCAGTATCAGTTCAGAGGAAGACGAGTTATCTCCAGGTATAGGTTAGAAATGATTCCTGCTAAGAGCTGCTGTAAGTGGAGAACTTTGGATTTGGTGACAGAAATTAAACCAATGCATTAGAAAAATCCCTTATGTCTTGGTGCCTTCACTGTCTTCAGCTTCAGTATTTTATTAAGTGAAAGTCAGCTTTTTTCTAGTTTTTAATAAGCTCTTTCAAAAAACTAAGGCTATATTAATATTAAGAAGCCTCAGAAAAAAAATTGTAACTTATAACATTATTTGCATCTCAAATATTTGCATGGCAAGGCATTATAAAAGATCAAAATATGTATTGCGAAACTTGCTGATTTTTCCGAGCATGTTTTGTCTCTAGATAGTACATGGGTACCATATGGAGCCCAGATGAATATTGTAAGTATTTATTTTAGTATGGGTGATGCATAGCTGTATAAATCCCTATAATTGACCAGAATACAAGTTAAAGCTGCCTGCAGACAGCTCTATTTTCTTACAAACTCTGAGAAAGTTCCCTTTTTCATTACATCTACTGTGCTTTATTTTTTTGGAGCCCAGAATATCCTTTTCCACCTCTTTGACATACCTGCCTTTCAGGGCATAGTGTTAGCTATTTGTGCACGAGGGAAGGAGGCTTCATTGAATACCAAAATCATGGAATTAATTCATTTTTAGTACAGTCTGAACTTTTTTTGACTAAATTCCATAGAAACCCTACACAGCATAATTTCTTACTGAACTGAGCCCTAAATTTAAGTAGTGGTTTTTCAAACTATTTGGGAAATCATCTTTGTATATCTCTAGTCACTCTAAAACTGTGTAAGCAAGGATAACTCTGCAGAGACGTCACATATTAGCAATAGGAATTTTATTTAAAATGAGAAAAGTACTGAGCAATTTTCCTGGAGGCGAAAGCATATTAGTATCCAAAATGAAATGTTTATATATGTAGCTGTTTTCTCTGTGGTCCTGATGTACCTTTAGAAATCCTTCAATTCTATTAATTTCTACCAGAAGAATATGCTTGCTTCCTCATTACAAAGGACTCCTTTTTCTTTCCCAACTCCCACTTTTTTGATTTTTTTCTGAGAGATCCAAAAATAAGATCCAAAAAGGATATCAGAATATTCCAAGGACAAGATTTCTCTGGTCAGTATGGCTTCATCTGCAAGCATGCAAAATATGTTCAAGGCTTTTAGAAGAGAAGTCGTTTGGTATGTCCAGTGGACCTGGGTATCTTGGGGTCTCTATCCTTGGAGATACTCAAAAGCCATCTGGACATAGTGCCAGGCAACCATTCCCTGGTGGTCCTGCTTCAGCAGGCAGGGGTACACCAGGTCACTTTCAGAGATCTCTTCCAACCTCAAACGTCCTTTGAGCCTATGGGCCTGTGAGCCTATCAGTAGAAGTTTGGTGTCCCAAGTTCCAGCTTGTGAGATTGTCTACATTATGCAACATGTTGATTGAGAAGATGTTACAACATTTTTTGCCCAAAAGAAAATTTTCTGGTAAAATGGCAAGTAGTACAAATTCATTGTTCAATAGAACAAGCTTTAGTCTTAAAACTCTGCATTTTATTTACTTTTTCCACTTCAGATTTTGAAGAAGTAGAAGCATATATACCAGCCTTAGAGAAAATCCCATTGAAAAAAAAACTTTCTTTTTTGCCTTTACCCTGTAAATATGTTAAAAAATGCAAATTACTTCAAGGCAGAATGTTGCTGCTGAAAAAATATGGAGACCAAGTATTAGCAAAAGCAGAGGGTGATGCTGCAAATATCAGTTTATCCTTGCAGAATTCATGTCCTGCTGCTGTATGCATTCTGGCTTTCTACTTCTGCTGACCTATCCAAATTCCTTAAGAGCCTTTCTCTGTCAAGGCTAATTTTACCCCACTG
The DNA here is from genome assembly GCA_014549065.1 of Cardinalis cardinalis. NCBI lineage: Eukaryota > Metazoa > Chordata > Aves > Passeriformes > Cardinalidae > Cardinalis > Cardinalis cardinalis. The sequence continues at coordinate 82,943 of JACDOX010000338.1, forward strand.
CTCTCCCCATGAGTGGGGATGGAACAAAAGTTAGCAAAATTATCTCTGCAGAACAAAGCGGAGGTTTCATGCAGAAAAATTGCCTAATCTGAAAAGATCTAAAGAAAATGTCACTGAGAAGGACTGCTTCCCATAGCCATTTGTAGTAATACCTTCCTAAAGTGGAAGGACTTGCTTACAAGAGCCAGGTTGAGAGAGCATTTCCCTCACTCCTTGCAACTGGAGAGCAGAGGCTATTTTTGCCTGCTTATGCCATATCGAGAATATTCAAGGTAAAACTTGTTTCCTATGTCTGCTATGTATCATGTAAATTGCACTCAGTAAGACCTAACTAAGCTTGTATAGTTGTTGATTATTGTTTTATCACAGGGGTGCTGCACACAACCTTCTGCCTTCAGATGCTGCCATACATTTCTACAGCTGCTATTACCATACTACCAGTAATTTGTTGCTGATCTCCTTTTTCTGTTCCCTTGCTGGAGCTAAATGGTAATACTTTAGCTGCCAAAGCAGCAAGAAACAGAAACTGCAGGCAAAGAAAAAATCTAAAAGATAATGACTATTATATCCACCATTTGCTCTAGACCTCCACAGACATCTCACACTAAGATGCTATTCCAAAGAACCTCAGCATTTCCACATCAGCTTGGTGCATTCACCACAAAGCACTCAGTGAGAGAGAGAAAAAATCACCTGTCACCATTTGCATGACTATGCAATTAAAATCTTCAGTATAGACAGAATACTGCCTTTTGTTAGCGTATGCCTACGTTGGAGGAGGCTGAGAGCAAGAGGAAGACTGCCTATGCTGTACTCAGCTTAGCAGAACTGTAGCACAAAGGCTCTGCTAGAAGAGCTGTGTCTGTTGGTCAGGCTGATGGAAAATGTAGCTAGTAAGGAAGCAGCAAGGAGTCAAGCACAGCCCCTCACTCCCCTTGTGTACCCTTGTCTCTGCTGGGCTGCCCATGCTGCCACTCAGACTTGATAATCCAAGAAGATGTCTGAAGAGATGAGCAGAAACTTTTTTAAAATAAAACAGCCATGATCTGGAATGGACTAAATTTTATATTTAACCTTACCACAACATCCAAGAGCACCCTTGCTCCCACATCTTCCTCATGGGATGCTCTCCCTGTGCCCTCACAGTAGCTTCCTTGCATGAACTTTGCTCTATGGGGGCAGTCATAAGTCAAGGGAGTAGAAAAGGAGGGAGAGCTGTTTGTGGGCAGAGCTATAATCGGAGCTATTTTGCAAGTGCTGGTATGTTTGGGCTCCTGCTCCACTGCTGGTTTTATGGTACTAACTGGTAATACGGAACGAAGTGGCTGTATTGCCGACAGATCCTCTCCTTCTTTGTTCCCTCCCACTTTTAACCTAAAAATGGCTAGATAATATGGGGTGTAAGAGAAGCCTTCCACTCCCACTAACTCTGCTACTGTTACTCAATATATACTGCCTATCTGAACCTCGGAGTCAAATAAACACAATTAGGTGTTTGCTATGACGTTCATACTCTACTTTCCTGTGCAGTCTGGATACCTGCCCACTTCTTAATGCAATGTACAACAATTGGCCCATGAATGCGAAATGTGTTGGCAAACAGAAAACATAAGACCTGTCTTCAGTGCAGCCTGGGGAGACTGTTTAGTTTCACTGATAAAGTAGTGGTTTATCAGTGGAGTGACAGCTGAGGAAAAGTAGACCAACTTCAAAAGTGTTGTCTAAAGACTAAAGATACATATAGAACTTGACCACTCAGTTTGCAGCATGATGAGAAACTCCAGCTTGGAGTGAGTAGTTTGGATCTTTTTTTTTCAAAGGCATTTTTTCTTTATTATTTTATTTTTAGTGTATTATTAATGTTATTATTATTATTATTACTATTACTATTACTATTATTAATTATTATAATGGGTTGAGCAGAGGTTAAACATCGGTGTTGTTCTGCAATAGCAAAGCAATGATGTGTGTAGAAACATAATTCTGAAAAGTCAGTGCTGCTAAACTGTGGGTAAAGAACACACATCTTTATTTCTGACTTTAAAAAAAAATTGCTCTGTTTTAGCATTTTTTTAGGATTCCCTTGTAATATCTAGTGCTATGAGAGCTGAATGCTTTCCAGAAAGGCAGTAAATCCTGTGACAAGTCTCTGCCATGTGCCATTCCTTTCCATCCCACTTTTCTTCTCCCTAAGAAAGCTATATATGATGCATTTTTCATTTACCTTTTAATTTTTTTCTGTGTTTAAGACTAACATTAGCAAGTGCAAGATCAAAGGAATATGTTTGTTTGTAAAGTAAAAGGCTAAATTTTCACGTGCTTATTATCTTAATATGCATTTTGGACTGGGTCTGCAGGAAGCTGTTCTCTAAGTCCTTCTTTTCCAAAGCATGTGTTCTTGTGGTAGAGAAGTGACAGAGATGCTGATGATCTTTCAGTGTTAGGGTTGCCTACCCTTCACCACGATTTCTCTACTCCTTTCTCTCCCCTCACTTTCTGCCAGCTCTAGCTGATACAAATATGTGTCTGCTGTACACCAAAGCAATGAGTAGAACTGACTCAGTATAAACAGAGGCCAATACTAGGCCTCTGTTTTTGGTTGTCTTTGGACAGCTTTAGGGGAAACAATGGGTATAGAATGAAGTACAGAAGGCAGTGACCTCATTTCTGTGCTATGAACATTTTACAGCTGGCAGTAGGCCATGGGCAGGAGGAGGCGTGGCTGGAAAAACCCTGCTGCAGCAAACTTGACGGTTTTGGCAAGAAGAAATGCAAACTGGGTAGGTAGGGTTCTCAGATGACATGAACCAAACATCACAGATGCTCATCTAAGACCTTCCCACCACCTAATTTCTTTTTAGGTAGAGTAGGAGAAATGCAAGTGAATATGAAGGGAGGGAGCTGAAATAACAAGGATCAGTACATCTCCTTTACACATCCAGCTACACACTTGAGCTGGRTGAATATCCTGTGGCACCTTCCTTGTTTGCCCACTCATTCCCACCAGCCTTGGCTTGCCAGCACAGGAGGAACCACTGCAGCAGGCACACACTGAAGCCAGCACTGCCAGCTGACACATGGAAAAGAAAAGAAAAGAGAAGAGAAGAGAAGAGAAGAGAAGAGAAGAGAAGAGAAGAGAAGAGAAGAGAAGAGAAGAGAAGAGAAGAGAAGAGAAGAGAACTCCAATAAAACAAAACCAAAACCAACCAACCAAAAAACCACTAAAACAACAAAACCAAAGTGCTCCACAAACAGAAAAAATAGAACAGAGAAAAACTGAAGACCTTTGATTTTTCACCCTGATGTTTGAGGCTGATCATAAAAATTAGGACAAAGCAAGGTGTGTGTCATCTATGGTGTAAATGTAGTCTAAGCTCCCAGCAGAATTTTTATAGGGAAGGTAAAATTTGCCTGCTTTGCCTCCTTGTATTAGTCCTAATCCCAGTATATGAAAGAGTCCGGTTCTAGTCCAACAGCTCTACTCAGCAGCTGAGCACATGTCTGTCCTGGTGAGTCCTGGCAAGATGTCATAGGAGGCCCGATTGCAGATAAGGAGGCACTCCTCCTCTGGCACTTTCAGTGGGAAGTAAGGGGCTAAACACTTCTAAGAAATTGGCCTATCATTCCTGAATGATGTACAAAGTAACTTCTGCTTCTGGTATTTAACAATTACAGGAAAGAGTATCTCCTAAACCCCTGTCCCCACTGAAAACTCCAATTTCTTATAGCTAGGATGGGAACTTTCCACTCTGTAAAATGTTGGAAGTAGGTGTCCACTGGATTGCTATTCTGMAAATAGACTATTACTACATAAACTATTAACGTTTACCCTATATGTATAATAATCCCAACAAAAAGAATCAATTTCTGCTCTTTAGAGATAAATCTTTACACAAGGTCTGTGGTAAGAGCAGTCAGAGTACTCTTAAGAGTGTGCTGTAGCTGTGAGACTATGATTTCCCCTCCTTCCTTCACCATTTTCACTTTGCAATGCCATGACAATTGTTCCATGCTGAGTACACTCCCTGAAAAGGACTCCAAAACTTGCTGCTTCTTCATTATTTTGATACAGAGACTGCCAAGCATTTGGACATAGTGAATGTGGTGCAGTGGTGTAACACAGTTTTAGCAGGTTTCGCAGCAGCTCATCATGGGGATGTTAGACATTAGTTAGTTACAATACCAATACCATTACCATCAACTGCTTTTTTGCAGTGCTTTCCTTGGGAAGACCTCAAAAGACTTCACAAAGGAGGTCAGTAGTATATCCACACTTTTAAATCTAGAGCAGTTTAATAGACCCCCATTGGATCGCAGACACTGTCATGCAGATACAACACAGTCAGCAAGAGCAATGTATGAAGCCACAGAAACGTGACAGGGAGAGCAGAGATCACTCTTTCACTTTGCAGTTTCAACAAGGAGCTTCCCTCTCCCATTTAAAACTCAATTTGTGCCAACAAATGGCAGGACAATTTTAGGGTTTCACTTCTGCCAGACTCTTAGAAAACGTTATCACTATCCTCTCCGGCTGTCTTCATAGGAAGGGCTGGTGCAGACTGTTTTCACCTGTGCGACTTGCTTAGTCCCACATCCATTTCTCCATGGACAAAATCAGCTTGAAGCCAAAATGGAAGTCACTTGCATTCTCTTTTTCTCTGCAATCACTAAGTCAAAGGAACATGTAGGGGAGGGAAATGGACTGTATCCCAAGTCAGGAGCACCCTCTTCTCTGCTTTCAGAAAAAAGTGTGAGGCTGGTTTTTTCCCAGCCTCCTCTTTATAACTTCTGACTTTATGTGCAGGAAATGGCTCTTTCTAGTCTTGATGTTATCTTGTAAATGTACTAATACTGCTGCCTTGGGCATTTGAGTGGAGAAAGGCATCCAAATTTCCTCTCCAGAAAATCTTTTAATAACTTCCCTTGGAGGCAGCTGTTTTGCCCAAGACAGAGGCTTGCATGGCACAGCTGGGACTGGAGAGGAAAGGACTAGGGCAATGGGGCAGGGAGACCAAAAGAAGGAAACTCATTGAATGTAAAAGGAGCATGGCATGCAGGAGGCAGATTTGCAAGACTTTTGCCTGTTTTCCTGCTGAGGTCAGACTGTTGAAGGGAAACAAGCAGAAAACAAGAGACAAGGGCAGAGCAGAAGACTTTTAATAGCTCAAGCTCATTTTAAATAATATTGTTAACATTGGGAATGACTTACATCGCCAAAGGGGGTGCAGAATATTATATTGTGTTTTGCCATTTATCCAGTGCATATGTTTAAAAAATATACAAATACTGTCCCATCAGGAGCTTCGGTATATAATATTTCTTTTTTAAGAAACAGACTGGCATTGAAACAGAGGTGCAAAAGCAACATAATACGTTCACAAAACATGTTTTAAATAAGTTTCTAAGCATGCTTTCTACTGAAATCTAGTTTTAAAAATTCAGTTTTACATCTATAAATATGTAGTACAAAAATGCAAGTTTACAAGCCATTTTTCCAATAGCTATGCCATTTGAATGCTTAAGTTGCAGCATTCCTCCAACATATATTTAAGCACAAAAATATTAAGTATTTAAATATAAAGTTATGAAGTGTTTGAGAACATAAATTAGTAACCACACATAGAGATAAAAATACATGCAGTGCGAAATAAATAATTCATCAGCTTTACATATGAGAATATATATAATATTATACAAACCAAATATACAAGATTATAGGATTTGATCTTGAAGTAGCTTACATTTGTCACTTAAACATGTAGGCAATCTCAGTGCAGTAAAAATGTTACTTTATGGGGTTACTCATACACTCAAAATCAGGTGCACAAGACTACCCTAGTGAAATGGCTCCTGACTGGAATTGTTCCCGACTATAACAGCCCCACAGAAAACTTGGTGTGAAAAACCTTGGGGTTTAGTTTTATTCTTGTGAACTGAGATACTGTTGGCATTCTGGGTCTCCTTTAATTGCTGGAGATCCGGGAATTCTTCTGCCGTTTTTTGGATAGACACACCAGCATTCAGCAGGCTCTCCATTCAGCAAAGTTTCACACTAGAATAGTATTAGCAAAAAAACCACCAAACACAATAAGTAACTGTAAGACTACCTGTGAGGTACTGCCAATAGAGGTGTTGGACACAATTAGGATCAGAAGACGGGGACCTGCCGTGCATAGTCTTGTTTTGAATGCAGTGGTCTGCAGAGCCTCTAAACAACACACTTGGTTAGGGAACCAAGACCTAAGCTCAGCTATCACAAGAGCAACTTCAGATTTAAAACTGTCCAGCCCTTGATGAACAGCAGTAGAAAAAAGCTGTATCTCCCAGCACCAGTATGAGAAGTGGAAGGATGGCAGAATATACACTCTCATAGGGTGAGAGCAGTGATTGAATTTTCTGTCTCTTCACACAAGGAGACAAAAAAGGTGATATGTTTTGGGTATTTTTCTTGAGGAGTTTCTGTTTGTGCTTGATTAGATCCCAGGTTACAGTGTTTGTGAGTCACACCATGATGCTATGCCCAAAACCAAGGAGTCTTGGTGACACAGAATTATGCAGACCTACTAAATTTGTGTGCATGACCTGTGGTTACAGGGTGTGGCTTGAGGTTCCGAGCTTTAGTTAGTGTTGCAGATTACTCTCACTGTAACTTGCAAAAGATTTTTTGAGGGTATAATGGAAATGAGCAAATAACCTAATCCACAGGCAGCACAAATCAGTATTTTTGTTAGGCTTCCAGAAGGTTAATTTTTCTCTAAAGAGTTTTTTTTTTCCACTGCCTGTGTGGGTTTTCCGCTGCCTGTGAGCTGAGAGCCCTCTTTTTACATAGTGATTATTATATATTCAATGGGTTTGGCAGGTAGTATGGCAGATCTTATGAATTAATGTCAACTGAATGAATGCTAACAAATCAGGTACACGGCAGCAGATAGGGTTAAAATATTTTGGAAAAGGCTTTGAGTACACCTGTTTTGTGAAGGGAAAAGACTTTTGCCTCTATTGCTGACAGCCACCAGCATGCAGCTGACCTTGAAGAGAAGGACAAACCATCTGCTCTAAGTATCCCTGTTTTCACAACCTGCTGCAAACTTGTGAGTTTGGGAGCAGAGGGCTGTGAAAGGGTTGGCTATATGAGGCTGTGAGCAGAGGGGGGAAAAGGCACGCACCTGCTTGCTGTGGTAAAATCCATTCTTGTTGCAGTTGGGCAAGTAAAATTKGTAAATCTCTCCTCTGCTTCTCTGAGCCTTTGCCAATTTATACAGGGCTCTGTAAAGCTCCTTCTGACAAGGACTCTGCAAGAATACCAGGGTAGTGAATACCAAAATCACAAGTAAATCAGCTACATAAAAGGTGATCAGAATATAGACAGTAAAAAACTGAAAATACTTTTTAGGCATAAAGTCTACACCAGACTGTTTTGCATGTAGTTTTTCTTCTTTCAGTAGAAGCACACCCAGAAAACTCTGGTGTTGCATTCAGACCTTTGCTTTTATTCTTTGAGTTTTTTTCTGTTCTGTAAACATGGAGATTTTAGTCCTTAAATTGCCACTCAAGAACATTTAACCTGTACTAAGTGAACACATTACTGCTTAGAGGATACAATCTATCATCTGATAGGGAGGTGGAAGTTAGAAGACTGGTACATGAGATTGGTCACGTTTTCCAGGTTGCCATGGCTTGTGCTGTGTTGAGATATGGAAGATAGGTACAAGACATACAGAGATGGTGCAAGAACAAATATCTGAATGTTTTTTATCTTTTGTACAGGACAGAACAATTGCCAAAGCAACATGGAGCCATTCTATAGCTTTGGGACCAAACCCCAAAGTTCTTGGAACTGGGAATGAAGAACTGTTTGCAATATTCACTATTTTCACAATTTGCTGACTCTCCTTTTCAAAGTCACAATTTCTGTACATCAATAGTAACTAACACATTTGAATCAGTACAAGAAAGGAAAACTAACTGAATAAGTATTTCTACTTCTGAGYGAAAGCATAAACTCTGCTTTTGCAAAACCTCCCATGTTAGCCCCTCATATAAGCTGTCATATTCCAGTCTGTGGGTTTATCTGTGGCTCAGGGTGAGAAAAGCAGAAGCCCTAAAAATCAGAATTGCAGCTAACAGCACATGTACATATTCAAACTAAATCAATGATTAAGTCTTGTTCTGGATATGGAATGAGGCTTCCTAAGGTAGGGTGGTGATTAGTATATGTTTTCTTTTTCCTTTCCATTTTGTCAGTGATCATTACGAACAAAAGCTTCTGTGCTGCCCAACGAACCCAGCTCCATAATGCAGGGGTGCAGCTGCCGCCTGGGACCCGTCTAATCGTGGTTCTCTGGTGCCCTCAAGCGGAACACAAACCTGCTTGCAAAGGCYGTGCATTCTCATTACCCAGTAGGATTTTGCAGTGTCGAGCCCCACTTTAATTGTTGAGGTTTTTTTTCTTTCTACATGAATACACTTAATAGTGTTTCCTTGTGATCAGAGTGAATCACATTTTGTTTTCCATTGATGTTTCTTCAATAAATTCATATATTCCCTTTTATTTTGCTGTGTGTTCGACCAGTGAAAAATGCCTTTTCTTACCTAAAACTAAAATGAAGTCCAAGAATTTAATATAGATTCTTGTAAACTAAGGGGACAGGTTATAATCTGATTGTARATATGGTGAAACATTCAGCCTCTGCATGAAGTCTGTTCAGGACACACCTGATGCATGCATGTTATTATGGCTCCAGACGTTTTGTCTGTTCCTCAAGCATGTGATGAGAACTTCCAAAAGCTGGTTTGCCAGCTACCCAAAATACTGATATTTCAATGTTGATGCTAGAAATTTCAGTAGAGCAAGGCTCTACTGAAATGGTCTCTGAAAGTTTTACAAAGAAAACCCACCTGCTCTTTCCATTTCTTGAGTTCAGATATTCTCTTTGCTTTCATGTTTTCATACGCAGTGATGGAATTCCAGGGAATTGATTTATCCTGGCCAATGGGAAACATCAACTGATAGTTCAGCAGCTGATCCTGTGTTATTTCAGTGCTTTCCAGAGGCATATCATCAGGTTCTATAGAATCTGGAAGTGATGATATTAAAGTAAACATCTTCAGTGAAATTTGGCACTTATTTCTCAAAGTTTAAAAAGGTGAAAAGAAAGGTCAACCAAAAGAAAAGAAAAAGTAATAGCTAAGACATCCATTAAAGTATATCCTGTAGGAATAAATTACATGTGCAGCATGGCAATTTATACTTTCATAATAAATTCATAGACGGGCTCAGCAGCTATTCTCAAACAAGTTGATTATTTTATGATCCTTCAAAATTACTTGAATCCCAAAGATGAAGTTGCAGCCCATCTGTTAGACGTGGAAAAAAAACCTTCTCGACTACAGTGGGTTGTAGAAACTTGGCTAAATGAGAAAAGATTGATGTTAAACTTGTAATGAATTTAGATTTCTGTCAGCGTGATGTACTTCTGGTTTTATTCACGAAAGGAAATGGTCAAGACCTCATCCCAGGGTATCCTGTACTTTGCTCTTGCCTCATAAATAAGAAGGGGTAGCAATTCACAGGGGCCAGAAGTAGCTCCTGCTGACCTGCAGTAGACCAAATAGCAAAGAACTGGCAGAAAATATTTGTTTCTGCCTGATCATGGCCTTCATACCAGTGCCTAAATCAGCATGTGTGAACTCTTCCACTGAAAGCAAGAGAAGCTCTTTGCAATTGCAGGTGATTCATCATAGGATAAAATTTTTATGTATCTAAATTACTTGCTGGATCAAGGCTGTAAACAGGCAATGGATTGAAAATGTTCAAGGAAAAATGGTGAGAAATTGAGGAGGCAAAGAAAGGAAGAAAGAAAGGAAGGAAGGAATGAAGCTAGCAAACTCTGGAAAAATCAAATCAAATATAATGCAGGAGGCTTAAATACTCAATTTGGTCACTGTTCTCTGCCTTCCCCACCCCCTCAACTACAAGAGAAACTCCACTAACTTCTACTAATGGCTATTGTTATTTTGAGTCAATGATGATTATTTTTGTAATGCTACTGAGTTACTTTAATAACCACTTCATAGACATAGCAGTAGTGATGATGATGATGATGATGATGATGATGATGATAATAATCATCATCATCATCATCATCATCATCATCATCATTATAATAATAATAAATTGAAAAATACTAAAATAACACTGAAGAAGTTCCTGCCCATCATATAGTCTAAGATGCTTGAGATGCCTTTTTGCCTCAAGATAATTTGGCTAGCACTCCATCGCTCCAGGTACATTTTATTCCCAGGCACAAAGCCTTTACATTCTCTATCATGACTTTTAGAGATGGACATAACCAAAGCCTATAAAACATTTGTCCTACTCCAGCTACTGTCTGCTACTAAAGAAAAATTGTCTGCAGCCTCCCAGATATTTATTGTAGTTATTCTGCATTGTTCCATCATTATGCTTTAGGATTTTCATGCTTTCAGATTGTAGCATACTAGCTTGTTGCGAAATCTTAGGTCCGGCACCAGGATGCATCTCAGCTCGAACAGGTCAGAGCACGTTTCCCTGGAAAGTGCATTCCAGCCTCCATATATTTTAGACGCTTCCCTAACTTCGCTCATTGTTCCCAGCTTCTGGCTCCCATAGCCCGCGTCGCGCCTGCCAATTCCTCCGGCTGCCCTCGGCGAGGGCTGTGCCGCAGCGCCCGGCGCGCAGCTCCCGACCGGGCCCGCGAGGTGCGCGGAGCGGGGACGCGATGGCGCGGTACCTGCCGGCTCTCCTGTACGCATCTCTCCGACCTCGCTGGCAGGCAAGCACGTCCCGTGCCCCTGGATGAGGGCGGAGAGCGGCCGGGACTCCCCTGCGGGGATGTGGCAGCGGAGTCCCAGGCGGCAGCGGGCGGTGTAGACCCCACAGGGCTGCCCCGGCCCGAGGGCACAGATCTGACAGCAGCCGCAGCCCGGCTGCCGAGCAGCCTCCGGGCAGTCGGGCGGGACGGGCGGGCACAGAGCAAGCCTCTCCGGAGTGCAGGGGGCGCAGAGCACGGGCTGCGCGCCGCGGGCGAGGCGGGCGGCCGGCAGMGCCGGCAGCAGCAGCAGCGCCCGGAGCAGCAGAGCCAGGAGCCAGCCGCGGCGCAGCGCGCACTGCGAGCCACTCATGCCGCTGAGCAGGGGCTGGGGGACGGCAGCTTGGCGGCCTGGAGAGCAGGAGGCACCTCACATACATTCGGCTTACTCGGGTCATTTATATAGTGCTTTGCCTGACTATTAATCTTTAACCCCGAGTTAATTATTATCTGAACAGGGGGCCAGAGAAGCATCGTTTCACTGGCCGTTCAAGTCCCTAGCCGCTGTTCCCCTCCCCTTTCGCTTTCCTCCTTTATCAATTTTCTTTCCTCCAGACATGCAGGAATGCTTTTATTCCCTCACTCCCGCCTCTTTGCCCCAACAGAGTTAACGAGGAAAAATGTGGTGGGGGCTGGAGAGAGAATTGGCAGAAGGGAATGGATGAGTGGGGGCTATCCTCTCCCTTTTTGCTTGTCGCAAATGTCTCCTGTTCTTGACTTTTCATAAAAATGTAAATGTTCAAAAAACAAGGGGGGAGGGGTGGTGGGAGGAGGGAAATCCCCTTGAAACTGAAGCAACTGAATTCATATTTTCACAGCAGCAAATGCAACAAACCCTTGTTTAATTTTCGTCATGTGGCTGCAGGTTAGGAGTACACTGAAATACCGAAGAGGAGGCCTCAAGGGTAATAAAGCCATCAGGATCTTGTAACTACTGCACATTTGCACGTAGGAGTCCTTGCATTAACCTCCAGGGGTGGCTGCGCAGCTGAAGCAGGATCTCATGTGCCTGGGCTCGGTTTTTCTCCTGGGGTGAGAGAAGGATCAGTCCCCAAAACATGCACTTCAGGGAAACCAGTATTTTATCAAACAGTTAAAAAATAAACTAGATACCTGCTTTTCTGTCTGTCCTTTTAACTCTCTCCGTCTCCTGATATGTCACCTAAGAGGAGGTGTAGGTGGGAAATCTTTCCTTTTCTGCTTTGCCTGCAACAGTTGTGACTCTAGTAAAARTACTCAAACTTCACTGCGTTGAACAGATTATTTTATCCTGGTACTCACAGTATGTACCAATCTTGAAATAGCACATTCCACTGCAAAGTCATGTGATGCAGCATGATTTTTCATTTACTTGATTTTTTTTTTCATTTATTTATCTCCTTTTGTAAATACATCATTTATGTGAAAGAAAGTGAAGCAGAACTGCAGTGCAGTTTAATGTTGTTATTCACCCTGTTCTTCAATATTGATGACAAAGGTTTTATTGATAATGTAGTGATTTCTTACCCCTCTATACTCATAAGTCAGTTCTCAAAAGAATTCTCATTGATTACAGACTTGAAACATTTTCACTTAATTACTTTTTTAAAAAATTCAAATACTTTCAGGCATCTCTATCTCTATACACCAAAATTGAAACTCTTTAGTATTTTAAAGTACTTTAAAGAAACCGAATTTTACAGATTTTAAAATAATTCTCTGGACTTCACATGTTTGACTCAGAGTAAATTTTGGCTAAAAATGTAGAGAACAGCAATTGCAATTAGACTTTTTAAACTATTTTCCCACTTTAATTTCTACTTTTGCTTGTGTATCTGTCTTGGAAAACTACGACTCTCTTACCATTCAAAATGAAGTGAAAAATATACAAGAATGTGTCTATTTCCTCTCCCAAAGAGAAAAAGGAAACAAGGCAAAACAAAGTCTCTTTCATGAAGAAACATGATAAAAACCCCCAAAAAAATGAATGGAAAGTAGTCCAAGTTGTAAAATGAAAAAGACCCAAAGAACTCATATGCATTTGTATATGTGTATGTGTGTATTTATCAATTTATCTATGGATTTTGCTGTTTAGACAGCTTTTTATGAACTGAATTGAGGATCATTGACTGACTGCTTAACATAAGCTACTGGCCTCTGAAATTATTGTACTCCAGCCTGCCACTGTCCTGACTGCAGTTTTTCTGTCTAAAAAAACAGGTGAACTGAGAGTAAACAGCTTTAAATGATATAAGTGAAATGATTTTWAAAAAAGATTTTTTAACTCACAACCATCATTTAAAGTAATGAGATAAAGATACAATGCAAGAAGAGCATGCTTGTCTGATATACAGGTCTACTTAAAAAAACTACCGTTAGTTTAAAGAAAATCTCATGCTTCCCATGCACCATCATGTTTTCAGGTCTTCAGGCACATTTTTCCATGCTGTCAGGCAGCTGGCAGTATCTGAACTGCTCAGGCAATTCCTAAGAACTTGTAGCCTTTAACAAGTCAGATTTTTTTCCGTGTACCCAGTAAGAGAAACAAAAGATAAATAACACTCCTATCCACAACGTGAAAAGTATTTTTGAAAGTGTTTTTGGTCTGTTTCCTTCATGGTTCCAGGTGCACTTGAAATCACAGCCCAGGCCTTTTTTTCCCTTGCTATCTTTTCTGAAATCAATTTGAGGAAACCTAAAAATCTGCCAAAGCATTTTGTGAGATGTTCTTCTGTACAAAAGGTAGACTCATAAAAATCAGTCTCTTTATATTTCATTTATGTAGGGAACATATGTTAGAACAGGTTATGATAACTTAGGACAGTATCAATCAACCAGACAATGCTTTCATACAGGCCATGGGACATCAATGAAGTGAAAGTAGTGTATATGTTTATGTAGACTCTGATGTAATACTACAACTCATCTACCAATCTCCATCTCTGACCCTGACATTTCTTTAAAGAACACAAGCAGATAAGAGCCAGGAGGTTAAAAACAGTAATGATGTAAAGTTGTGTTTACTGAAGACTTCTGATGGTAATTTTTAGGTTTTCCAACTGTTGACTCCTAACTTGAACCACTTGTCAAAAGACACCACATCAATCTCAGGCAAGGTTTACTTTTTCTGCAAGATTTTCCTGTTGGTTTCTCAATAATTCTTAGTCAATTACTTCACTTTGAATGATAAATAAAGTTTGGGATTTTAAAAATTCTTTTTCTTTAAAGTCATACGGAGTGACTCACAGAATGTAAAGTTCTATATACATTTGGGTACAAGTCATTTTTATTCACCAATTACCAAAAATTCAAGTAACTTGCCAAATCATTTCCTACTGAGACTGCTTATCTGGATATGTTTTTAAAAACCCCAAATAAACAGTGGAATATCCTCATTATCTTTTTTTAGGTAAGAAACTAATTCTAAATTTTAAGTATAATATCTGTAGTGGTTTTGGTTTGCTAATTTGAGATTTCTTGGCTAATGTGCTCATTATTGTGGGTTCAGTCCTGGCCAACTATTAATACACTCACTAGAATGTACTTACTTATTTCTTGCTGTGCGATAGGATTAGGAGAGAGGCAAAGCAGGCTCAAAACTTTAAAAGAGTATAAAGAAAAATTTATTAACAGTAACWAAAAGAAAGAGTGATAAGAATCAGAAGACAACCTTCAGAACACTTCTCCTCCCCATATAAACATTTCTTGCCCACTGATAAGGTAAAGAAACAAACCCTAAAATTTCCAGTCAGTTTACCACCTCTAGAATGGTCTTTCTTCAGTTCACTTAGCGAGAGAAGTTCCTCTTGTTAATGTCATAGAGACTTCTCCACAAGAAAACAGTTTTTTCATAGCTTTCAATTTCCACGAATAACAACCACCCGGGGAAATATGAAATTGTGAAATCCCTCCTATTTTCACAGCATCTCCCACAGCTGTGTTTATGGGCCATGTCAACTTATGGGGTACAGTTTTAAAGATGAGTTATTTAAAAGCAAAGGTTCTCATTATCAATCTCTGAAACCAACTTCATCTCTAGGAACGGAGATCTCCTCTTCCTGGGGGCACAGGATCTTCATCACTCTTCTCTCCTCTGTTCAAACTTCTAGTAGGATTACAGCTACTCTAACATCTGTTTACTTTAGTGTGGGGGCCTTTGTTCAATACCTACAATTTCAACACTTTCATCTCCCCATACCTTCATATGTTACAGGGGAAAAAAAGAGTCCTACTCCATAGCTTTATAAGAGGATTTCAGCCTAAAACTAAAGGCTCATCCCTTCTATCTGGGACTTGACTTCTTCTTTACTGGCCTCGGTGTTTTCATGTTGTTTCTTTATGTGTCTACACTYCTGACATGTTCTCTCACTCGAGGGAGGATTGAAGCGCTGAAAGAATCAATGTCTTGCCTGGGGCCCGTAGATGGGCACGTGACCCCGGCTGGACTCGGCGGGTTGTGGCGGGAATGCGGCTGGGGGGGGCAGCCAGGGTCTCAGCAGGCAGCACGCCAGGGCTGATGGCTTCTCCTCTGCCCCTGCCCGAGGGGCAGCCAATGCGGGGGTCCTGCGGCCGTCCTGCGGCAGGGGCCGCCGGGCCTGGCCCAGCCTGGCCGAGATAGGGGCCCGGCTGGTTTTATCTCTTTGCCCGTCGGAAGGGAAAAAAAAAGTTTCTGGGTTTCTTTCGTCTTTAACATGTGTTTTTCACAGAAGCGTGTATAGCTTTCCAATGATTTAACAGATTATCAATTCTCAAAACCAGCTACTGATTGGTTTCCTATCAGACAGAAGAAACTGCTAATAGTCTCTCCCAAAACATCACTTCTGTGGTGCAAAACTAACAAAACCACTATGATGCACACACACACATAACACAGACAATTGGCATCAAGCATATGAAGAGGAACAGCTATGATACAAATATAAAACACCTAGTTTCTAGTCTGAATTTATTACAAATAAAAGAATGCTTTATTTCAGCTGTGTGGGTTGTTATCAGGAATTCCAGTCAATTGATTTTGCTTAGGTTCTTGATGAATAATTTGATTCACACATGTTCTGATTGTTGTCACTTTATTGCAATGACATATAAGCCATTTGGTCTTATTTATCTATTCTGATTGGGTAAATATGACTTTTAGAACTAAATTCTGCATGCAGAGAAGGACATGTTCCAAGTTTGTGTTGCACTAACTTTTGGAAGCAGACTGACTTTTGCTATTTTGCCCCAGCAATTAATTTGGCTAAAATGTGGGAAATAGAAACTCTAGTGAGAGGCTGTCTCATGGCGAGTCTAGCTAGGGAAGGCTTCTATGGATTTTCTGCATTAAATCATGGGTCATGAAAAAAAGAGAAAAATGTTGTTTCTCTCTTTGGTGGCACCCAAAGTGTCTGGGTACTGAGTAAAACACCTTGTTTGCAATGATGTGCATACATAGACCAGCCAGAAAACTATTTTCTATGAACGGTTGCACTCGTCCGTCAAGAGAGGTTAAAGTCCTTTAGTCATCCTACCATGGGCCAGCTACTTTCTCAGTTTGCCTAGCTGGAAAAATAGTACAGAAACATTTTGACTTACTGTGGTATGACAAAGCTGAAAGTGTGTTACAGAGTATGAGTTCCTATGTAGACAGTTAATATAAAAAAAACCCTTTCTGCTATAGTCAGCATTGCTAAACACAGGTAGGGGTGTTTCTGTGACCAGCCATGGAAATAAAGGCTTTTCAGTGCCTACTACAGTGAGCTATAGCTTAGAAGGGACTTTCAAAAATGTAAAATACCCCTTCAGCGCTGGCTCCAGGCATCTAAACCAGGATAAGCTGTTTAAATATCTTTATATTTTTCAGCCACTGTGTCTTTCCAGGCCCAAACCAGAAAAGAACCCCACTAACCATATGATATGCCCTTTACTGCAGTCCCTGAAGGCTCTAGGTGCTGATAGAGTGAGACTCCAGCCCTCCCCACCATAAGGTTTACTTGCTGAAGTCGTTGCTACCTTATGCCAATGAAAGAAAAGGCAAATTCCCCAGAGGTTTACTCTTAAAACAATTTAAACATAATAGCACTTTCAAATACATATTCAAGCATCTCATGTGAAGTTTGAAGAATAAGACTACCACTTTCTTTAGTGTCTGGGTCTGTCACACAGGTTAAATACCAGGATTCACATGAAACTCCCCTTGCTACCTGAACTAATACATGGCTTTCCAGGCACGATATTTCTACAAATAGTGGGGAGAAAAGCAGACAGTACTGATGGGGAAAAGGGAGATCCAGACCCACACCAGGGCCATCATAGTCACAGCCAGTTGCACCACTTAGAGGGAAAGTGCCTGGAGGACAACAGCCAGCAGTAATTAATGTGTGTTGTTTTCTACCTTATTAAGTGCAACAGTGGATATTCTCTTTGACAGTAGATAGACTGGATATTGAAAGAAACTTACTGCTAACCCAAAACTGGAGGAGACCCTGATGTTTCAAATTCCTGATCTTTTCTTCTGAGGTTTTATGGAGACTTTTAACCTCTGTGAATATATTTGGCTCTTAGTACTTAAATCTTAAGTGTCGTTCTTTGATCTTTTCATTTTTAAAGAATGCTAATAAAAATAGGAATAGTCATAGGACTTAGACCAGAGTAAGTCAAGGGGTCCCTTTTCTCTGGTCAACTGGCCCTTGAAGTAGGAGGCCAAAACTGGTGACAAACATGCAGAATTGTGCTTCCTAAAGGAACAGGGCATTGCCTGCAGGCAGAGCAAAAGACAGGAGCCTGGATTTCTTAACAAGAGAGCACACAGAGTGGTAAATGCTGTTAAAACAGGATGACACATTTCTCTCTATCAATTAAAACTGGTTTTCACTTTTTGGCTATTCAATTCTGGTTCTTACAAAAATAACACAGTTTGCCCAGCTGCTTTTGTCAGGAAATCTGTCCTTGCCTTTTGTCCTGGGGCATTTCTGATTTCAGCAGGAATATTATTATTATTATTATTATTATTATTATTATTAGTAGTAGTAGTAGTAGTAGTAGTAGTAGTAGTAGTAGTAGTAGTAGTAGAGTAATACCAAAAGAACTTTTTTCAGGTTTCAGAGCCTCTACTGTTTCCTCAGATGTCATGAGACAGGACTCTGGGACTTCAGTCAGTTCTAGAGAGCCTGAGGCTAGCACAAATTGCTGAAATCAGGTAAGCCGCTGCTGGGAATCAAGTTTGCCTAAGCATTAGTGTCTGATAGTGTTGGATTTCATGCTGGCCAAATGCCAGGCACCCATTCCCCCTCCCATGCCACAGCTGGGCAGAGGAGAGCAAAAATTAAAGAAGTGCTCATGAGTTGAGACAAGGACCAGGAGAAAACACTCCAAGGGCAAAACAGGCTCAACTTAGAGGTATAAAGTGAATTTATTACTAACAAAATCAGAGAAAGATGATAAGAAGTAAAATAAGTCTTAAAACCACCTTTTCTTTCCCCCACCTCTCCCTCCTTCCCACTGAGAACGCAGGAAGACAGGGGRTGGGGTTTTGGGCAGTTCATCCCATGAGATCTTCCTCTGCTCAGGGAGAAGGATCTTTCTCCTGTGAGACTGTGGGGTCCCTCTTACAGGAGACAGTTCTCCAAGAACTTCTTCAACGTGGGTCCACTCTCACGAGAAGCAGCCTACCGCACCTGCTGCAACGTGAGTCCCTCCCACAGGCAAACAGTCCTCCCAAAATGCTGTGGCGTGGATTCCTTCCTTTTAATGTAATTTTCTACAAAGTCATGTAGAATACATTTCCCCTATGAGCTGATATTTTTCTCAGAGATAGCTGTCTTGTGAAAAAACCTGTTTTACAGACTTATTAAGTATATGCAAAAAAAGCATATAACCTGATATTTTAAAATATCAAGTTCAAGACTTATTTTCCTTTAACTCTTTAACTGATTTTGCATTCTTAGAAACTATACTAGCCAGCAGACCTTTGTGGTGTCATGAATCTGCTAAAGTGTTTTTGTTTCTCTTATTCATCTCTTCTCCAAATGTGATCATCATAGTCTTTTCATGTTGCTGGTCTTACACAAAGAATTTGCTCTGTGACTTGTTTTCTTTTATCAATTTTTATCATCTCCCAGCTGTGGCTAAAAAATTTTCTACTGAATGTACTAGTAAAGGTCAGGATGCACTGTTGATTTGCATGCTTGCATCATAACCTTTTTGGTATAATTGCCAATCCTACAGCCTTAGTGAACTTTTTCTCAGCTACCCTGAGGTATTCAGGATGCCATACAGCACTTCGTTCTCCACTATTCCAGTTCCATCCCTTCTTTCTTCTTTCTAGCACAGTTACAATTATAACACATATCAACAGTTTATTTACATTATATGTTTTGTAAATAAATTTTTTGATTGTAATTGCAAGCCTTCCATCTTATTGCAATGTCTTCCCTCTCATGGCTTCTTACTATTGCTGAGCTATGGTTTGTGCAGGTTTTGTGGGTTTGATGTTTTTCTTCTAAAGGAGTAACAAATGCTAAAGCATCCATGACCTTTGCATGAATACTTTTCACACAACACCAATTTGATTTAAGTGCATGCCATAAGATGCGATGAATTGTTTGTGCTCTCTTGGCTGCCTACTTTGAAACCCATTTCACCTGGACATCTTGTAAGTGCTTTTTTTGGATCCAGTTCCTCTCCAAGTAAATTTGTCAGCAATCCTGCTCATACTTTCTTTGCCATATTTGAGTTTGCATCAGCTTTCCATACTATAGAATTGAATTATTCAATTTCTATGAAGAGAATCTTAATTTTCCTCTCTTAGAGGTGTGAGATATTTCTTTTCCCCTATCATTGCTGGCACCTCCTCTTTAGGAGAAGATATAAGCTTTAGGAGGATTGTGGTATCTGCTTGTGGAAGAAAGTCACTACAAAGGACAAACTTGCAATGACATGAGGAGCTGAAAGCAGAAGACTGTTACAGTAGGAGATGTACAGCTAGGAAAGGCCAAAAGTATGAAGTGGAGAACAACAAAAGGGATCAATATGGCAGCAACAGTAAGAAGCAGAAGAAATATGAAGGATATTTTTCCCCTTTGTTCTTTCCATTTCTGCTATAAAAATGAAGCAAAACAGGGGGAAAAAACCACAAGGAAATCCACAAAGAAATAAAACATCACAGATGCAGGACAGTGAGTGACAGAACAGTGATGCAAGTTCAATCTTATTTTTAATAAACACTTAGGCAATGTGGAACTACTTTGACAGGTAACACTTAAAAGCACTGACTTCATAGTAAGGCTAGAAACACTGCCTTACTGCCGTGTGAGCCAGGACATTTGGTTTCAAGCTCCTATCTCACATGAGAAGGGGATTTGAAATGCAATCTGTACTTCCAGAGTTTTGTACTGTGGGCTGCTATTGAAATCAGATAGATAGAACTCCTGTCTCACTGCTGTCTGCTACGCATCTTCATGCACATGTACCATTTCATGATGGAGGGGTGAGGCTGCTGCATGTGCTGCAAAGCCACACATATGAGTATACCCAGGAGACTGGCAACTGTCAAGCTCTACAGGATTCACATGCCTGTTGGGACTGGCTGCACTGCTAAGCACCACTTAATTGCATAGAAGCATTAGGCAGCTACATAGTAGTAGAAAGCCTGAGCAAGGTTTGGGCAGGGTGAGGGTGAGCAGCTCAGGTCCGCGTCCTAAAGGAAATGGTAAGATCTCTGCCTAGTTCAAGTTTTTATCAATATTTGAAAATGTTACACAATTGCTTCTACTGCTCTAACTTTTCTAGGCGCTACTATGCTAAGTGTTTGTTCATTTGTTTCTAGTGAGTTGGAAATATTGAGGAGGGAACTGTTTTAGTAGGCATGGTGGAGTGCATCAACAGATTGAGCTAAGGGAGATCTGTGTGTTTGTATGTCTTATATAACAAAACACAACCAAGTACAGGTCAGTGACACTGTTGTGCGATTTATTACTCAGGGTTTTGTCCATAACAGGAATGTAACTATGTTGTAACTTAGAGGGAAAAAAAACCCAAACTGTTTTTATTTAAAAGTTTCCCACTTCTAGTTATTTTAAAATTGTTCAGCTGTGATGAGCAAATGAAGGACGTAGTTTCCATTTGTCTGTTACATAAATCTAAAATATGTCAAATACATATGCTAAATATTTTTCTCTTCGAACTGGCCTCCTACAGAAGCACTGCAGCTGGGCAGAGCACTCACAGCTCTGTCAACAAGAGTACTACCATTGCTTCAGTGGGAACAAGGCTGAGCTCATAAATCCTGGGTGAAGACATTTCTGTCTCTTCCCTCTGTTCTTGGTAATGTTTTTGTTCTTCTCCCTCTAACATCATGCTTAGTCACCATCAGCAGGTAGGTTGTGTAATATCAGGGACAAGTGTACTGAAAACAACTCCATAGGTCAAGGTCATAGCTTCACTCCAAAAGGAAAAATACTGCCCTTAGAGAACACTCTCAATGAGAAGGCTGTTCTGAACTTACAATTGTGTTCATATGAAAGTCAGGACAACACTAAAGCTCAAGAGCATGTTGCAACTCTGATTCACATTCATTCATGCAGGAAAATGGCTTTTTATTTTACAGAACAGGATGTCCTGGAGATTCTCTTCTCATAAGGATCTGGTGTCTGTAGCTGGTAACCTGTTTCAGCCTCAGCCGAAATCCATACTTAAGGTCTGTAATAATTAGGAAGACTTCTTTTTTAGGGGTGTTGGATTTTACAGCTCCCTTTAAGAATTTTTTTTTTTGCACTGTGATGATATTGTCATATAAATACTCATAAAGGAACTTCGTGCATGAAGAGAAGCACTAACCAAACAGTAATTTTGCCATTGTTTCCACTAGACAATGAACATTAAAAAAGAGTGAAACTGCATACTATTAGTGCTCCTCCCAAAGTCTATTCCTTTCAAAGTATACATACATAGTATGACAGAGAACTAGCCATATCATTTAAACTGAAAAATTTAATTCCAGTAGGTTTGTGAGTCTGCTGGAGAAATGAAAGGAAGTTCAAGCTCTGTAAACAAATGCAGAAAAAGAAGAGTTTGTTTGGTGGGGTTTTTTAATTTTTTTTTTTCCTTATGGACATCCTTACATGTAAACTATAGTTGTAGCAGTATAGTTTTGTAAGTGCAATTTGATATATTTAGTTTCACACTTTCTAGCATCCTGATTTTATAAATGAGACACAAATCTTCCTCTGAGAACACCATTCACTAAGGTCTGTACTATATAGGGCTGGCTGAAATTCCTTGGGATTGTTACATGCAATTAACCATTGATACTGTGGTTGCAGAATGTCAGACACATGTTGGAAAACCCCTGAAGAACCCAGTTGATTGTATTGATATTCTCATTAAATACTATAAAAGGTTTTATAACTTTTGCAAACTCATGAACACCTAAATTATTCCAAAACAAATATTCCATAGTCTTTTCTATTCATTTTTTAACATTCTAGAGAGGAAATAGAAGTAGTTTGCAACATCATGAGACCCCTTGGTTTTTTGCATCTGTTTGCCTCATAGAGCTTAAAAACTTGGAAAGACCCAAAGTCAGTTCTGTGTTACCATTTGGTACAATTTGTTTTCCTCCACTGGGATTTTATTGGCACTAACTAGCTCCATGAACCTGACAGGGTGGCACCCTTGCTCCCCGATAAACCTTCCCATCATTTACTGTGTTCTGAATTTCAGAAGTTTTGCATTGCACTTGGAATGAAGTCAAAGATACCTGAGACATTAAGTAGCCATATTACCTGGGTTAATCTTGCATTTAATGTAGCCAAAGCAGGGCTTTAGAAGGAATTTTGCAGCAATACACTCCTGGCCTCCTAAGGTCTGGAACTTGTCCCACACGACCTTTCCACTTGGCCTAACATCACGGAGGACATCAACCTAAGTAGACAAAGGCACTTTGAGGTGTGACAACAGAGTCCGAGTCTTGGCAGAAGACCAGTGTCAGATATCAGAGGGTATCAGATGGGCAAGGAATCTAACAGTGAAGAGCAGGCACTAAAGACAAAAGACATCGGTGTCTTACAAGGAAGGAAAGAGCTAGAGACCAGATTGGAGAAGACATTAAATGAAGACATTTGGAGACTGAGAAACTGGATGGACAGGAGCCAAGACTGACTTTGAGAGGCAACAGTGAGAAAGAAAAGCAGAAACAGTATCAAGACTTCCTGAGACTAGGATGAGAAACCTGAAGGAGCAACTGGAACCATCTGGGAAGGTACAAATAAACAAGAGACAGAACTGGGTCATTTGGATTAATCATTGGGTCATGCAGCCAGACTAATCTGTGCTTTTCCCAGGGGTAGAGGAGGGTTTCACGCTAACCTTGCACTTGCCTGATCTTAGTTCAGCCCCTGGCACAAATCACAGATACTGATGAAATGCCTGCAGGCTCAGGGGGAATAGCAGCACATCTGCAACCATGCCTATTTTATCTCAAAAACAGCTTGGGATCTACACCAGCCAGGAGCTCTCTGGTTGCCAGAGGAACCTGTGGAGGCCAGACAGGCAGCCAGGGTAACACACACAAACAAATTCCAGAACATTAACTAAACTTGAAACCAAGTGAGCGTTACTTGGCTCATGAACTGAAGGACACCATCACCCCACTGCCTGGCTACACAGAAAGCCAGGTCTGAGGATAAGGCTGTTCTCCTGAGAAACTCTGAAGAATTTCACTTCAAAAATCATTAGCAAAAACATCCTGATTCCTTTTAAATCCTGAGAGAGATTGTAAAACCACAACTCCACTCTTACATTTTGGAGTGTAACGCAGATGCTATTGATTGGCCTCTCTCATAATGTTGGCATGGGACATACTTCCCCTTCTCTGCCACCTTGGATGTGAGATACTACAAGTTACAGTTTGTGGAAAGTAAATGCAAAAGTGTCCCTTGCGTCCATTCTTAACTGGCAGCTTCTTTAAATGGGACTTCTCCCCTTTGGGGTAGTTAGTGCCTGGAACAGCTGCAAAACCAGTATAAACCAGAAAAGTGCACATGCTACAGCCACACAAGTGCAGAAATATGTGTATGTAGGTGGTAAATCTGTTGTGGATTCCTGCTGCTGACACTCCATAGACAACTTAGAAATTTCTAAATAACTTTAGAAACTCTGCCTTTATAATTTAAAGATTAAATAACAGACAGCAGTAGAAATGAACATGAGTGTTGTTCTTTTTGCATCAAATCTTGATTGATGCTTCAGAAAGTTCCTTTGAGTTAAATTATCATTTTGACAATACAGCTATCAGGTAAGACACCATTCTTGACCTCCATGCAGCAGCTCCAGAGGGAAAAAAGCCAGAAACCCCATACTTCCTCAAAACTCACAGCCAAGGATTAACTATCTCCAATACAACAGTGAGTTGCATTTACAATCTAAGGCTGGGACAAACTGATTTTGAACCAAAACTTCAAAATAAGCAGTCATTAATTAGTAATCTCTAAAGAATGGCCTCCATCCTTGGTGCCTCTCAGTATTTCTTCATGTCACCAGGTAGCAGCAAAAACATTCCAGATTGCATCAGCTTTGAAAGAGATTCTCCTTTGGCTAACTAGGATTACACTCTATGTGGCCGCTAGGACTTTGTCTAGTGACTTCTTGTTAAGAAAGATAAATAACCCTATAAAACTTAAATGCTAAATGAAAGATTAAGGCCAGGGAGGGCTGTGGCAGGCTGAAGAATGATTCTTAAACATTAAGTTCTTCCTCCCTTCTTTGTTCTAGGCCTTTCATCCATTATAAATTAACATTAACTCTCCTGTAAGGACAGTCTCTTCTTAACTCTCATCTTAAATTATACCTGGCTACTCCAGGATTTAAGAGGAAAGAATGACAAAACAAATAAACAACAGCAAAAGATTCTTTTGGAAGGAAAGAGGAAGCCTAACAGGCGCTATAACAGAGTGTGATTTATTAGGACTCGCCATTCCCACAGGATGGATGTGACAGCACTTATCCCACAGGTAGCCCGGTAGCCCAGTCTCAAGCTTCTTCAATTGTCAATTCATGTTTAGTTGCCTCCTCAATGTTTTTAAGTTGACGAAGCAGCCATTCTCTTTCTTTCTTTCTCTGTTACAGAAGAAAAAATATTGTTTAATCAAGCTAATCTATTCAGATACCACCTGCTTTCAAAACAAACAACCTACAAAAAGGATTTATGACCCAACTCAATTTTGGCTGGAGTTTTCCTTTTGTTTTAAGCAAAGAAGCTTTTACTCTAAAGCTGGCAAGTTTTCTTGACGCACTCAAGAACAATATGATCCAGAGAAAAAACCAAAGCAAAAGAGAATTTGACACCTTCACACTGATATGACAACCTTCAGAGTCTAACTCTGCTGCCTTCCTATCCTTTCTATGGGCTTTCCACAAACCCTTAGCAAATAAGTAGTTTCAGAAAATGGAGTTTTCTGAAACAGACAACCAACACCTGCAGAGCATCTATTAATCTAAGCTTTTCCCAGAAAACCCTACATTAGTTAAAAGGACTGCTCACAAGATCTCATTTGCAATGACTGTCATTCTTTTTATAAAGCACTACAATTTGGATTTAACAGAAAAASGGGTAGATTAGTTGTTCCTTAAGTTTGATCTGACTTGCTAACATTAAGAAACTTTAGAATTTCAATTACTGATTTCTTCCTATTCTTAAATATCCTCTAAAGAAAGATACATTTAAAAAGATACTTTCCCACTTGGGTACACGAGTTATATAAGCTCACAAGCTGAAGCAAAAAATGCTAGTTTGGAAGTTTGCATGGCATCCTGTCTGTGATTAGGAATGGTATCACAGAGTTTAACAGGTTATGATGCAATTCATAAACAGATGTCCTCACTGCTAAAGTTATGGAAATGTTCCATTAGTAAACTAGTCTCACTTTACTTGAAATAGCTGTATATATTCTGTGTTGGCAGAAGTTTGTGTAACTTAGCTATTGAATAACTAAATGAAAGTCTTTACCTGAAGAGTTTTATTAATCTTCTTCTTTCTGGATTTTGCTTCTGGGGGGTCTTTTATTCCTGGGATTCCGGAAACAAGCCATAAGGGTTCACTCTTGGGAGTTACTGCAGCATCCATAAATGCTCTGGTGGTAGCTTGAGTTTCTATGTTTGGGACAATCTTGTGAGCTGGCTCTTGATTTGATTCATCAGAGGCCAACACAGTGGAAAGCCTCCTTCTAGAAAACGCAAGCCGAGAGCTTTGGCTTTTCTCTTTATTTAGTTCTTGCAAATCAAATGCTGTTGAAAGCGGTTTTGGGGACATAGGAGGGATGTATACATCAGCACGTACTAATGATACTTGAGATAACGATCTACTTAGATTTGATTTTGGCATTGGAGAGCCATAAACTCTCTTTGTGGCATCTTGGTTCTTGATTGACTGATTTGTCATATCTATAGAAGATGGAATTGTTCTTGAGAGCACTGAGTCCACTGGGGTGCTGTGTTTCACCGTTCTCTTTTTCAGAGATCTTTTAACATTCAGAACAGAATCATCTTCCTCTGACATCTTGAAGTCAGGTTTATTGCCTTAAGAAAATAAAAAGATTGTGTCATTGTTCACGCTGTAAAAGATGCAATGTAAGCAGCAAGCTGTTAAATCAAATCTGGAGTGTTTCTATTTTCATGTCTATATTCTGTCTTTACATGGAATTTATCCTTTATATAGATCAGTGTTCAGGCATTTAGAAGAGCCGTATTGAAAACAGAACATGAGAACACATCTGGTCACACATCCAACACTTAGTACTCTTCTCTCAGCCTTCTGCATGAGGAGCTCCAAGTGTGCTAGAATTTTTAAAGATCTTTCATTAACTGCAACATCATTAAGATAGTGTTTCCTCCTTCCAGGTGTATAAATAATATATTTTGGGGGTTTCAGCTGCTAACACTCTGTATGCAGATGGCAGAAGGATTACTGTTGTGTAGCAAGAAATCAAATGCTCTAAAGAGATGGGCAGAGAATTTCTGGATTCACCAATTATCTCTTAATCAAATTGCTATTTTGTTTCCCTTAATTCCTTGAAAAGGAGCTCACAAACCTCTAATTCCCTACTATTTACTTGACATTTATCTTACTTCAGCTGACCCTAAGTTTGATTCTAAAAAATATACGTTCTGTGCAAGTCTATTTTCAACTGAATGGCAAGCTTGCTTTTGCTAGTAGCATTATCCCTATCCATTTGCAAACCTCCAACAAAAAGAAACTCTGGTTCTTACACTTGCTGCTTCTTGGGCAGAAAAGCCCAAGATAAAGATATCTTATTTGAGATATAGCTAAGATAAATATCTAAATCAGGTGAGCAGTTAAGTACTCCTAGTAATTGTTGTAATCTTTGCTTTCATTTGGTTGTTCAGATATTTCATGCAGTTTGATTGCCCCATATTCTAAGCTGTATATAGATTGCAGCCTTGGAAGGGCAAAACAGGACTACCATGAAGCGGGGCACAAGAAGACAGGGAAGTATATTTACTGAAGTAAAAGGTATTAGTTCTCCATTCTTTGTCAATGTTTTGCACCTATGTAGTGTCTAAGTTTTCTAGTAGAGTTTCACATCCACTTTGTGTTTCTAAACAGAGGCAGCAAGAGATAGGGTGTTGATTCTTCAATACAGCAGAAGTTGGGCATTTTTTTGTTTGGTTTTTTTTTTTTTCCCCCACAAAGAGGGAGGTGTACTCCATAATAATTTTTATTTGGATACTCATTTCTTCTCTCACTTCTTAGCAGTGCTAGCTTCTGTGACATAGGCAGCACTCCATCTACAGAGACTGCCTTTTTCCTTTTCTGTTTAGACAGATTGACTTCTTTTAGTCTTTATCATAGAAGTGTACATGATTAAGCTTAGGAAGGGAATAAGGAGGATTTTGCAGCCCAGCACTCCTCCCCCAAACCTGTCCTCAGCTATGTATTTTAACACTTTCCCCTCATCATTAAATGGTCAATTAAAAGCTATTTTATTCTTAAAGTAGTTTTTAACAATTTTTTTCAACCAAAGCTTTTGTAGAAAGCAACAATGATTTTTTAAATTTCACATTTCTCTATGTTTTAGAAAGATAAATATGTATAAGCAACAGCTTTTTCTGCTCCAACAGCACTATAGATAAAAGAGAGAAGTCTATTACCAACAGAGAAATATAAACTATTTGAGAATATCAAAGTGTATCACAGAGAATGCATTTCACAGGAAATTTAACAAAATATAGCAGGCTTACCAGACCTACCAGGTTCTAGCTGATATCTTCCTTCCTTCCTTTTTTAAGTAATCTAGCTTCAGCTGCTACTTCCCTGCTTATAAACATGTTCATCCTGGCCATCCTTTGCTACAAACACTCCCTAATTAACATGTTTAGCGTTTTTTGGGAGTATCAACATTACTTCTAAATGAATAAATAACTAAATAGAAATCTAGGATTAATTAATCATAGGAAAATGGGCTAGCCAACTTATCTATATGCTGTATTTATTGATATTTAATCTCTGCTATATGCTGCCTATTTCAATCACAAAAATACTCTAGTGGTTAATTGGCTTCACATGGCTGTATAAGGCACATTGAGGAATCTGCAGAAAGATGGATGTATGTTGATGGAGTATATTGCCATCTTGATTTTATTTTCTCACTGCTTTTCTTGTTCAAAAAATAAATGGAAAATTAATGTTAAAGCTGCCATGAAAAAGCTCTTATTGTAGGAAACTAGGAAGTGAGAATAAGCTGAAAAACTGTAAATTTCAGTGTGAATGTCATGGTGTTTGCAGCTAATGACAGCTAATGACAGCATTTTATCTTGAAGCATATGTTTTCAGAGTATCAGCTCTTAGATTAGAATTCCATTGGTTTGGAATGGTATGATTTAGGTGGAGGACTGTAATTTTTATCAACTGAAAAGCAGCTGGACTACACCAATCCTGAATTGGAAGTCAGCTCTGTGGTAGCTGACAGTAAACAGCTGTTATCACAATGCTGTAGAGCAAGAACAGGTGTGAGGGAGCATGTGCACAAATCGTGGGGTGGCCCTTTTGACAAAGCATGACCTGTGGACCTTGAAGCTGATGAGACAGACCTAATTTCATGGTTTTATGTGGATGACCTGGGGTTGTAGAGTGCATCTAGCGCAGACAGAGGGGCAAAAGCACTGATCTCACATGAATTTGAACTTTTGGTTCCAGAGAGTCTGGGTATTTCAAACCTAATCATAAACCACCCTTTCTTGCCACATTAATAGTTTTACTATGAATAGAGAATTGGAGCTACCAGTTCAAAATTTAGAAGTAACAGTCTGTCAGTATATGGATAAAGTTGCTAGGCTTAAGTTATGCGCCCCTCAGGAGCTGAAAGAGAGCTTGAGAAATGGAGGCACACTACAATCACATGGATTGCATGAGTAAATATCTTGGAAATAAATAGTCTGTCCAGGATAAGCTATTTATTTCCTAAACTCCCAGGGGAAGTTCCTACAGTAACATTTTGAGAATTAAACAAAAACTATTTTGAGATACTTGTGGCTGGGAAAAAAAAGTCTCAGCCCTTTATAAACACAGACTAATCTTTACCTCATTTTGAATATTTGTAGTTAGTTTTCATACCTTGTGGCTTGGTGAACAAACCCACCAGGCCAGTCATTCTGTGCCTTGCAGGTCCAGCAAGCCAGTTCCTTATATAGTACAGAGCACAGTGATGTCTTGACATCGTGTCACAATGTTTGTGCTGTCCTGCCGTGCTGTGGCACATAATATCAACCTCTCCTAGCAGGGCAATGATGCAAACAACACTGAGCAGCATGAACCTGCATGAGAAGCTTTTTGGGGTGCTGACAAAACTGACATAATTTCGCTGGACTCCTTCAAAACCACATGGCCTTGCCTCCCAGCTGGTGCTTGGCACTCTTTGCTGCGCTTGTCCTCACTTTTTGTGTCCTTTTCCATGGAATCTCACAGTCTGCAAGTGCTGCCTGTAGCTGCATCATCTTTATGTCTACCTTCCATGGCCATTTCTGCAAAACTCTTTAAAAACAACTTCCCCATTTCTAAAAAGCCTTTTCTTTCTCTTTYTTCTAGAACCTTGCTAAATATTATCAAGAGACAAGTTAAGAGATTTGTAAATTGTTCTTTCTGCTAATAATGGTTTATCTTAGGTCCTACAGATCCATCTCTTTATCAAGTGGTGGCAGGATGTTACAAAGAATAGGAAAGACATAGCTGTACAGAGATAAGACTGAAAAGAGTCCAATATTAATTTCAGAATCAGAGCTCAGTAGAACATCTGCAGTGATGATATTACCTTGGTCTCAGTGTATCTGTAGCCGTATTCTATATCTGAACAGGAAACACGAAAACTGTGGCTTGAGTGACACCTTGAAAACTTCTTGCATATTTCAAAGAATGACATATACTGTGTCCTGCACTCAGACCAATTCATTATAAATAATTCCTTCACTAAATTTAAGTTCCTTGGAATAATCATCTTTATCGTCAGCATTGTCTACTTGATATTTTGAACAATAACTTCAAAGGTTTGGATACAGCCTTGTGGCCTATATTTATGCACAATTCCTCTCATTTGTTGCATAAAGCAAGATGGCACTCAATTCTAGCAATGTTAATATATATCTTCATATATATTATATCAAACTCCCACTGCTTTAGGTTTATGTCTTGAAAGATCCTTTTGTTGATCTCATTTTAGGAGATAATTTAATCTTCCTTCTGAATTTATTTAAAAAATGCAAAACATACTTAGGTTATTACATTCCCTTAAATTAAACATTTTCTTAAATTTTTTACTTCCAAAACCAGAAAAAGTGGGGAATATAATAACGGGATAGTGTTTTGTTCAAATTTCAGCCCCTTCATTCCAGTGCAAATACTTCAATTCACTTCAAAGAGATGGAATTTTGGGGAGGCTTCATCTGGAAAAAGGAAATAATAGAATTATTTTTCAGTTTACCAAGGAATAATATGCACAGAGGGACAAAAATATACACCTTCCTCCCTTTGTCTTCTGGTTTGTTTTGAGAGACTGCAATTCCTCAATTGCTGCTCTTTTAATTTCTTCATTTTCTAGTCTGAGGATATTTCCCAAAGAGTTCTCCTGAAGAGAACTTGTATTCTGAACCAGTCTTTAGCTCATATGCTTCCCTAACATATTTTCTTGAATTGGATGTGAAATCTAGTTTGTTAAGTCACAAATCTTGCATAAGTCTCCAAGCTAGGTGCTCTCCAAGGGCTAGGTGCAGTCTTTCCCAGGCAGAACACTAAGAGGCCCTCTCCCTGCTCTTGCAACTAGTCTGATGTTTTTAGGCACAGAGGATGATTCCAAGCATGTTAGAAGAAGTAGGAGCTGGTAAGTAGAACTCAGTATTCTACTCTGTCTGATGACCCATGGTGGAATGATGCTTAAAGCATTATAAGGTAGAAGGAAGAGCCAGAGGAAGCAGGGAAATGGTGGTGAGGAGCAAAAGGAGAATGAAAGGAAGAAATTAAGAGAGGGACACAAATGTGAAAATGTTTTCCTAAATAAAGACTCACATAGAAAAAATAAATTAGAAGAAAAATAAAAGGAGTGCACAAAAAAAAAAAAAAAAAAAACCCAACCAACCAAAAAAAAAATAAAACAACAAAAAAAGCAAAACAAAAAAGCCCAAAGAAAGGGAAGGGATATAAAATTGTTTCCTATGTGATTTAGAAGACTTGGGCCCAAATTACAAGATATTTATGGATGAAACTCCATAAAAATACAAATCTGATTCAAATCCACCTAAACTATTCTTCCTGTGTCTGAGTTTTGTATATAGGCAAGTCAATCAGGAGTCCTCTAAGAGTTGCTGATCAGACCAAGCTTCTTCTTTTTCACTCAAAGGAAAATAGGAGTGAAACATTTTAATTGCTAATGAGAAGTCTAAAATGATCAGGGATCCTCATCATGAACTAACCTCTGCAGAATAGTGCCTCCTTTGGGACTGGAAAGCATTATGGTACAGTGGGCAAATGGAGAAGTGATTCTGTCCCAGTAAGCTCCTTGGGCAGCCACAGATGTTGAAATGGAAATACTGCAACACATTCTGTGGACTTTATCACTTCAAGTGTATAAAGCTGCACAGAGGGAGCCAGTGAAACTGCACTAACTTTACAAAAGTGCCTCAGCGCTATTTCCACTTATTTCAGTAGGAATTACATGTCTGCACACCACTGAGAATCCTGAGTTTTGTGATAGGGTAAACAGGGGGGACTGGTATTTTATCTATCTACTCTACACTTTAGAGTAGAATAGAAAATAACAGATTAGAAGAGAAAGGAATAGAATATTTCAGTTGGAAGGGATCTTTAATGTTCATTCAGTTAAACATTGACAGGCAAAGAGAATCAACCGCCTCTCCAGGAAGTCATTTCCAGTGTGTGACCACCCTCTTGGTAAATAAATGCTTCCTAATGTCCAGTCTAAACCTTCCCCAATGAACATGGCTTTGAGCCATTCCCCCATGCCATGGCATTGGATACCAATGAAAAGAGATTAGGACCTCTGTCTCCCCTTCCCCTCCTCAGGAATCTGTCAGGAGAAGTGAGATCACCCCTCAACCTCCTTCTCTCCGACCTAGACAAAACCAGTGTCCTCAGTGTAGCATGTCTGCCAGCCTCTTCACCAGCAAAACCTTTGCTGAAACCTTCAGAAACCAAGGACAATATGAATCCTTTGTAGTTTGTTTAACAAACTTTTCAGTGCCTGAAAAGCATTTTGTACAATCTTCAGCAATTTTAAAGTTTTTGCCTTTTGAAACACTTTCTTCGCATGTTATTTATATTATGGTCGTAATGTGAAAGTGGTACCTTTGCAAGTGTTGGAGGTTTGCATTTTTCAGTGTGGCAATGACTTCTTCCTGGACAGAAGAAAGATCAATGTCTGTCTACAGTGTCCAGGAACAGACTTACATACAGCATAATTGTCATTCAGTCTGATCATAGGAGCACCTCATAAGGAGCCTGAGAGGAAAGCTTTAGGGAATCCTGGATAAATGTGTGTAGTGATTTAATAACCTCTCAGTAAAAAAATTGGCTTTGAACTAGCAATACACTGAGTCATGATGTATGTTTCAGGTTATATATTTCTGCAGGTTTTGGTTATGACTGTTATGACTGGACAACAAATCCAATTTTGTGCATTCAAAACCATGATCTTGAACTACTTGCTGGGTTTCATGGCTGCTCATAAACTCAAACCCTTATTTAAATGTCTAAATTATCATCCACATTATTCATTTCAATAAGAGTTTAAGGAACAAGAAGACTTGGCACTTTGTCTCTGAACCATTTCAAATAGTCTTAAAAACTTTTTATATGGGTGTCGATGTAAATTTTTCACTGAGGTCCACCAGTTGCCGGGAATTGGAAGTGATAACAGTCTAACAGTCTAACAGTCAATTTTTTTTTCTGCTTTAATGTAATAGTAGGACTGAAGAAACAAGTTCCTTAAGGAACATACCTTTACATCTCAGAGAAAAGTTCAGTGCCACATCCTCCCTCAGTTTAGACCAGCTCTGCCCTCAGATAAAGTCCCTTCCTTTCTATGTGAAAGGAAGATTAGTTTGTACACATGAAAAGATGCTACAATATGAAGATCAAAGCTTATGAAAGCTTAAAGCATTAAAAATTGTTGTCTCTCTTTGTTAAATAAGGCAATAGTACACAAGTAGCCAGTCTAAAACCATTGTGGGGGATGTCAAATTGGAAAAAATTAACTTTTTTATATAGAAGTCTGGTGGATCAATATTTAACTTCAAAAAATCTAATTACCTCTGTAGTAAGAAGCCAGGTGTACTTTAATAGAAGTAGAGATCATTGACCTTGATAAAATCAATATGTTACCACTGCCTTTGCAATTGCGTCAATGATTCCTCTTCATTACACTCTTGTCTTACCAGAATGCCACTATGTGTTCTGTCTGCATGTTGTTTATTCACTAGTCAGTGTCCTATACACTTTTTACGTGTTTCTACACCCCACAAGTCAATCTGAGTTAATATTCAACTGAGACCTTTCCTCAGTAACTTGCTGTGTCTTTTCTGATACAACAGCTCCTTTTTAATTGTGGTGGCAGAGCTGCTAAGGAGCATATAACAGTATTGCCAAAGTTCGATAAACATACAGAGTAACTATAGAGTTTGGGGGAAAACAGTCCATGCTGCTTTCCTGACCTTTGGCAATAGTACGAGCCCAGTTTGGCCAAACAAACATCTAGCTTCAAATTTCTCAGCAACCAGAAAATGATGGATTTGTTTTACTTTATTACATCCAATAATAAACTAAAAGTGCCGTGTTTGTGCAGTGCAGTAGCATGGCCAGACTGACTATAGTCCTGTGCAGGAAGTAAGGCCAGGTGAGTATAAATGGCTCTTTCTTGAGGCCTTAGAATTGTGCAGAGGAATCTCCAGGTGGTCTAAGCTGGGGGTCAGCTAATTAATCAATCGGAGTCCCTCTGACTTAGTGAAGTAGAGCACTTCTGATAGGGAAGCTCATCTGCTTGGTCTGTAATGGTGTGGTAATTTATGTTACACCATCTCTATGAAAGACATCATTGGCATCTTCAGAGTGTGCCTTGTAAATGAAAAGGTTCTTGATAATAATGATTACTTCATCACTAGCTTCTTCCTTTCTAACTCTTTATGGCTAAATCTAATAACAGTTAACAAATGCCTGGTTTTAAATACAGGAACAGTGTAAGCCTGGGAGACTTATATTAATGTAATATTAAAAAATAGTTTCTATTCTGAGCTTTGAGCCTGGAAACCTACGCAAACTACTGCTGAAGTTGACAGTAGAAATAATCTACATAAGACTGAATATTAGGATCAGACCAGGATTCCTAAGCAGCCCGACTATACCTCAAGATCCCCATTCTTAAATACTCTCTTGACACTTCAGAGGGTTTCATAAGAGCCAAAAATGTCACAGACAGTCTCTAATACATGGCTCACTTTACAGCTATGACTCTTTTTTTCCATCATAATGGCCCAAAGAAGAATATGGTCTATGATTTGACAACTGTATAATTGTTTCCTTCCATTTAACATCATGTTCTGCCAGCAGAAATGGCATTAGGTGACCCACTGCTCTAGGGAATGGCTGCAAAACTGGAAGACTTTGACATAGATACAATGGCAATGCACCAAGCTACACAATGGACAATGTACACAATGCTCTCATTTTCTATTCTCCCCTTCTGGCTGTTTGAAATTGACAATGTCCTCTGGTAATATTTTTGGAGAAGAACCACAGTTTCAGTCCTGGGTGGTTTATGCTGCGGAAATGCTGTCTGGAATTCCTCATGTCCAAAAGTGTTACCAGAGGGGTAACACTCTAATACTGATCCTGTCTCATTCTTTAAGCAAAATGAATTCTCATACTGTCTCTGAAGTGATTTGGTTGTGTAATGAGACATGGCAGAAAAAAAGTCTCCAAGAAACGACCTGAGTCATTAACATATGTGCCTGTGAGTGTACATATTTCATTCACGGGTATAAATAGCTCTGTGTGTATTCATGTACATAGAATTCCCCAAAACAACACTCAAAGGGTTACACATTTATTATTAAGAGAAAACCTAAAAATACCAACGTGGCAGAATAGGTACAGTGAAGGTGAAGGACAGATTTTCAGTTTATTTATGTCCTTTTGACTTTAATGAAGTAATTCTGATTTACACTTAAGAAGGTCTGGCATGTCTTTCAGAAGGGAAGGACAAGGCAAAAAATGGCTACATAAGGCCTCAAACACTTCTCACTAATGTAAGGGCAAACCAAGAACAGTTCCATCACACTCCTCACAGCACTGTAATTCTGTACACCTCACACTGTGCTCTCTAACCTGCAAGAAAAACAGCAGGCGAGATTGTCTAGCATTTGGATTAAAACCCTTTGCATCTGACCCCAGGCTGTTATACATCACAGGGGACCCTGCATTTCCAAGGTATATCAGAGCATATCTTCATGGACAGGAATGAGGCACCTGAGCACCTCTGCTTCTGCTCTGAGCTGGCCAGATGGGAATCTGCTGTCATTTGGAAGTGGTACAGTGAATTACTTTGAACTACCCAAATTTAGCAACTCTATTGTGAGGCATATTCCCTGACAAAACTGTATCAGTTTTAAAATCAATTTTAAGTTAACCTATGCAATTTTGCTCTCAGGTTGGCTCTGTATCTTGCATAACATAAAATGCCTACAAAATCTACACTTGTCCTAAATTAACCAGTAATTTCTGCCTTGTGAAATGGGAGAGATACACTTCCCCTCGCTGTCTTCTGGTCTGTGTGGATGGTATTTTGGCTGGTCTGTGTGGCTGGTCATTGCATATTTACTTTCTTCTGCTTGCACAGTGAATGGTACCCTTGGCCCAAGCTGGCTTACACTGGTCAATGCAGAAAGTCAATGAAACTCATAAGGGAGCTGAATTGTTCTCAAGAGATTCTTTAGTTCAAAGCAATTCTGAAAGCAGATTTGCAGCATTTCTAGAGGCATGTTCATGGCCTGACTGAGAAGCTGTAGCTGGACCATCTGTGAGGCAGCTTGTTATATAATAATGAATACAACTTGATTTAAAAAACAAACAGAAAAAATCCCAAACAACCTCCTGCCCCAAAGCCAAACTGAAACCAAAACAACAATCTCATACAGCTGTTTATTCAAGCAATTTTTTCCTTTATTTTTAATTTGATTCCAGAAATTATGATAGTGCAAACACTCAGTATAAAAGTTGCAATAAGAAATTTACATTCACATTCAACATTTCAGTCCATTCACTTTTTAACATAAAAATAGGACAAATATTCAATTGCTCTTCTCAATTTAACAATCCTGAAAAAGACTGGAAGATACTCTACAATAATATATTTACATAAAAATAGACCCGTATTATTAATGAAAATTTATCATTAGAAGTTACCCAGTGTTAAGTTATTGTATTGTAGTATGTATATACATATACATATATATGTAGTGTATAGTTTTAAAGATCAAAAGATTATTTATAGGTTCAGTGGGCTGGAAGTTGGAATAATGACATCTTGACTTACTTGTTCACTCCTTAAAGTTAGGACTATCCATTTTACCTATGTAGATGTTTCTTTTGTGATAAAGTAGGTCCATTTG
Organism: Cardinalis cardinalis; assembly: GCA_014549065.1. Taxonomy (NCBI): domain Eukaryota; kingdom Metazoa; phylum Chordata; class Aves; order Passeriformes; family Cardinalidae; genus Cardinalis; species Cardinalis cardinalis. Next base: position 119,932 of record JACDOX010000338.1, read on the forward strand.
AAATCGCTGGTCACACCCCATCTGACATGGCAGAGGAATAGACAGTAGAATAAGGCTTAATTGAAAAATTCAATAATTGTTGAAGTTCATATTTTCATTAATTTTACTGGGCTGTAAACAAGACTAAAAATTCCACTGAAAACTTTTATAACAATAAATACAGAGAAGAATACCTTGGTTTTCCCATATGTCTACCTGATGCAAGTAATGCTTTTTTCCACAAAGTCTAAGTAGAATATTCAAGTTAGTCCAGAAGCAGGGCAGAATTTGCTGCAAACATCTGCAGATTAAGTAGATTAAGATTCCTTTTTCACAGTCTTCTCACTGAATGTTCCAATTCAACCAACCTTATAGTACTCCCAGCCTGTATCTTTCCTCTAATATTCTAGTAAAGACTGGTTTCCAGACACAGACAACATGACTGCTCTTGAAATGGGTTTGCATGTTCTTGGTAAATTACTAGGGAACATGAATTCTACACCACTCTTTCTTATCTGTCTCTTCCTCAGGCCCTTGAGCAGAGATGCTGTCCTGTTTGCCAATGGCAGATTGAAGCTTTATTGCCCAGCTTGCTGCCAGCTGCTGGTGCCTGCATTCCCACCACAGAGTACGTTTATATGCCCTTTCAGGTTTGTTGTCACATGTACTGCTTCCTAATGAGATTATGTATTATGTATTTTTTTCCCCTAAACATCTATTATATATAAAAAAATCAACTTTCTGAAAATGTATTTTGTTTTTGAAAAAGAAGTTTGACAACCATGTGACAGAGTACCTGCAGAGGGAGATGGTAAGGYTGCCCTGAGTGTACAGTAAACACCTCAATAAAAATATAATGGCATTGAACAACTGAGGGTGAGTTAAGGGTAGAATGGGTGCCAGTTACTGAAGAAGCACTATTTTATGAGCTGTAGGTCATATTTTACATGCAAAGAAGACTTATGTGGTGTTAAGAGGCAGGCAGGTATGTCTAGCTTCATCTCCTCTTATTGCTATGATATTTATTACATTTAAATATTTTTAGGATGCTTAAAATTATGAATAAGCCTATAATGAACTCTGTCATTATGTGTAGGCAGACTGATTTTGTTTATAGAACACAAGCTCTGTGTAGTGTTTTGCTTCCTACCATAGGCTGATGAACATTAATTATAAAACACTTCTACATCTTTTCATATAACAGATTGGAGAAATGCTGAGCATCTTATTTCCAAGCAGAGCCTATGTACATCTGCCAGCAGGGCAGAAGTTAACCTCCAGACAGCAGAGAGTACAAGGACTTACCAACAGGATACAATTCAGATAGATGTTACTTGCCACATAAGTTTTAAAGACAGGTATTTTAAGAGATGGGTCAAATTTGACTGAATCTGCTTGAAACTGTGAAATGTGTGTCAGAATTTAACCTCTGTTGGAATTTCAAGGAAAATAATACCACTGTTCTAAGATCCTCTGTGTTAATTGTACTAGAAAAGGAAGCTGTTCTTGGATTCTAGTTTTTAGACAAGTAAGCATTGCTTTCATTCTTACTGTATTCTCTAGTATTTTTCAAAGCTACTTCTCTGTAACAACAAGGAGTTTGAATGCAGAAAAGAAACTCTCTGTTTGCTTTGTCTAAGTTCAGTTTTGTACAGACAATTATACTTGTAAATGGAGCAAGTTATGCAATCTCTTTTCTTCTTTGTTTTTCCTTATTGAGCCTTAGTAATTTTACTGTAAAGAAAGCACAAATTCTAAGTGAAGAAGAATCTCTACTGTAGCAATTAAAAATATAATTATCATGAAGCAATTTTGATGGCACGGATAATTATTTTTCATTTACATTTCACTGAAAATTCTTGATATATTGCTTGAATGGCATGTGAAATCTGTCTGAAACAGACAACCTTTGCACCCATGTGCACTAAGGAGCAGAAGACGTGAGAAATCACCTAAGTAACTTCAATGTGCCAGCTGAAGGTTTTCATAACTGATGCCACTACAGACAGGTCTTGGATTAAAGCACAAGGTCAGGCACTTGAAAGTAAGACATGATAGTGTGCATATCTACAGTAATCAAAGCCCACTTTAGCCCACAGCAAGAACTTTTTGTTAGCTGTTTTACCACCAGCAGGCTAGCCTACATCTAGCCAACCTGACAGTGCAGTTACAAGGTGTTTTGTAGAGGAGAGCAGCTAGCTTTGATAGGAGTCCCAAAATATCTGAAAATATTTTCTGCAGAATTCAGCTCACTGTATGTGTTGAGCTTTCTAGGAAACCTGTTCTTCTTCAGCTTGGGCCTGCATATACCCGTGTATGGCCTCCCTCCACAAACAAATGGAGCACTCCTTGCATTCACATAGCTGTACTGGTAGTAAACCCAAGTAGGAAAGGAATTAATAAAAAATCTTCACAGTGATGCAGCACTTTTTTTTTCCTTCGGTTTTATGCAGGTGTGTCATGACGGATGCCACAGAAGGCATACAATGGGGATCCTAATATAAAGAAGTAGATCCTCCAGCATGCAGTAAGGCACAAGCTAAACCAAGTCCTTTCAGGACTTTCATTATGTATGTTAACAAATGCTAATTCAAATTCCAAGGTGCTTCCTAATGATCAAAAAATAGATATTAAAGGTGACAACCCCCAACTACTTCTAATAATTCCTTTTGAAATTCTAGAAGTGGTTCACCAGGACATCTTGAATATTTTTGTAAATGTGACAAAAAACCTCAGACACTGATTTGACCATGGAATTAAACACAAGCCTTATTTTTGTTGCACTATGAATCTGGTTAAGTACTTCCAGGTCTCCAGGTCAGATACTTCAGACTTGTCCCATGTCACTGAGTTTTACTGCTGACTTCAGAAGAGTATTGGCTTTTCACCCTTTTCTTTCAGCAATTGCTATCTCACAGGCTACTTTTTTTTTTTGGGTTTTGTTCTCTTGCTAACTTTGCCCATTTTTTCTTCCTTCTTTCCTTCTTTTTATCCTTGCACCGATCAGATTGGAAATCACATCAGGCCACCCAAGCAGTGTGATATTTTGAAGAGGAATTAAAGAGCAACAGGTAGCCACTCCCTTATATGTACTTTTCCCATTATTTACTTTAATATATTTATTAATGATTTAGATTTGGTCTGAGAACTCAGTGACAGATGGGATTAAAATGAACAATGATCTAAAAATTGCCTATACAGCATTCTGGAAAGCAGCAATCATAAACAGGGTGGGGTACAGGAGAAGTGTCCAGATTGTCATTATTCACAACAATTACACCACACTGATATGTAAAATCCACTGAATTTGAGACGAGTTAGTTTATGACTGTTAGAAACTCTTAACTACTATAATGAAGAAAATCGTCAGTACAAGGTAGTGGTTTTTCTATGTAGGCAACAGGGATATATTGTATGAACCTGCCTCTTAACTTAGGATTACAAAAGTACTTGCAGAAGCTGTACTGCTTAGTTAACCCTACAGTCACCTGATGAAAGAAAAAAATTAACAGATTTCTGAGTTCTCTTATAACGCTAGCTCAAATTGTAAAACGCAAATCCTTATCCAAAGTAGAAACCACAGTCTACACCCTTTTCCCTTTGCCACGAGACTCAGTGTTATGCTCCTCAAATACTCCTTACTTGTCATACAGTAATTATAAAAGTAATTTGAGAAGTAATCCTGAGTTTTAGTGACATGGATATGACAAMTTTAAAAATGAGGTGTGCAAAATACCTTCAGAATTTTAAGTTTTCCTTCAGAATTTTAAATTTGTTCATCAGCTTTATGGGAAAAAATCAGACAGAAGATTGGAAATCGATTTCTTACTTCAATGTCACTAGCTGACATCAGCATCAAGGTTTGGCTAGGCTGTGATACCTAAAGGAGGCATCTCTGGAAGCATGGAATCAGCAGAGAACCCAGATGGCTCAAAACCAGATAAATGCTATGAACTTTCTCTGGATAGTTTTGTTAAATACTTTCTGCTTATCAATATAAACTATTTGGAAGATAAGTAAAAAAATCTGACAGAAATAAGGCAACAAAATTAATTTATATATATATATATGTATATATTTATATTTATATATGCACACACACATACATATATATATATATGTATGTATGAATCCAGGAAAACCACCTATTTGAATTATGTACTTTTCATATACAATAACTTATTATCCCATTAGAAACACACTCTGGGTAACAAGAATGGGCCAAATTCACCTTCTTTGCCTTCCATAGTGTTGCACCTGCACACAGCAGAGATGGATTTGACACCTAGTCCTTCTTGATACATCAATTGCAGTATCAGAGAATAACCACTGAATGTCAGATACTACACCATTTTGAACTAGAGTATTGGTTTGCTTTTTATATTACAGAAAGTAGTTTATTGCTTCTAATGACCAGAAGGTACCTTATGAAGACAGCTTAGAGAAAACACTTTTCATATGCTGTGTTATGGACCTTGAAACACTGAGAATGGCAGATCACAATCATGAAGTGATTTTTCTTCTTTATTTGCTGTTTGTATTTTGGTTTGCTGAATGCACATGCAACTAGTGATTTAACTGTGCCAGGAGTGATATGTCAAAAACATTTAGGAAAACATACTGTTTTGTTTTACTGAAGTCAGGCATGAATGGCATGCAGTAGATTGCAAGGAAAACAAAAAAATACATCAATTTTAAAAGGATATATAATCTCCATGCATATGTAAAATGCCTCTTACAAAAATCATTCATTTTTGTTAAAAGTGTGCCTTTTTGCTCCTTTTTTTACAAGTGTACATGCAACTACCTGTCCCAGCTAAAAGTATTTACAAAATTTCATAGTACAATACATCTTTTAAAGTGAGTAATACATGAAAGGCCAATGTTTTCTGTTGTTTTTTAACACTGTACAAGATTAAAAATAAGGCATTATAATACAGGTTTATCACAAATTAAAAAAATGTTGGTTTTCACTGTAATACAAAACTCTAACTTGAAAGAATATTATGGCCAAATAGTCCTGCCTGGGCAGAACACATACAGAATCTGGACTTGCTGATGTAAAGAAAATGCATTCTTTCTGCTGCAAGCAGGAATCCAACACAGGAAAATGATTCACGCTACTTATTAATTTGTTCAGACTCTTCAAAGCACTGAAATGGCACAGGTCATATACTGTTTCCATTCAAATAGTGACATGCAACTACTTTATTTTGCCTGACACATAAATTACAGGCTGAAGTGTAAAAGAGATGTCGCTGCATGACCTACTCTTGTTTACAGTGCTGTAAAATATTCAGTTCAGTATTGACATGAGACATTGCTATAACCCAAGGCAGAACCTGGCCTACAGAAGCTTAACTCCTGACCTTTACAAGGAAACTAAACTGGTGATTGCTGCAGGCCTTGTGGATACATAAGGGGATGCAGATTCAGCTCTAAAAACCTGAAGTTTTTGGCTCTCAGTCTCACCGAGGGAAAGCAAGGGAAAATTTGTGTTTGTTTGATGAAGATAATGGAGTGTCACTAACCACAGGGCAAAGCAGCTACAAAAAACTATGCATTTCACAGGCCGGGTAAAGTAGATTTCTAGTCAATGTAAATGGAATATGTTTGGAAATATCTAGCCAGTAATCCAATGGAATGCCAGTTTGCAATCTGAGCAGAGAATATGAGTTAAAAAACCACTTGAAGATAAAGGTAGTATAGGAATACTTAAAAATTACTTTTTTAGAAATTAGCTCTCAAGACTAAAGATCTCTGACACTTATATGTTTATATAAAGAATGAAAGACTTCTATTATTACTATTATCTGAAAGACAAAGCATGCAAACTGACATGAAATATTGTGTTTGCTGTTGATAGACATCGACATGCCAAAATGGCATCAGTGTTTTTTAGCGCTTGTATCTGTTAATTGTTTCAAGCTAACAGCTGCACAAAACAGGGAACAGAAGTACAGGAGGCTATTCTGCCCACAAATCCCCAAGTTACTATCCTCAGATGAACACTTGGGACTTTTGGTTGCTGTGGGGCAGAAACGCTGATGGGACTACAGCAAGGTTACCTAGGCAAAAGGTAGAGTGCTTGACCAGAAAATTAATATATGCAAGACAGGAAATACAACTGCATGCAGTAAGATGGACACAACACAAATCCCAGAGAAATCCAGGGAAATCCTTCTGATGATTTTCAGGGATATTGGAGTGGGCCACATACCATCTTAGGACAATTGCCAATAAAAATTTTGCTTACAATCTTCTCTAATTTGGCAGAAAATGTGCATTTATGAGGTTTTCAGAAGTAATACTTCCACGTATATTTTCCCTCTTTCCATGTATAAAAACTTATTAGACATGTCAAACTTACTAGACACAGAAAAGCTGAGAGATTAAATATGTCATTTAAAACTGTCACACAAGAGCTGAAATTAAACAAATGTAGACAGAACAGAAAAGTGGGGAAAATCTAAATGAATAGGGAGGGAAAGCATAAAGATAAGAGCACAGCTTCATTATATCATGATTTCAATGGGCACTTAGCTTTCATTGTTGAAATGGCTGCTGAACCCTGCCTATAATTTTTACATTGTACTTGACTACTTTGTGCCTTAGATGAACTATCTTCATAAATTTATACTGCTCAGTCCAGGACTACAAAGTAATATATCATTTTCTCCATGGTAGAACCAGCAACAACATAATACAAATACAAAAACATTAATGATAGGATAATGATGTTAATGATACTGAACTTAATGAGAGTGATGTTAACATGGTCTATTGGAAGGCTTATGGTCCCTGCCTATGGCAACAGGGTTGGAACTAGACGATCTTTAAGGTCCATTCCAACCCAAAGCATTCTACAAATCTATGACTTAAAGTCTGGAAACCAACTCCAAATATACCATTATTGATTCTGTAAGCTAGGACATACACACCAGCTTGCCTGCAGTACCAAGAAGCCATCCTGATCCACTCAACTGCTCTAGGAGGCAGAGACCTCCTCCAAAAGCGCAGAATGAGAAGCTGATGATGGACTGTGCCTGTCTGGTCCTTTCCATTCAACATGGAAAAGATTCTTACAAAAGTAACATGCCTTATTTGGAAAAGAGGATCAGGCTTTGAAAATCTTTGGGCCAATTCTAATTAATTATTACTTGCTAATAATTTAAAATGTTAACATGAATAATTTAAATTTACCTTGTTACATGATCTTCCACTTATATTACCAGACTGGGAATGGTCTGGGAAGGAGAACAGTCACAAAAATATCCGCAGAGGGGACAATTCATTTGTGCTCACTGTCCACTCAGTAAAAGATCAAAGGAACAATGGCAAGATGCCTATATCTTGAGCCTAATAAAAAGAATAACAAATAAGTAATTTCACTGGAAGCTCTTGGATGGGCCAATGGGTGTGTTTGGTCGATGTTTTCACATACTACCAGATCTACTTCTAGGATCATCTAGAAGATGCTTTTATTTCATTATTATCAGTGAAATTATACCAAATTCATTGAATTCAAAAATTGTGTAGAATGGGCTCTGTGAGAGAGGAACTGAGTGATTAATGCTATTGCATATAATGCTTTCCAACTTGGTTAAATGTTTGACTTACCCATGTGATTATTTAGTTCTTACAAACTGGTAAGAACATAACTGTGCAGTGTGCTTTACATGAATACTACTTACTTAGTTTATTTGTAAATATTTCTTCTTTTAAATCTGTGTTCTCTACATGTATATTTTTTAAATTATTTGAAACTCTCAAAACCAGAAATAAATTATTCTGGAAGAATATCTGTGAACTGGGTAGCTCCTAGAGAGATAAAGAAATGCAGTGACTTTCTTCACTCAATCAGGGAGCATATTACCTGTACAGTACAATTGAGAAGCAGTTCTCAGGTTTTTATAGTCACTTTAATCATAGGACTAACTTTGCCAGCTTTGTAATGAAGCACCCAGCAGACAGGGTACATAAAATTTAATTTAAAACTCTGCTGAAAAACACTGGAGTCCCACAGTATCCTGAATGGAGAACAGAAATACCTGCAACATTTCTTTAACCATTTTCATCTATTGACAACATGCTGTCATATACTTTCAATGCAAAAAATTACTGCTCCAAAGCAAAAGCTAATAAGAGGGGACTCTCTCAGAACCTTCTTTCCATTGAAATCTGCTACAAAATAGGCCCACCAAAGGGAAGTGTGAAACCTAGCACATGAAAATTTTCTGTTGTACAATCTGTACAACTTCTGCATTCTGGAATGACATTTTTACTTTTGTGGGTTGTTTTTGTTGGTTTTTGTCGGTGTTTTTTTTTTGCTTTAGCTGTTGTTGGTTTTTGATCTTGTTTTTTTTTTTTGGAGGAGAGGTGGATTTTTTTGCTTGTTAAAAGGAAGTTTTGCATGTTTTTAGGCAATGTAAAGTTTTACTTTTCTTTTGGGAAGCAGAGGTGGTTAGTTAGCCTGTGAATCCCCATCAGGACAAAATGGCACATGTCCATGGAGTACATGTCCCTCAGCAGGATGACCTTCAACTACTCCCACCTTGACTATGGAGTTGCACTCTACATTTTACATCCGGATCATCACTTCAGTATGAAACCATAGCCATATCATTTGGGCAGCAGTAGAGAAAAAAGCGGCCACAATATTTTCCTTTTTATGCAAATTAAGAGCAGGCCTCGCTCTCCTGGCACATTTACCAGTGCTCCTCATTTGGCAAAGTTTGACTGTGCTTGTTTCTCAGAATTATAGCTTTCTATAATTGTACAGCTTTGAAGAATGAATCTGGATAGAATCAAGGTGTAATACAACTGTGGCATAAATTTAAAAATCAATTAATATATAAAACTATGTTGCCAAACATACAAATGTCACAAAACTAGCAGCAGCATGTTTGCTGCCAGTACACGACTGTTCCTTGAGCTGTTTAGAATGGTAAATCCTGGACTTGAGCCACAGGACTTGTGCTATTTCTAAAAGTCTGAAATAATACCATCCTTCTGCTCCTCAGTAAAATCAACACTGTACATACAGGAATGTTTCTATATTGCTGTGCTTGCAGGGTGGCTCCTCTGTCTTGCACAGAGTCAAATGACCTACAAAGAGGCAGCAAATTCTATGCTCTACCACGCTTGTATTTTTTTAATGGAAAGAATATATATTGTTCTTTTGCCTAAACTTTAAGCTCTGTGATTTATCTACTTTATATCCTAGTGTAATGGTTTGATTGAAAGTTTTTGTAAGTTTTTGTAAGTTTTTAGAGCATGCAAGGAGAACTAAAAAAAAAAATGTAGGCTTCTGTAATTAGCTGAATTCAGTTTTCATTAATCCTCCATTGACAGCTCAATAAACACTGTTCTCATTGTATTAATTCATACACTGGGAACACAGTTTCTCAAGTCTTACTGTAGCCCTGGAGAGTCTTCAGGTGTTCCACATTCCATGGTTAGATGCAGCTTTGCTAATCCCAGGCCCAACAGTCCTGGCTATGACAGAAAGAGAAATCTCTTTGCTATGTCTCTACAGGTGGATGTGTAAATAAATACACATTTTAATGTTCATTTCTATAAATCTCTATTAAGTCTACACAGAACTGTTTGTATGTGTGCATATATGGATTAAAACATGTATATACACACACACATAAATAATTGCTTGCACATTTATCTATTTTTTTCACTTACTGTTTAAAAATGCCAAGAAAACATGCCTCATTTCCAGAAAATCCCATTTTGACTTTTCATAACAGAATTGCTAGCCCTTATATGTTCCATCCCAAGAGTTCATTACACAGTCCCCAAGTTCTCTTTGGTTGGGTTGTAGTGGTCCTTGGTTAATGACATGGCCTATGACCTCTGACTTCTTAGTAAAAATTCAGGCAACCACTGCTCTCTAAGTTCACTGCAAGTGACACAACCAAATCTCCTTTTTTCTATGCCTCCTTCACAGCTGGCACAGAAGGAAGATAATGCAGTGTTTGGTTTGTGTGAGTGGCAGATGCTTGACCTGCTCCAAGACCAGGTTTTACAGTAAAGCTAGCAACTGAGGACACCGATGGACAGCTGGTGCCCAGTTTTGTCTGAATGTTTGCTCTTCCATAAGGGTACATTTTCCGCTCTAAGTTTAATGACCGTGTTTGGGAATTATTTCCATCAGCCTTTCCTTCCAGGAAATAGGTCAACATTTCACCTTTTCCCTTTACACTAACTTTACCCCTGCACACAAATTCATAACTGCATCTTTTTAATATCCGCTGAACTTCTTCTGTCACCTGAAGACAGGAAAAAAAAAACAAACCCGTTACTTTTTTCTGTTCATGTAGTTGCCCACCCCTCTCCCTTTTACTTCTTAGTCATGAAATATGCATAAACAGAATGGATTATCACCTACAGCTGCTCTCAGGCTAACTTAGAATTTTCTTTAAGATCACTGATAAAACTGGAATCTGAGAAGCAGAACTTCTGTCTTGAGTTAAATAAATACACAGACAGATTAAGCTGCATCCAACAGAAATATGTAGCCAAATAGTAAGCTGTATCAGTTCTAGTGATGTTAATTTATTGCAGAGGACCTTTTGGTCCCTGAAGATTGGACAGATATTTTGGAAAAGTTACTGCAGGTGTTCACTGAACTTTTGAGAGGAACACCATAGGTTTTAGTAGTAGAGCAACAATGTTCTCTGTCTGCATCATGTCTCCAATCTAAAGTATCCAAGCAATTTTTAGAGCTACATAAAATGTGGTAAGGTGCAAATGACCATAGATCCTTTCCTTGTTGGTCTTATTTAGGCAAAAGTTCTACAGCACAAAGATCAGCAGTGTTAACATTCCCAGGCTTACCTTCAACTGTGTTCAATGAAGCAGAGAACTCTTGTTTCTTTTGATGGGAAATTATTTATTTGAGGATTTCATTGTCTCTAAGGAGTGAAGTGTATAAGACAGAAAACAACTATACTTCTGATGGTGAGTTGTCTGGAGGGCGTTGCCCTCTCCATAAGAACATAGAGAGGCTGCATTTTCTTAGTGTTCTTGAAAATGTAACCACATATAAAACAGGAAGTATGTAAAGTGTGCAAAATTGTCTTAGAAAGCACTCACCTGAATCTTTCCCTGCACTCCAGTACTATCCATCCGGCTGGCAACATTCACAGTGTTCCCCCAAATATCATACTGTGGTCTTCTGGCTCCAATGACTCCCGCCACTACTGGCCCAACATTAATACCTAAAATTAAACAATGAGTTTGGTTTTCACTACAGCATATTATCCAAAGGAAACATGAATCCTACAAAACAGATTTGACTTAAGTGTCTTAGCATTTTATTTTGTAATACAGTAATATATGTTAACATCATAAAGCTGAGTCAAGGGAAGTTTAGGTTAGGTGTTAGGAAAAGGTTTTTCATCCAAAAGGCGACTGCACACTGGAACAAGCTCTCCAGGGAAATAATCACAGCAACAAGCTTGACAGAATTCAAGAAGCGTTTGGACAATGCTCTCAGGCACATGGTGCGACTTTTGGGCTGCCCTGTGCAGGGCCAGGAGTTGGGCTTGATGATCCTGATGGCTCTCTTGCATACTCAATGATGTCTTAGCATATTCATGATTCTATGACTAAATTAATGCAAGTGGACTTGTGCATTTGTAAAAGTCTTAGAAACACAACAAAGACATTCCTTGGGATATCTTATTGGAAATGTAATTTGTGATTACAGATGTGATTGACAACATAAAAATTTGATTCTTCTGTGGATTTTTAAAAAATCCAATATTTGTTTAAAGAAAAGAAGTAAAGCAGTAGTAGCACAGAGTTTAGCTGAAAATGGGACAAACTGTTAAAGATCTTTCATTGTTTCCTATAACTTCCACTGCAGTTGGATATATAAAGCCTTTTAATGGAGGTCTTAATGGAGATTCTCCAAGTGGAACAGAAATAATGGTCTGGAATACGCAAAGGTTGGGGTAAGGGAAGTGTGTCAGGTTGGTTGTTAGTACTAGACAACTCAGATCCCAGAGACAGTAGAAGAGGACAAAAGTATGTGAAAATGGCTCAAGCATATTTTTTTGGAAACTGCAGAGCTCACTTCTACATTTCTGACTGATTTCAACATTTGGTTTGGAATATAAAGGAGGATGTTTCTTCTGAGTGCTCTGAAGAGTTGCAGATACTAAACCCTGCATGAGATTCTGCGCAAGGGCTTTTCCAGACAATTTATGCTGAAGAGTGAGGGTTAGATATTTGATCCTTTGTGAGCCTGGAAAGACAAGTTATAACAGAGTTCAAAGAGAATTTGGGGTTTATAATTATTAGGATGTACAGGAGGTCAAAGATGTATAACTCTTCTGTTGCTGCCTTTGATGTCTTTAGTCTTTTTCAATCTTCTGCTGCTAGCAACTTCAGTTTTCCTGTAGCCCAGCTCATTCTCACAAGTCAGCCATGAAAATATATAGAGAAAGAAGCTGGAGAAAACTATTAGTGTTAGAATATGCAATAAGGAGAACAGCAGTAGAAGTACTGCTGAAGAGGAGCAGGATACATGAAGAAAGGGAAGCAGGGAACTTGATGTCTAAGAAGACTGAGAGAAATGAGTGGTAAGACATAACATGTAAAGGATTGCATGGGAAGGGTTGTGTTGTGCAGACCAGATGATTTGATTTGTTGGAGCAAACAGGACTGGTCAAGGTATTTGGTGTTTGTGGAGAAAAAGCTCCCATTTCACTTTTAATGCCAACAAAGCTTTTGCAGATGCAACTTAACGTAATACAGAAAAACTCAATTTTCAGCAGCTTAGCAATGTTCCCTCAGCAGTGTTAATTTGCAACTCTAAAGCCCTTTGGCGCTGAACAAGCTTGTTTAAGTATTTTTTCAGTGCTTGGGGTAGATTCTTCTGTGAATTCAATTGTCACTCTGCCCAGAGGTAAGCTATTGTTCCAGCCTCCAAGTGTAAACCAGAAGATTGGGTACACTCATAATATTGTATAAAATTAATGGTGCACTTTCCTTTTAGGGGTGCATAGATTAGGTAAGCACGCTGGAATTGGAGGGAATTACAATTCTTAATACTAATGCATACCATCCAGACTGACCTTTTACATGGATGTGACTCTCTCAGTAATGGAGAATTCTCAGTTTTAATCATGACTGCAGGACAGGTAATCCTTTGTTGACAGCACAGGAAAAAGCCAACAAAAACCGATCTTCTGCTTGTGTGATAATTGTAGAAGCATGACTTACCAACTCGTAGGACAAAGTCATTGTAAGACTGATAGTTGATTTCATCAAGAACGTCAAACATCTCAATTGCAAAATCTGCCAGTGTACTCAGATGGGAATAAATTGATTTTTTAGCCTAGAAACAAAATAGTGTTGCACATTAGATTTGTACAGTACTGAGATGCAGTTTAAATACTAAAGTGAAAAATAAGAAGCTCAAACAGATGTCTTAGGAAAAGAATCTAACCATTTTTTTTTGTTTGTGAAGGGAAACTTTAGATGGTAGCTGCAGCACATGCATTCTTTTCTTCTGCTATTTTTTTGTTCTTCTCTCTCTCCTTTTGATTTCTGGGAAGAATGGAAAGCAAAGTTCCCATGGTAAAGTGGTTCTGTTGCTAAAGAGCTGCAGATGTTTGTTTTGAGTGTGGCAGGGAATATAACCTGCTTTCTTACAAAACTACTTTGCCCGATGATTATTAATAACTACAGTTTCTGCCCTCTTCTTCCTTTGGGGATTTTGCTAGCTCCCAGCTTGCATGGGGTGTATGCTGTTCCCATTGACAAAATTCCTGTTAGGTTTAATCCTGTGAGGTGCAGAACAACCCTGTGTTTTTTCTTTCCAGGCAAGTTGAAGGGAGCTGTTATCAAATGCATCTAAATGAACTAATGTTTTTTCTCCAAAAGGGATCAAATGAAATGGTGAAGTATTAACTTGTAAATAAAGCCCGAAACATAAGAAAATAATTTTTACAAATTCAGTCTTATTAAACTGTGCAACTAATTTCAGATTTTCTAATTGTAGATTCCAAAACTTAGCAAGCTTCTAACATAATTCTAAAGATCATGAAAGAAATATTTGCTACAAAGTAGTAAAAATCTAAGCAGCATATTATTAGAAAGTGGGAAAGAAAGGTTTGCATATTTGTTTTGTATCTCATGCTCTTCCCCCAGCATCTAACCTTGGTTAGTTAAAGACAGATTACCAGAATAAATCTTTGACTCAAGTCAGTATGACTGCTCTTATGTTTAGCTCTTATTTGAATAAGAAATATGAATTTTTAAACAAATTTGATAAGTGGAAGTGGGCTAAAGGTAGGATATGGTGAAAGAAATACAGGGTCAGTGGCAGCTTCAGWAGGGTGTTACACAACAGGACTGTGCAAGCTGGCATGAGATGAAAGCTTTCTGAGTTTTTGCCTTGATAGTGAGATTTTATTAATGCAGTGCTAAACAATGGCTGAAAAAACTGAGAGATGGGTTGCTATTTCCTTCATTCATCTCAGTTTGAAAGGGTTGCTCTATGTGGCTAGGAAATTTACAAAAAATTATAAAAGTAATCCTTGTGCCAGTCCCAACTTTTGGGAAGGATATTTTTATTTACCTGCCTGAATGTCTGCACTTCTGCTTCTTTCACTGTAAACTAGTTAGTTCTACACTTTTCAGAACACCAAAACAAGGAAGAACAAGAATTAAGCTTAAAGAGCTAATGGATGCATTTCCAACAGAGGAGGATAAAATATTCAATTTCTGGAGTAGAGCGAGAGCAGTGCATAGTTTTATTTGATTTCTAATCTTCTTTACGTTTCCTCTCTTCCATTCATTTGCTGTCAGATAAATGTTTTGTTTTCCTACAATGCCCTTCGGGGTTGCAGGAGAAAGGACTGGTGACAAATACTGAGTGCACTGCAGGTGACAGATGCCTCTCAATAGGATTAGGGCAAACTCGAACCTGCACTGAAGAACACAAAGTTAGGACCCTGGTGAAGTCAGGATCCTGGTGAAAAAGACATAGAATGAATTTACATAGTGCAAAACATCTACAAAGAGTTTGGTTTGTGTGCTGCCCTGTTGATAGAACAAATAATTATTTATTTAAATAACAGAGTAGTTACTGGAAAGACTGCCCAGAGCATTACAGCAAAGTCACTGTGATAGAGGCAATGAGCATTTACTGTAGTCACCTGCTGAAGTCAAGGTGCAGAAGCAAGAATCCAGCAAAATATGGGATTTAAATATTTAACTTCATCAGGGTACTGGGCTCTTAAGTATATAAATATCCTCAGTTAAGAGCGCAATTAATCCCATCCACTGCTTTCTGTTTGTGTCCAAATCCTAGTGTGAAATTAGTGATTCAAAATCAGAGGCTGTGCCAGATTTTCTGTTGAACCTGGAACACTCCTGACAGAGGGCAGACCAGAGGCACATATGACTCCATAGGATAGCCCAGGGACTGTGTGAAGCTGGCAGTGATTGTCTGTGCATGACAGGCCAGCCAAGATTATCAGACTTTGTATGCTGAAGAACTACTGGAAAACTGGCAAGAGGATGTGAGTAATTTCTATTAATTTGCATCACATGAACAGTAAGTAGACATCACAGAAGAGCTAAAACCCTAAGTTAAAGTAAAAATTATTGTCTGTTTCATATGACAGGCAATTTTTCTGCAATACAGAATTTTAAATAAATTCTACTTATATAGAAAAAATCAATATCTGCCCCAAGATTTAAAAGGAAGACAAAGTTCTGTACAAGATTTTCTGCAGTGATTTAAAACGTATTACTATCATAAGCTCAGAGCAGTATCTTCAGTACTGGACTAACTCAGTTGACCCTTCACTCAACAACTATAAAATACAAGAGACAAACATGTTTAGGTTTTGGAATGTATGCCAAAGTTACCCAATAACACACTTGTTTTGAGGATTATAGTTCAAAGAGCATTTATAGCAGACACAAAAGTATGCCACTGCCTGTTTGCCTCAGATCACACACTGAAAACATTCTAAAGATCTGTGTTTTTTGGCTGTCTCAGAACCCATGAGTCAAACATTTTAGGATAAAGAGATTTTTAAAAATACCTCTTTTTTTGGCTAATGTATAGATTTCTAGGAATGATACAAAGGAAGGCATCAGCCAGAAATACTTTGCAGACCCGAAGGTTAGTTGTGTGATATACTCCAAATGATTCTATCCATTGATTTAAATGTGGTYTTGTTTTTTATTTACTTAACAGGGATAGTTGTTGCTAAAAAGTCCACAGGGCATGTTCTGGGGTTTGTTTTGCTTTTTTGTATTATTTTGTGTTATTTTGCAATGCTAAACCATATGCACTATTGTATTCAACATATGTCTACAACATATGTACATGCATATCAGAACAAGAGAGAAATGTCTGAAAACTCTGGGCAGATGAGGTGAATGGATTGCTTTAATTTTCCTACTATTCTTATATTAGTAATTTTATAAAATTTTAATGATTTAGTTTTATTAGTGTAATTACTAACATGCATAGTACTCTGTATACTATGCATATAATATGATGCTCACAGGTTTTTCTGACTTTCCAGACGCTGCTTGGAAATCTAGGAAATCTCTGTTACAAGATAGTAACTTAAGGTAAGAATAATACTCTAAGAGGTAGTGATAAGAATACAGAAGAACTATGACACAGAGATAGTGGGTTTGAAATGACTTCAACTTTTTTTATTGCTGAGTAATTAAAGCGGTAAATAGAATGCTAATGGTTGAGACAAAGAAGAGCTGATTTGGAGGGGCCAGGTACAGTGCAGCACTGTACCTAGTGCAAAGTTCCTGTCCATGATGAGGGTTGGGAGAGGATGTTTATTTTAGTTATAGGTTACATTCAGATTTCAATATTAAAAATATATATATAAACTGCCTTTTAATAGTCTTCTGCTAGTTTTGTAGCAATTCACTACACCTAGAGTCTACCTTTCCCTGATTCTTACAAGGACATCTAAGATACCAGGTTTAAAACACTACCCCTGATTTAGAGCCTTTTATACACCAACTTACAGGGAATTCAAAGCTGCAGACAATGAAATCACAAGAGAAGCCACATAAGCAAGTGTGGCAGTTTTCCTTCCTGGCTTCAGCTGTTCTTTGAATTTCAAGTTCAAAATGTAAAGAAGTCATGAAAGTTATCAGTAATTGCACAGAATTAGTTGTGTTTCTGATGTTCTTCTGGAAATTGAAGGAAAATGGCTCCTTTACATAAGACTGTTACGTAAAATCTTCTCACCTTAGTTCCTGAAGTAGGTACGAGTCCCACAGCTGCCATATAAGTACTTCCAATTGTCTTGATCTTTTCAATATCCTTATAATATTCTTTGTCCATAAGCTTTGTTTAAAACATAAAACTGTTAAATATTACATAATATTTTAGACAAGCAACCATAGTTATCAGACAGTATGTGCAAGTTCATTAAACCATATCATATTTGCTAAGTTGAGTCTTGCTCACTTTGAGGTCAATGAAAAAAAATGTCATTAACTTTCATTTTTGATACTCTTCCTATATAAGAGAAATTTTAGGTGTGAGTCATTTGCCTAAAAGTACAAAATTTGGCACTTTAGAGAAGCCCAGTGGACACAAACTATGATTAAATAGGAAGTTTATAGTACTGTTTTAGCAGACAGTTCAAGATACACTGATTTACTTCAGATAATCACGTTGATAGTTATCTGATAGAACTGGTATGGTCAAAAGACAAAGTGTTTAGACCTTACCTCATCAAAATCAGCAATAATTTCATTCAACAGGCGTAAACATTCCACTCCCATATTATTGCCATCCAATTCGATGTAGAAATCATTGAAATTTGGAATGGAAGCAAACATCACTCCCACTTGTGAATATGACTGGTAATAAAGGTCCTGTAGTTCATAAGCAGATTTATTTAAAAAGATTAATCTAAATTAAACATCATTATTACATTACTTATTCTACTGCTAAGCAATAGCTAGAACAAAGGCCATCAGTTTTTCTAGAGAGAAAACCAGACTTCTTAAAATAATGTTGAAGGTATCTTCACTTAAGACCACAACAGAAAATAAACACCTAAGGTATTAAACCAATTTAAAACAACGTAGGGGTTTTTTTCTGTTTAGACATAGAAGCAGTGAGCCAAAATTTGGACAAAGTTTTAACAATTATAGAACATTTATTGTACAAGAAAAATAATTACGTTTTCTCAATCTTGTTTTATAAGCAAAATAAGAGATGCACCAATTTTATCCTGTGGTCCATAACAGGCCTCACTCCTTCAAGTTTTTCCATGTGTTGTGGAGTCCTATGTAGTATAATATAATGTTGTTCTGTATGGTAATGTTTCTGCTTAAAAACTTGGAAGGCTCAAAGAAAGCAAAATAACTCTTCTGTGGTTCAAATACTTTTACCCAAAGTCTCAATAACAGTATCATGGTTATTACAGCTACTCCAATGCTGAAGGCTTTCAGATGACCAGAAGGACTCTTATAAGGCCTTCTTGAACCAACTTATTGAGTCACTGCAGCCTTTTATGTAAATCTGAGTCTTCCTTAAGCATGTAGAATTTTCTGTTTTTAACTTTAAATAGATGGTTTTGGTAATGGTAGCATACTTTCCAGAACTAGAGTGGTTAATACATAAATGTCTGGCAGTTCATGCACTTCACCATTCAGAACCAAACTGAGCTCATGTAATACTGTGATAAATTCCAATATCCTACGTTGATTGGGAAATGAAAAAAGTGATTTACATGCAGGTACTTGGTTACATTGATATTGAATGACAACTTTCCCTTATTCTGAATTTTATTTAAATTCTTCAGAGAAGGAGGACCATACAGCAAAAGAAATAATCTCAAACTAATTCTTGAATGCAAATTTTTACAAAGCTACTATTTTTACATGAGTAAAGTTTTTTCCAAGCYGTTATTGAAAACATACAAGTGTAAGATGGCTCAAGCAACACAGGCTCATACAGCATGTATTTAAATTTTATCTTGGTTTACCATATTTCTTGGATTAGACATAAGAAAATGCTGTGCAACATGGGCTGGCAACAGGTTGAAAAGAATTCTTTTATTATCCAACTTGACTCTCTCCATATCATCTCTTTCTTCTTCTGCCTGTTGGAATAGAGGAGAAGAAAAACCTTTACAAAAACCCAAAAACTTAGCTGAGCCTATTTATATTAATTCATCTTTTGGAATTAAAATGAACAAAATGTAGAGTAGCAATCGAGATTGAGAACAGTTCTCCTGTACCATGCTTCTACATTAGGCAAAATCCCTTTAAATCCTTAGTAAGGTAATGTCTTTCAGGTGTTTTCAGTGTTTGATCAGCGGAGTGTATTGGTATCTTCTGTAGTACTCTGTTCTTTTAAATAGAAACTTGGTATGTTTACAAAGTAAATCAGAATAATCCCACTTAAATCACATTGGCCTTGGAGGCCAATTACTTCCCAGGTAGTTCAATACAGTGACAGCAGTATTTGATCCATCTTTCAGACAAAAGAAGCCAATGAGAATCTCCAGTGTTTAAAGCAAACCTATGCACTTTGCAGTAAAATTGAAACAAATCTGACAAGACTATAGATTTAACAGAGAAAAAGATTTTAAAATGGAGCATCCTTAAGAATGATGTACAAATTAAAAAAAAAAAAGCTAACATTTCTAGACAATGTTTTAGTTATGCTGGTGTTTGTCATGAAAATATATATAGTTCCTTCACAACAGAAATTCTGTTATTGATGTGGATGACAGCATTCAGAAAGAGTGCTTAGGAGTTAACACATCTGAGGACCCTAATCCTAGATATGGGCAYCTTATTACAAGTGCTTGACTTACAGTGTTAGTGTGAGTCATATAGGAGGAAATGATTTTAAAAATCAGACCCCTTATTTGAAAAATATTGAATATCTAGGAATCTCATTTGGGACTTCTACGTTTGCAAATTCCAGCCTAGTCTTTCATAGATTCGCGTGCAAAATTACTTTACTGGCATTTACTCCTTGTTCTTAGAGTGACTTTTGGCCTCACACTGATTTCAATTAGAAAACACTTGATCAGTATCATATTCATCTCACAGAAATCATAGCTTATTCTTTGTTCCTCAATCACACACACAAATAATCTACTGTGATCCCAATGTGATTTTGTTTATCTAATTACAGTCAGTAGAAGACTGGAAAGCCAGATTCTCAGGCATTGTTGAGAAACCCCAGTCACATAAATCATTGATGAACCTGTTCTAATCTTTCTTGGTGTCCAATTTACATCTGAAATTTGGTATCCTGATCTATTACAAAGTCCACATAATTTCTCTGTATCCATTCCTATCTAAGTAGGAGAAAATCAGTCACCTCTTACTTTTGTATAGTCTAACAATATTATTTCATGTGATTTTTTTTCCAGGTAGCTAAGTTTTGTTTTCCATGACGAAACTTAGGAAACAACGTTTTTATTCAGGTTACACAATCTGTTTAGCCTGCAGTTTATTCTGGATTTTAAAATTTTTTTACAAGTAGAAAGAGTTCTGAAAGAGAACTTATTTAATAAACATAAATTCTTCAGGAATTGTTGCCTTTTAAAATAAATTCTCAGCTCCCATTCTAATTTGGGTAGTAAGAAACAAACCTGTCTTAGAGGTGAAATATCAGTAAACTTTACATAGCAATTAAGTTTTGCAAGAAATATACCTGAAGCTTTTATTCTAACTATCTATTTCCTGTTTGTGAGCTGTTTTCTTGACACTTATTTCGCTGTTTAAATTTCACATGCTCTTTTCTTAAAATATCCTTCCCCTATTTGGTGGTGTAACTCTGACTTACTGTTTTCTATAAACATGTGAAATGGCCTCTGGCATTTAGTTTGACTGTTGGAATTTAAATGTTTTAACAGGAAAAATAAAAATGTTCTTCAGCTGAAAATCCAAACCAAGCTTGCAACTCCATTTTACATCACACTGGAACAAGGAAAATTTTATTCTGACAACAGCAAATAGATTTGGGAATTGATGATCTTAATAAAATATCCCTTCTGATCTACCTTATCCATTCCTCTATTTTTTGAACAAGAAATTTTGTTGTTGCTTTCTTCCTGGGAATGTTAAGGTTCCCATTTAACCTACCAATACAATATGGGCAGAATACCTTCCTAAAGAACAATAYTCTTTTGAGTCCAGGTGTGGAGATTTCCGGACTAATCAGAGGAATCAAGTMGGTAAGTGGAGTAATCAGTTTGGTGCATTGTATGGGTAGTAATGTTGCTCAATCACTGGCAGTTAATTTCTGATGTGGAAATGTATGATGAAATCTGCCTTGCCCAATTGTGAACCAAAGTGTTCATTTTGGAAGAAATTATTGAAAAGATTCTCCAGTACATCCATCATTATGTATGAACCACGACAAAAGTTTCAGAGTAAACATCCGTGACTAAGAAGTAGAGAACTGAGCTCTTGAGTGAAGAGCTAATGGCTCAAATCAAGCTATCAGAATCGTGTCTGAGGTGGTGGCAAAATCATCTAAGAGCAGGGAAAGGCATTAATGATGCCACTGTTGCTAATGATAGAATGCTACATTTTCAATACACCTAACGACTGTCTCTTCCCTTTTTGGATGCAAAACTGTTAACTACAATTTTGGATCTGAGAGGATTCAGTTGCCAAAAATGAGATTGTGGGAAAAAGACTTAACCGAAAAATAAAGATAACACTATGGAAAATATAGGGGGAAGTATTGTTGCTACTCCCTGGATGGAACACAGTCAGCACACCCAAATTTCCATGCACAATACAGTCTAGGGGGAACTAAATGGAGAGTGGAGTGGAGTGGAGTGGAGTGGAGTGGAGTGGAGTGGAGTGGAGTGGAGTGGAGTGGGGTGGGACACTGCAACCAGGCTCTGTTGAAACCCTTGGAGAAGAGGGTACTTGGTGGTACTTTTTAGTTAATAAGCCACGAAGCAGCTGGAAGCCTAGCGAGATAAAGGAAGATGTCCTGCTATTGAATCAGCAGCTATGGCAGAATTACCCTCCTTGGATTGACACATATCCCTATCCCAAGGCTATATCAGATGCTACACTGATATTATCTGCCTCCAAGGCATGACCGCCCCTCACTGAGTAATATGTATGACTAATGTCACTCAGGCTTTGCATAAATGTAAAGAAGAATTAAGAAAGGAGAGAAGACTCCATTGTAACTGCTGAGATTAGGTGGTAGGCTGAACCTCTCTTCTCCCCCATATGGACACCTATAGGGTAAGAAGCGTACTCTATGCATGCTGAATGGTTATCTCTAACGAGCTCTCACTGGGGATTAGAGCTTGTCTGTACATTGCTTTGAATACATTTTTGCAGTCAGATACTATCACCAGCAATCCTAAAACCTTACATTCTCACTACTATAAAGAGTGTTGTCTGCAAACTGTTAATGTGGATTCTTCAAGGGTGCTAGCAGTCAATGCTAGTGAGTTAAGGTGTGGAGACCCCTAAGAAGGTCTCTCTTTCACCATGTGACCCTGAACAAATGAGTTGAACTGCACTCCGATCTAGCAGACCACTCCGTGAAGGGTCCCCATGGCCAGAGGTGCTGGCAGACTGCTTAAGCAACAGGATCTCAGCTTTCCTGAGTCATGGTCAGACTAATCAAACACTAAGGGTTTGAGAAAATCTTCATTTTCACATGAAAAACTCCTAACATCATGGAAAGTCCTTGAATAATATCATGATAATTCTGTGATTCATGGTGGGTAATGATAGGAAACCCAAATTAGAAGCAAAATATGCTAACAGAAGAACAAGGAGAGTGCTCTTACTTTTTTGTTCCATGAACTATTTTAGGCCAAGCACCTCCTAGCTAAAAGACAGTGGAGTGAATTCTCTCCATGTGTTCTGGGAGAAATTTGTACTGATAATGCTCAGGTGGGGCAGTGCAGTGTCCTGAAAACAAAGCTGTGTTAGCCCTGCCTGATCTAGCTCCAGAACTAGAAGCAAAACATTCATGGAATTAGCATAGCATTCCTTCWGATTTATTTTCTCATGCTGAAAAGCAAAGGCATATTATCTTAGACTAACACTGGGTCAATACTGCTGTATTGTTCCTGGTCCCCAAGATGGAGTCTCTGCCTGGACTGCACTTAAACCATCCACACGCTATGCCTAACATCCTGCTTTATTATTGAAGTAATATGTTAGGAATATGAACTGAATGTGCCTTCACTGCTACTACTGCACAGAGCTTGAGTATCTATCCTCTTGCCTTGCACTCTTGCCTAAGACAGCTCTCATTTATTCAATTCCTCAGGAGCTGCTTGGGGAAGGAGGAAATGTCTTCTTGCAGCTCTCACAAGGGAAGATAAAGGAGGGAAGGTGAAGTAAAAAAGACTTTGGTCATATTCAACAGTGAGGACTCTGAAACTATCCCATCAAAGAGATAATATAGGAGGGAAGTAAGCCAATTACTGGTATTTTCTGGACTTTTCCCAGCTTCCTGCTTTCTGCCTTTCAGGGAAGTGCAATGAAAACTGTCCTTCCTCCCTGTCACTCATGAGCTTCTAATGCCTACTCTTGAGCAGCTGAGATTAGAGGATGCATAGGCATCATTCTTTCTCAGGGAAAACTGACAATGGGAAAGGAGAAGGAGTACTTGTGGCTGAAAGATTAAAATAGCACAGATCACAGGTATTTACATTCCTGGTGGGAATATTATCCAAACAGCTAAATGGCATTTAAACCTTCATCTATCTGACCCTATTCCCATTGGTTAATTAGGGAAAGCTGACAGGATTATATTTATCCAATAGCTACTAGCTCAAAAAACAAGACAGATTGTTGTGAAAATAAACAAGAAAGAAAGTGCATTGGCATGACCAATATAATTTTTCACATTCTGCTGTTTGCTTATACCTATTTGGTATTTGTGGCAGCTAGGTCATTTTGTGGAACCCAACTGTATTTGCAGAGCTGCAGTATTTAAAAACAGGCTTTATTTTTGCACTGGACATGGTGACAGAATTTAAAATGTTTTTATTACTATGACTTTTTCTATCAATCTAACTAATATCTACTGCATTTTACATAGTTACACATGATCCTACAGTTTTTACAATGTTGGTAAGTGGTTACTCATCCTCTGTCTGAGAAGTGGTCTGAACAGTTTTATCACCTGACAGTTTAATAAGCCTAAAAATGCTGTAGAATGGTCACTGACTACATAGATACCACATGAGAATACAGTTTCAAGATTCAGTTAAAAAGAAGCTGAGCACCAATGCCATGAGAATCTCATTTTTTGCACCTGAAGATGGCACTACATCCACAGGGAACAAACAAATCACACTACTTTTGTAGCACCAGGTTTTTGAGTGGAAGTGGTAAGACACCTGGTGAGTCTCGCCCGTAGGCTGTAAAATTCTTATTTCTTGTGAGTGTAATGGGCTAGAAAAGACAGCAGAATGATATTCTAGTATTCCCTAAAGAATGCACCAATTAAATGCATCAAATGAAGTCAAATAATTGTGTTATTCTTGTTTTCCTCCCATGACAAATCCTGGGTGAACGAGCAACTACATTTTTTGGTAGTTTTAGGATCTTCCTGAATTCCTTACTTTTTTTCCCCTCCCAGTTCTATAAAATAATTTGCATAATCAAAAGTGATTATCAGTCACAAATAAGTAAAATCTCCTATATTTGCTATTCATAGTTATTGTCATATGAGGAACACAGAGTTACACAGTAATGTTATGCAGAAAATGAAATTCTCCTCCCACTGCCTATTAAAAATATCAAGAAAACAACCAACAGATATTTTCTGAAAATACTGTGATATTCAGAAAAGTTAAATCTGGCACAGAAAAAAAACCCCATAGCAAATCAACAAGAGCCTATAACACTACTGATTGGTGAACAGAAGGTACAAATATAAATGTTTTAACAACATATCATCCATAAAAAAGTATTTTTCCATGCAATGTACATAAATTCTACTATATTATCACTGTTCTGATAATGCAGGCTAGATGAGTGGAAGTTGGATTAACTTGTCTTGAAACTGTGTAATTTTTCTTAATCAGTTTTTCTTGTTTGAAACTGCTCTTCTTTCAAAATACTTTTTTTTCCCCCGATGGGGTGAAARAAAATGTGTTGAATTATGTTTTCCTCAGACCTTAGCACAGACCACTGAATATGTATCTATGTATTCCTATGATTAGTTTCGGGATACTTTCACAGTTTAAAGTATAATTTGGTAGTACTGGACTGTTGTTCATGATGAAATAAAAGAATTTACCTATGAAATCCTTTTTATTACAGTTTATGCCACAAATGCTTTTATTCATCTGAGAACATTTTTTACAGGATTAGCCCAATAATGAATGCTACTAAAAGTATGCAAACAAAGTGCTTGAAGCTTTCAGAAATGGGTCTGAAATTCCCCCAGATGTAAGCCAGCAATTGAAAAGCTTCCTAAAATGACAGGAATATCTTCCCACAGCAGGAAGGCTACTAGAAGATGTAAATCTACATTTAGCATTTGTTTCATGCAATTCAGTGTTAGGACAAAGAAACAGCACACTCACTTTGCAAAACCGAAAATCTCCATAGATCCTGTGCACTAAGTCAATGGTCTTTCTAAAACTTCTGCTACCGGAAATATAACCAAGTTAAGCGAACATGGTTTAACAGTAAGTAGTATTATGGCTGTAGAGAAACATGACCAAGATTGCTTTTAGCCTTATAGAAGGCTCCTGTAGTCCAGCAGCTACAGAAAACTGGCTCTTATTTGTCACGTCTTAAAGGCTGCTGAACAATTAGTGGCCTGGAGTTTACCAACTACTCAAAGGCAGCTTTAACATATAGGTATTTCCAATAAACAGTGTTCCCTGAACCTAGCAAGTTCAGAGACCATGTTCTGGGGTTGTTTTGGTTTTGTTCGTTTTTTTTTTTTTTTTTTTTTTTTTTTTTTTTTTTGAATGGGTAAGCAAAAGAATAACTACTGTAACACCCATCATGGCTCTTCCGATACTCCTGGTTGTTATGACAATTAATCCTTGGACT